>WOXC01000784.1:212500-356999 GCA_011680675.1 Gymnobelideus leadbeateri
CTTAAGAGCAGTCAGTTTGGACTTTGTTTAAAAACTGGAGCCTCTCATTTCCTATGACCCACTACTCTGTTCCAGCTACTCCAGAAGAGAATTTGCATTTTTTTTCAAACTGAATTTGCAGCACACAGTGGGGTTGCTTTTTCCTTCCTTATAAGAGGGCTTAAAATTAAAATATTTGTTTAAATAAACAAATAAATACATTAAGTCTAATAGGGAGACAGATGATATATAGGATTGTCTTGGGAGAATCCTGTGAAAACTGAAGAGTTGGTTTCCTTAGAGACGTCCTTTCCATCATTAACTCCAATTATGAAGCAGCTGCAAAAAGGCTAAAAGGAAATTATTTTCTATTTACCATCTTTTAAAAGGCTTCCTACAATTTCAGTATAGATTTCAGATGAGAGGAAATCCTTAAATACCAAAGGGACATTCAGAGTCATGATCATTTATCAGGCTCACCAATTCCACAGTCATGCTGAAGTAAAGCAAATTGATGTATTAAACGTTTATGCTCAATCCAATTTTTTTTTTAGAATCCTACTGCAAAGGTAAATGCCAGTCACTGATGGAAGGAACAAGGCAAGTGAATACAGCCTTAACTAGAATGGGGCAACTGGGGTTTTGTACTCAGGATGTCAAATTTAGAAAATCCTAAAAACATTTATAGTCCTAAAGCAACAACAGGACTTAGCACTTAGCAAGAATCAGATAAAAGCAGGAAGCTTTAAGTGGCCAACTTCCCACTGCCACGCCACATCCAAGATGACCTCCTTCTCATCTCTGACCTGCCCACTCCTCTCTTCTTCTCAGTGGACTCCTGAACTGTGGCTTCTCTCTGGCCCCAGGTTTCTACCCCTCCTCTCAGTGGTTTCCAGGATCTTGGCTTTAAAGGTAGATTTAAGGGTTCATTTCATGCTCCTTATCCTGAGGCACAGCTTGTGCTGCCCCAGGTACAAAAATTGCTAGTTATGTCTCTGCCTCTGCATTCTTACTTTGAGAGTAAACGATGATCATGCTATTTTGCTGTCTTCATAGAACAGGAATTCTTAACCTGGGAAATGCAAACTATTTTAAAAAATATTTTGATAACTGTATTTCAATATAATTGATTTCCTTATTCATTTTACTTTATTCATTTAAAAATATTATTGTGAGAAGTCCATAGGCTTCACCAGATTACCAAAGGAGTTCCTGATAGAAAAAAGCTTAAGAACCCTTGTAACAGAATCATACTTCAACTCTAGCTCTCAATCTATGATGCTATGGCACAATAAATGAAGAATATAATGATGAATTGTTACAACTTAAGAGCAATTGGGCTTCCATCAAGAAACTAAAAATATGTATTTCTCTTCCCCCTTTTCCACTCAATGAACTCTGTTATCTGACTCCCTGTAACCCAGAACTTAAACTATGAAAACTTCCTTCCCCTGTACCTCACCCTCATGTGCACAACAAATTTTGTCACGAGTTCCTCTGAAAAATTTTTTCAAATTTTCAAACAAATCCAAAAGATTAAAGGAGTCAAAAAGATAATAAATATTACCTGGACTGGGTCTAGCTACCCCTATTGGGGAAAAGAAGGTTGTTACTTTATTTACAAAAAAGTGTATATGTATTTTATTTCAGGATTCTAGTGTTTTGATTCCACCACCAACACCATCATCATCTTCATCATCACCACTATCATCATCATGACCATAGTTGATTTTTATATGGTACAAAGTGCTTTAACATATATTATCTTTTTAAAAGGCTCACCTCTTCCACTTCGGCCCACAAATCTCAGGTCATTAAATCTTGCTACTTGGTTTTTCATGACAGCAGATGCATTTCGGAGCTCAGCAGAATAATTTTCATCATTACCAGCCATGACAGTGACCACAGTCCCATCTGGTACTTCTCCTAGAGCCACCACCTACAAAAATTAGGAAATGACAACAACAAAAATAGTACATCAGGCAAGGTCTAAAATATGTGAGTCATTCTTCTTAACTGTAGGTTTTATCAAGAGCTTGTCAGTGCTGTGGCACAGTTGTGGCCAACCGTAATGAAGCCTGGTACACCTAAGCAAAGATGCCACTTCAAATAAACCCATAACTCAGGGTTCACCCATTTCAAAGTCGGACTAAAAGAAAGTTTCCTTCATTTCTCTGCAGAATTCTTCAAAGAAGGCATGTATATTTTTATTAAATTTCCAGGCTCAAATCTTCCTTAGGAAACATGCCACAGTAAGAAAGTTAGTGCCCACATGAACAGGTTGCATGCCACTGGCTATCTGCAATCCACAGAGGTTTGAATTATGATCTAATCAGGGCCACTGGCTAAAGATATTCTAGCCTATTCACTTAGCTGAAAAATACTCAGCTGAGACCTTATGGCTCTTGGTTGTAATCCTGGATACCTATTAGGCGATAAGTCCATTTCAGCTACTTATTTTGTTTTGCTTCATTTTCACATACAGTAAAAAAAAAAAAAATTCTCAGCAAGTACCTATGATAAGCACTACATTATGCCAGGGAGTGAAGAAGTATAAGACACAGTTTTTGCCCACAAGAAGCTAATAAATCAAGTTGAGGAGATAAAATGTAGAAACATTAAAAGGTAGCTAATAATATAAGGGGAAAAGAAGGTTGTTGCTTTATTTACAAAAAAGTGTATATGTATTTTATTTCAGGATTCTAGTGTTTTGATTCCACCAACAACACCATCATCATCTTCATCATCACCACTATCATCATGACCATAGTTGATTTTTATATGGTACAAAGTGCTTTAACATATATTAATGTTATAGTAAGTTATTATACTTATACACGTTATAAGTTATACACGTAGGCAACTAGGTGGGACATTGGATAGAGCCTTGGACGTGGAGTCAGAAAGACCTGAGTTCAAATCCAGTCTCAGACACCAGCTAGTTGTGTGACCCTGGGAAAGTATTTTCAACTCTGTTTGCCTCAGTTTCTTCATCCGTAAAGTGGGGATGCTGTGAGGATCAAATGAGATAATGATAATCAAAAAGCATTTACTACAATGTCTGGCACACAGTATGCACTATTTAAATTTGAGGAATTATTATTATTAACAACTATTATTATAAGTAGCAAGAGAGTGATGTGGACAGTAAATGTACCTCCAACAGCATTACCATCTGTTTGCTATCTTGGGGTGATTTTTGAGGGCTCTTTCTTCTTTAGCTTCCACAATTAGTCTGTGGCTCATCACCCATGTTTGTAAACTCAGTCTGAATTATGACTCCTCCCTTTTCCTCATCTTCCACATCCAGACAGTCACCAAGTCCTGTTAATTCTCCCTCCACAGCATCTCTCATCTCTGCCCTCCCAGTCCCTCCCCTTCTACTCCTACTACCTAATTCAGGCCCCTCACCGTCATGCCTAACTCATCCCAATAGTTTCTTAACTAGGGTATATCTAGAGTCTTTCTACTCTCTAATCCATTTTATATACGAGTGCTAGATTAATCTTCCTAATTCACAACGCTGAGCGTCTGACTCACCAACATGAAATCATTAAATGACTCCCACTAGCCCACTGAATAAAGACCAAACTTGGTTCTGAATTCAAGGATCTGGCTCTAACCAATCTACCCTCATCCCGATCTCACTTTACAGTTCACATAAATCAGACTGCTCATCATGCTTCAAATATCCAATATTCTCTAGCCTCCAAGCCCCAACCCTGCCTTCACTCCATGAAGTTTTTCTTGATTTGCTTAGTGAAAAGGGCTCTCTTCCTTCAATGAATCCTCATAATACTTTGTTTATGCCTTTTTTGGTTACTTCTTACATTCTATTTTGTAATATCCTTATTCCTGGAGGCCTTATCTCTCCTATTAAATTCCTACACTTTGAAGGTAGGAATTAGGTCTTATTTATTTTTTTGTCTTCCGAAGTCCCTAGGGCACTAACTTGCACATAGAATATTAAGAAATGATTATTGAATGAATACAGAAGAACGTTAATAAGGCTAAATTCATGAATTCCATATGGAATCGGTTAGCTTTGCTCTGTTCTTTGGCTATAGATTATATTCTTAATCCTAACTTTACAGATATGAGTCCTTAGTCAAATGAGAGACAGAGTGGATGGATTAGTACTTATCTTCTAGACCAGAGATTCCTACATGGACCCCCTATCCATGGACAGATTTCAGAGGTTTTATTTTTAATATTTTGATAGCTATTTCAATATAATTGATTTTCTTTATAATCTAATGTATTTTATTTCGTACATTTAAAAACATTATTCTGACAAGGGATCTGTTTGCTTCCAAAAACTGCCATAGGGGTCCATGACACAAAAACGGTTAAGAACCTCTGCTTTAGGCAGAATCGAAAGCACCTTTATCATATGCACGTTTTTTCAAAGACGATTATAATCCATTGCCAAGTCCTACTACTTGGCAATATCGCAGCTCTATCCATTTCTCTAAAGTCATCTCTCAAAGTTCTTGTCCAAACTGTTAACACATTCAGATTATTTCAATCTTTTCTTCAGAGCGTTTCCAGACTGTCTCGCTGAAATCATCAAATATTCTGCTAGATTATACCCCAACATGTGCCATCTGTGGCATGAGTGTCTTGTGTGATAATTCACTAGTTTAAATTGATTATGGATCTATTCATATTGATCCACTGGCTCCCCACTGCCCAGAATGGACGCTAATTTAGAGAATTGAGGCTCTAAAACACCCGCCCTCTCTGCCTTCTTCCTTCTACCTGCACTCTTTATGCCAGCCAGCAAAACCTGTCTCGCTTACTAACTCCTAAACCGTTTTGCTCTTTCCTCATTCACATAAACTACTCATCATGCTTGGAAGACCTTACTCTCTCTTTTCTAGTGTTTTAGAATTCAAGTCATAATCCATATTCTCTTAGAACCTTCTCTTCACTAAGCTACAGCCTTAAAATAACCCACTGACTTCAAATCCCCTCTGAGAACCATGTAATTCAATCCAACAAATATTTAATTAATCAATAAGCATTATTTCATGGTCGGCTGGAGGGGAGTCAATCAGGGTTAAGCAAGTTGACCAGGGTCACACAGTTACTGTCCAAGGTCAAATTTGAACTCAGATCCTCCCAGCTCAAGGGCTGGTGCTCTGTCTACCACACTACTTCCACTGCACCACTTGGCTGTCCCTTAACAAGCCTCTATTGAGTACCTTCTTCTATTAAGTGCTACTTTTCCCTCAAAAAACTATCATTTTCTTGGGAGAAATAAGAAGCACATAGAAAAGTAAATAGAGGCTATATACAAAGGGAATAAAACATAATTTCATTGGGAGAAGCTAGGACAAACTAGAAAAGACCTCCATAGGAGGTGGTGCTGGAATTGAATTTTGAAGGAAGCTACAGATAATAATAGGCAGAGGCAAAGAGACAGGGTACTCAAGCATGAGAGCCAGTCTATGCAAAGGCATAGAGATGAGAGATTCAATGTTATATGTGGGAACAGCAATTACATGAGTTTGGTTAAAATGTAGAGTGTATGAAGGACAGTAATGTTTATCAACTCAGAAAAGGTAGGCAACCAGAGAAGACTGTACTTTAACCTGGAGCTAATTAAACAATTAACAATAGAGCTAATTAAATAGCTAAAATACATAGCAGGAAGGGACACATGTTTTAAACCCAAGTTTTAAGAACACTGACTTACTTAGTGTCTGTGTGCAAGATGGAATATAGAGAGACTTGAAATAAAACCAATAAGAAAGCTATTGCAATAGTCCGTGCAAGAGGTTATGAGAGCCTAAACTGAGATGGAGGGGTGGGGGGGCCCACATAAATAGAGAGAAGGGCACAAGTGGAAGAGACATTGTACAACTAGAATCAACATAACTGATCAGAAATGTGAGATGAGGAAGAATGAAGAGCTAGGAATGACTCTAAGGTTTTGAACCTTGGCAAAGGAAGGTGATGGTGAGAAGGATGGT
Organism: Gymnobelideus leadbeateri; assembly: GCA_011680675.1. Classification (NCBI taxonomy): domain Eukaryota; kingdom Metazoa; phylum Chordata; class Mammalia; order Diprotodontia; family Petauridae; genus Gymnobelideus; species Gymnobelideus leadbeateri. The sequence continues at coordinate 218,458 of WOXC01000784.1, forward strand.
GATACCCTCAAAAGAAACAGGGACAATTAGAAGATGTGTGGGCATAAAGAGAATAATGAGTCCTATGCAGTTGGAAATGTACAAAAGTGATGTGTGTTTACAACTCAGGAGAGAAATTAAGGATGGATATAGGAGTCATCTCATGGAAATGACCATCGAATCCATGGGAGTCAATTAAATCAAGATTTCGCCAAGAGATTGGTGAGTTATTAAATGCACCTCTTAGGGACAAGACAATTTATTAAGCAATAGGGATATAAAAACAGAGACATGAAATAGATCCTACTCTCAAGCATCTCACTGGGGAGGAAGAAGGTTAGATGTAAAAAAAACTATGACACAAGGCAGAAGGAAAAGCATACTGTATTTGGAATTGGAGAATCTGGAATTGAATCTCTGCTCTTTACCAGCACCATGGGCCAGAGGTTACATAACCTCTCTAGAACTCAATGTCTTCATATATAAAATGGGAAGGGATTAGAAAAATCTCTAATCTCCCTTCCAGTTCTTAATGTTATGATCCTGTGAAATATTAATAGCTGATGATATTGAATGGTTTATGAGCAGGGAGTATTAGGAAAAGCTTCATGAAAGATATAAGGCTGTGTAAGCTATGCCTTAAAGGAAAGTTGGGACTTTGAAGGTGATGAGGACTGGGGGGAGAGTATCGGGAAGAAAGACATTTCAGGAATTGGAGGACAAAGACTGGGAGATGAGAGGCACAGGCAGGAAACGTTGTACAAGTTCCAGAAGAATAACCTTTTTTCTATAGCCAATGACCACAACCAATGACTACTCTTGGAGTGCTGCCAAGAACTATATAGTAAAGCATCAGAATCAGCTATGTCCTTCCTTTTTCTGGTGATCAACCCCTCTGGAAGGTCATTGATGACATCTTATTCTTTAATTTGGAGAGCACAGATTCATGACAACTTTATTTACATGCATTCTATGTGTGTTTTATTATGTAAGAACACAAATTATGTCTTATGTTTGTGTGACCTGACACTCCACTAAACAGTGTGTTTCTTTATGGCAGATCATCTTCCAAAAACACATGCACCTTTCTGGTGCCAAATAAGGCTTGATATTCTCCCTAGGCACTCAATAAACTTTTGGCACTACTGCTACCATCAAGGATGCTGGGGGTGATAGCTGCTGGCACCATCCTTTTCCTAATTCATATACACAATGCCGAGCTTCTGAATATCTTGCAATGTCCAGAGAAGAGCTGACTACATTTTTTTAGTTTTTATTTGAATGTTTGGCCTCCTGCAGATACTACTTTGGGGTGGGGAATGTTTGACTTAATAACTCTGTGGTTTTCTTGGTTAGAGGGACAGGGATAAGGGCTTGATCTGTGATTTCATTGATATAGGGAATTCCCAGGTGAGGAAATGCCCTCTTCAAAGGCAAGTCAGTACCTACCTTCTCTGTAAACTCATAGTCTTTGAGAACTAAGAACCTAAGTGACTTGCCAGATGTCACACAGCTACTTGTGTCTGCCACATATAAGACTTGAACCCAAGTCTTCCTAGCTTCATAGATGGCTCTCTGTCCACTAAAGTCCACTGCTTCTCTTTCTGTCATACAGATGGCAAACTGCATTTGTAACTAATAAAACTATTGTTAAAGCAAAAAAGAAAAGGTGTAAAGAGTGTATAGTATTAAGCATCAAAACACTGGAATTTTAATTCCAGTTCTGCTACTGATTTGTTATGAGACCTCAGGCAAGTCACTTGATCTTTAGGGGCCTCAGTTTTCCAACCTATAAAATGGGAATAATAAAACATTCCCTCCATCTATTAGGGATTAATAAAATAACATCTGTAAAATGTTTTGACTCCTTAGAAGAAAGATGTTATATAAATACAGAGAGGATAATTATGACATTGCACTCTGGGTAAGACTTGGAGGACTAATGTTGTATTCTAACCAAAGTCCAATTTGCACTAAATATAGCCTCTTGGTATAACCATCCCTTGAGGCTTCAACTTGGTATGTTATTCTTTGCTTTATATCCTGGGATAGTCTATAGTGTTGTTGAGAGGTATGGAATGGCTGCTGGGTTTCACCCCAGACCTGGCTGCATTTCAGAGGGAAGTAAAGTAATTTCCCCAAATATAAGGTTTTTCAAGAACTCTGAGACATTATTATTATACTGCATATTTTTAACATAATGGATTTTTTTTTAGTTAGAACAGGAAAATTGATTCAATATGGGGATATATAAAAGTAAGGATTCCCCAACAGTAATATACATAAATTCATTTTGCTTTGCCTAAGCATTATAATAATGACCACATTAATCATTTGTAAGATTTATATTGTTTTGTACAAAACAAATAATATAATTATAAATTTTATGTCTTCTATGACTTAAACATATCTAAAGTAGGAAACTTTGCCTGAAAACTGCCAACTAATAAGATTTACTGTAGACTTTTTCCTATATGGTTAACATTTAGATTGATGGTCAAATATGATGTCTGTTCTAATATTTGTTGTATCAGATTAAGAAACTACCTAATTCTTTCCTCAAGATTTTTAAAAGACTATTTGACTTCATATAAATCATAAATATTTAGTGTGGATATATAAGTATATATATGAGAGTCTAAACAAACTTTCCCCATTGACACTCTCAACTGAGAGTAATCAATTCATCGAAAAGAAAACTAAAAAATATCAAGTCTATTAAACATTTCAACTGCACCCACGATAAGCCATTAAAATGTATTCTGATGGATGAATTGAAGCATTTCTTTTATTGGCTAAAAGCAAGTATGGAACCTGAGCTTGTCCTGCAAATCTATTAGTCAATCAGTTATGGAGAAGTATTGCCTAAAAACACTACAATGGGACAAAGTGTAGTTTGAAATAAAAACTTTTATAATGAATAAAATGCTTTTAAGAACCAAATCCACACATGAAGGGCAAAGAAGGGAGTGACATTCTGTCCTGGGGACTCTAAGGAGGACTAACCTTTGTCCTTAGCTCACCTCAAGGTAACAAGGTGCTGAGATCAAACGGCAAATAGCTTGAATACACTAAGGTGAAAGAAGGCTGCCCTCCATACACTAGTCTGAAATTCAACTTGGAATTCTGTGAATGAAACTATAAATTCCTTCACATGAAGGAGAAGCAATGAATGAGGTAATAGCCCAGGCCCTCACATTTTTCTGTACATGGTTATTCATTCTGGTTCATATAGTCTTAGTAAATGAAAACAAAAATTGTCCATGACATTTCCATGGTCAGATTGCTGCTTTTACCTAATCAATTACTCTTCCTGGTCCACATCATTTGGAACAATGAGCTAGTAACAATGCCGAAATGCAGTTCTTAATACAGAAACTGACTGAGGCCTATTAGCTGTAGTCTTCGTAGTTCAGAACATGAATTACTAGTACTGAAAAGAAATATTATAATGAAATCAAGGGCTTTATTTGTATAGCAATGATTTCAAAATAATTTAGAGCAAAATACCCAACAGCTTTCACAAATGTTCCAGATACTTTCAGAGCTCAGGCCTAAAATTTAGGGACAGCCAACTGAATTCCAGAAACAAAAAAGTAAAACAAATATCATGTGCCACTTTATAACTTTTAAAATGCATTTCACAGAGCAGAATAATTTTATGGAAAAGATTTTGATTCAATCTGGCAATGTGTGTGCCAAGCATCAACTCAAATGAAAATGTCTAAAGATCGGCAATCTGGGATTTTAAAAGCGTTATCTTGGTAGTGAGGCCAAGTGGGAGGGGGGTTGGGAAAGGAAATTATATAAAGTATCTACAGTAGCTATTTTACAAATATTCTTCTGATCATTTAAAAATATTTATTTTCCTAGCTGTCCAAAGGTATATTCATTCTGCTTAACTTACCGATAAGCTACACTTATTTAGCCAAATTTAAACCATTAACTCCCAAAAAGTAACGCTAACATATTTCATTTACAGGAAAAAAAAAGGTTTCTTCTGTGGCACAACAACTTGAAATTTACTATAAATTTACATAACTTTTGTACAACAATTCACATCTGTTTTAATAAACTATGTTTCTGGTTTAGGTGCATGAGATTTGAAGGGCCTGAATATGTAGGAATGCAAATATTTGGGAAAAATACAACAGAACGACTTCAGGTGTAGCTTTTTAAGATAAAAAAGAGTGTCCAGTCATGTTGAAAAATGATTTTGAAATGGAAATGCTCAGTCATTTTGAAACCCTCTTTTTGAGAAATACTGAAAGGTGTCATCTAAAATGTCAAAGTAACTCTGTGTGATATGTCATATCTAAAAGTGTCTTTGTTACTTTGAGTTTTCTGGAAAAGCCTTTTAGTGAGACCACTAAAAAATATAGTTCAATGTACTCTAACACAAAGCAGCAAAATACGCTTATATTATTTTGTATATATAAAACGCATAAAGAATTAGAGTTTCTACATTGTACTTCAGCTTGAAGCTATCTAGAAAAGCTGAGCAATGAATTCTGAAAACTGGACTTTACAATGGATACATGGACAGACTACTGTGCTGTGACTGGCAGCTAATTTAAAGTGTTTGATCTCCGTTATTTCTACATAGCATTAACTAATGGGTTGAATTTGGAAGCTGCTTTTTCAATACTGGTATCATAGAGAATACCAAAGGGCCCTGAACTAATAAGTCATCCTATTTTAAGCTTTCAGTAAGATGGCCCAGAAAGAAAAGTTAAAAATATTTATCTCCATTTCCTTGACACCTGGGCTGACTGAACATTTCAAAACTGCAAAGTTTGGTTTAAAAAAAAAAGACCCCTTCCCATATGTTGATAAATAACGTTTGTCTTCTTTGCTTACTGGTCTTGTTTTTTCCATTATATGTTTCTAATTCATTTAAATTTTGAAAATATTATATGATGATTGTCCTCAAAAGTCTTTCCTTAGCTCATATGCATGATAAGATTCATTGCCAATATTATTGGTAAGTGACATCTCAGCTTAATATATGAAGGGAGACAGAGTCCATAGCATTTTCGTACAAGTAAATTCTTTGATTAAAAAAACCTGAATGATCTATCTCTCTTTTGTGAGCATTGAAAAACAGCAATCCATGGTATAGGGATATAAGAATTTCATATTTCCTTCAAAATACTACTACCAAATTGTTGTCTCCAAAGAAATTACCTCATTTTAGGCCTCCAAATTTTCCTGAAGATGTTTACTCCTTCATCACAGGTAAATTCTGCCATATTGAAAAAGCATACTGCAATGTCTCTTGCAATTAACTTAGCTCTTCTCTGAATAACTAGGAAAATAGTTCGTATCTGCACAACATTCAGATGGAAACTGAAAAATTTTGGCAAAATTCTGGATGCTTCCCAGTACCTGAATGTTTGAGGTCAAATATCCACATGTTAGGCAGAATTGTTGTTTACATTCAGATGTTTGCTATCGTATAAATGCATAGGAAAAGAATGCATATAAATGCATATGTGAAAAGAATGTTTTTTAGATTAATTCAATTTAGTACTGTTACTTTGTTGCATATAAATTCAACTTACTAATCAAGAGTATCCTGTCCCCTTAAAAAACAAAAACAAACAAAAAACCCTAATTCTTAAGTTACTATAATGACTGGACAAGTATGTATGATAAGCAACACAGAGTAAGATATAATTATAATAAATAAATGAAATGTTGGGAGGGAGGAAATCACCACGTTCAGTGAAAAAAAAAGTAAGTAAAATATTTTGTTTAGCTACCTGTGACATTCTACTTTTGAGAGGTTCAAACACTTATCTCTTAAATTATGTCATTTCTATGTTAGAAAAAATAGCACTTTCTATCCAAAACATATATGTATATACAATATCACACATTTATACAAAACATATACATATGTAAAATATCGTATCAGCATTAAATTGCATAAGGTAACAGCTTGAGATTAATTTACTATCCCTGTTCTTTCATTTAGTGTACCAAACTCTTTACAGAATTACAAATATCAGACAAACATGATCAAGCTTCCAAATGTTTTTAAATGTGCAGATTTCTGGCATCAGAGAGCATATGTAGCCTAATCATGGACTTCTAAAGTTTTACTTCAGATGCTTGTGCTGTGTAGCCACTGCATACCCATCTTTTTTATTTTATATTTCCAATAATTTTCAATTTTGCAACTCTTTAACATGTTGCATTCAAGTCTAATGAGAATTCTGGGCTTTGGGTAAAGTAAATCTTTTAAATCACCTTTTGAGTTGGCAGATTAAATACCTATTGTTCACAAACATTCCAAGATGTCCACTTTTCAGGATACAAAATGCTAATCATTAAAAATGAGTAATTAATAAGGGAAGATGGCAAAAACTAAAAAACATTTCATGAGCCAGTTGCAAAGTGAAACTTGCCCCAAAGTGCAGCATCCTTTTCCCATAATACTCATTCCGATTTCTGTACTGATACTAACAATATAAAAAAAACTATCTAGATAACCAGTGCTTTTAATTGACCTGGAATTTTCTTTCTTTCTACTTCCACCCACACACTGAATCTGAATTGTTGAGTGGGGGAAAAGTGATCAAGGACTAGTAGCTGCGATTGGCCTGTGGGAGTTTTGGCACTAGCCCCATGCAAGAATAACTGGCATAACCTCCTCCTTTTTTCATTCCCGGAACTTTCCTTACTTACCCTGATCTCTATTGACAGTACCAACCCAAGAGACCCCAAGTCCAACCTGCACAAGTTCTGCTAATGATGGGTGCGAAGATTAGTATAGCCTTTGGGGAAAAAAACGCCTTGGTCTAACTTACATTTTGGTTTTTCAACTCAGAAATCTAGGCCCCAGGTGTGCCAACATTTGTTTTCTTTTTCAGGATCTCCACTTTATCTTGAACAAGTCCCCAGGTTATCCCACTGCCTGAGAAGGTGCTTCATTCCTGCCTCCATGGTGTTTGGGCAGCCCCTGCTTGTCCGGGAGCCTTCATCTGGGCTGCTTCTCTCTCCGTGTTGCAACAGGCTGGGGACCACACACTCCTCAACCTGACAGGGTGCTTTCCCGAACCCAAACTTACCCTTAGAATTGATATTCTAACCCAGATAACGGTATTTGCTTAGAAGAACTACCAGGAGGAACAGGAGGAAGACAGAAAAGAGGATAGATGGGTAAAGCAGGAAACTCGGGCTTCTCCCGCTGTTGCCGGGTCCAATTTATCTCTCCAAGCTCCTACCTCTTCCTGCAAAAAGGTGAGGGGGTGCTAACCCTCCAGTTTAGCTCCCACGGCTTGCTGAAACTTAGAGCTTGATGCAAAGAGAAAATGGGAACGGGAATAAAGGGGGCAAAGTCTTTTTTAAAGGCTCAACGGGTTTTGTTCAAAAACTTTTAAAGTTAGAAGTATAATTTTCAAGTGATTACTCCCACCTCCACCACCATCACCATCTTTCCCAGGCTGAGCTCTAAGGAGGAGAAAGAGGAAAATTGGGAAGGGGGCGTTCAGTATGTGAGGATCTCTGCTTAGTCTAGGGGCACCTCCGGGGTGTAGAAATGGGACTCACTCGCGGCCAATGCGGGCGGAGCCCCGGGCACACATATAGTCCCTTTGGGGGTCAGATCCCCCCCCGCCCAGCCCACTCTCGGCCCTGGAGCACCTCAGAAAGGCTCTCCTCCCCTTGCTCTTCCACTTCTTCCTTGAACCCTACCAGTTTTTCTGGACAACTGCCGGCAGCCTCCAACAGCCGCCCCGCCTATCCCTTCCCTGCCTCCAGGAACTGAGCTAAGCCGGTCGCGGGTCTGGAAAGCCGGTACCCTAAGTCTCCAGTACTCTCCGGCGTACTTGACCTCCAGTGCCTCCCTGCCCCGGAGCCCTATCGACCACCTAGTCCAATGCCAGCTTCTCTAACCCCCCCCCCCCCGGCAATAACGGGTTTGGTTGCTCCGGGGCAGAGCCTCTGACCGTCCCTAGAAAGCCCAGTCCCGGGAATGATCTTCCCCAGACCCCCTGGCTTGAGAGGCCGAGGCGAAAGAGAGACACAGACAGAGAGACACAGAGAGAGAACACTGTGTGGCTCGGGCTCCTAGTTTTTCCTTAAACCCAATAAAAGACACTACGAAAACTGTGCTGGGGGAGGGGGGCAAATAGAGAGTGTGCCCCTTGCCTCCACAGCGTGCGAACTCAGCTGGAAGTCTGGACCAGGGAGGGGGAGCAATAGGAACTGAGAACTGAGGGAGTGGGTCGGAGGCGAGGAGGTTACGAACCGAACCGTGGAGAGGACACTGGTCCCGGGGTGTTTTGAGGGTTAAGGGCGGTGAACGATGGAAGGCTGGCGGTGTCGGGGTTCATTGCATCTAGGTGATTAGAAGAAAGTTACCAGGGGCTGTGAGGAGTAGGACTGAAGCAAAGTCAGGGAAAGCAGTGAGGACCACTTGCTGGAGAATGAGGGGGTTAAGTTGTAAATTAAAAGGTTGGAGTGGGGAGAGGTCAAAGGAGGAAAATAGAGCGGAAGGTAAGGGGGGAGGGAACGAGATTTGGAAAGGTGGCTTAGGGTCTAAAGAGGTGCACTAAACTACCCTGGCGGTAGAGCGGGGAAAGTGGAGCTGGGATGAAGGGATTAAAAAGGTGCATCCCTCGGAGGTTAGGGGAGCGAGCCAGCCGGGAGCTGGAAAGCACCTCTTTCTCAGTTCGGATTAGGAGAAAAGTACAAATGAGGGTGACAGATCCCTGCTTAAAATGGAGGAGTCGGAGCTCTTGAGAAGGCGTTGCGGGGAACCTTCCACTTACGTTAGTGGTAACTGGTAAAGAAGGCTCAAGAGAGAAGAATGCATTGCCCTCTTCCTCTGAGGGTGTCTGGGGGAGCCGGCTTCCTCACACAAACAAACACACATGAACAGACACACGCACACCCATTGCCTGGTGATGGGGAGTTCAGACGGGCTGCGGTGCTGGGTGAGCAGGAGGGTGGATGCAGGGGTCAGAAGGGCAAGGCAGCTGAGTGAGTCGGCAGCCCCTTCCTTACCTTGAACGCCACGGGCAGGGTCTTGTTACAACGCCAGTGAGAGGGCAGTACGGAGCACAGGAAGTTGGGGCTGTCTGTGCGGACGAGTTCGGCCGGGTGGTCAGCGATGATTTCCACCATGGTGCGGTTGTCGTGCGGCGGGCGCAGCCTGGGCACCGCGGCTGCCGCCGCAGCCGCCGCCGCCGCCGCCGCCGCCGCTGCCGCTGCTGCCGCGGCCGCCGCCTCCTGCTGCTGCTGCTGTTGCTGCTGTTGCTGCTGCTGCTGTTGCTGCTGGGCAGCCACTACCGGGCTCACGTCGCTCATCTTGCCGGGTTGCAGGCTGCTGGAGGGGGGGCTGAACCGCCGACTGGTGCTCGGATCTACGGGAATACGCATCACAACAGCCACAAGTTAGCGAAGTGGCCGGGGGGAGGGGAAGCCGGGTGAAAAAGAAGGGAGAAAAGGAAACCAGGAGGGAGAGAACGAGGGGAGGGGGGAGAAATAAGGGGTGTAGGCGATGGGGTGGAGGAGATAAACGAGATCAAGTTCGATGGAGCCAAAGGCCAGGAAGAGTCTGACACTCGGCGTGGGGGGGAGGGGAGGGGGAGAGTGGAGGTGCTGATCAGTTCGGATTGGCGGGGTGGGGAGAAGAGGACGAGCAGTTCTTTTCCGGAGTCTTTGGAAAAACCAAGGGTGGCAGCCGAGAAGGGGCGCGTGGGTGTGTGTGGCAGCTGGGGGGAGCTTGTGGTTAGAGCAGGTTTAAATGGGGTCCCCGCGGACGCCTGGGTTCCTGGGTCTCCCTTGAGCCCCCCTTTCCCAAAGTCCAGTTCAGCGGACGGCTTCTTGTTCAGCAGCGCCCAGCTGGAAACAGCATAGCCCCGGGACTGCCTGCTGCCGCTGCTGCGGCCGCTGCTCTTCCCACAGCTGCCCAGCTGCAGCCTTCTCCTCCGCCTCCACCTCCTCCTCCTCTTCCTTCGCCTCCTCCTCCTGTTGCCGCTGCCGCAGATGCTCCCCCCTTGTGTTCTTGCTCACTCAGATTACGGCTGCTGCTGCTGCTGCTGCCGCCGCCGCCGCCGCCGCCTCTGCTACCCTCCTCAGCTTCAAGGCTCCACTCTCTCTCCTTCTCCCCCCTCCTCTTCTCTCTCGCTCACCACCACCTCCTTGCAACTGGTTCTGCTTCTAAGTGCAAGAGTTTCTTTTCCTTCTGATTTTCAAGGTGCCAGGAGGTAAGTTGAGTCGCAGCCGATCTCTAGTCCTAACTTTGCATAGTTGCTGTACTGCTGCTGTCCACCAGCGGGGGAGAGAAACAAGGAGACCAAGACCGTCTGTCTATGCCGCAGGTTCGGGACACCGATCCGGTTTGGGTGTCGGTAGATGTGAGAAGCGCTCCCAGAGTACAGAAGGGCTTTCACCTCTGCTTGTCCTCTTCTTTTGCCTCTGTCTCCCCTAAAAGACCGGGGAGCACTTTCCTGACCAAATGTATTTAGGAAGCCCAAGAGGTGCTGGCTTGATCCCACAACAGTGAACTTTTCGTTTTTCTCAAAGCGTCTCTACTGACTTCTTAGTCTGTCTCTCCCTCTTCACCCCCGCCACCCTACCCCACCCCCACCACGGCCAAAAAGGCTTGAGGGAGAAAAAAAGTTCTTATTTATTTGTTTTTTAAGCGGAAAGGGGGGGGGGGGGAGTTTGAAATGTTGGTCAAAAGAATAATTAAAAGAGAAAAAAAGCGTGACTGATGACAGAGGATAAGAAATAAACTTTTTTTTCTTACACACTCAACCTTGTGACTGCCAAAGAAGAAGGAAGGATTAAAAAACAGTTGGAAAACTGTCAGCTTGGTGGTTAAAATAGGTTGCAAAAAACTTGCGGGGGGTGGGGAGGTGCAAATAGGCAGTTCCCGGTGCGTTTCAGAAGCTTAAATCTCTGCTGAGTCTAAAAATGAATAGATTGAAAATCCTCCCCCAATCATTTTCTCTGTCTCCCAAGTTCAGTGAGCATTATTTATTTATTTATTTGTAAATCAAGAGTTTGAAGCAGGGGGGAGCTACTTTGGGTCCCCCCCAAAAAAATGTGGCAGAAAGGATGAAGGAGCGAGGAAAAATGCCTCAGTTTTTGTCCTAAAATGTGGTTTTTGGAGGCTGGGATTTCTAATGATTAGGTTTTTGTGGTTTATATAGACAGGACTCTGGCTAAGGCGATCATTATGCTGATGAGAGGCAGAAGCACGTGGGTGTCTCCAGCCAGCCCTCATACTCTGTAGCCTTCAAAATAAATACAGCAATGTGCTTCGCCCACAGAAGGGGGGAGAATAGTGGGGGGGGGGAGGGGGAAGACTGTTGGAATCAATTTCACCCACAGGAAAGGGGGGTGTGGGGGGGGGGGGGAGAAGGACCGCTTTTTCCTTTTGCTGGCTACTGCTGCTCTCCGGCTTTTCATGAACATTTCGCCCCCTAACAACTTGAAGATCTTGTTTTTCACAAAATGAAAATCATGAGTTGCCAGAGAAGTTTCAGAGACTCCAAGTAAGGATCCGACACAATCTACATTTCGTTAAGTGAATGAAAATTCTACAACATTCCTTAGACTTTCAGAATAAAGTGTAATTGTTTTCTCAAAAAATAAAAAATCTTGCTTAAAATAATTTACATACCCAATAGTAATTTTTTAAAATGTGTAAACACCTCCCCCACATTGATAACAACCTATGAAAATCTTCCTGGTAATTTCTAAGGCTTCGCTTCAATTTACTGCTCCAGTTAAAAGGTTGGATTGTATTTAGGTTAGAGGGGTCTGTGTTTGGAAGGTGTTGGGGGCGGGGGAATGCAGAAGGCGTATGTGAGGGGCATTGGGTTCTTGGTGGTGTTGACTTTGAAACTGGTTTCAAACCCGAGATAAACTCCGAGGGCTATTTTTAAAGCGACTCGGAAACAAGTCCTGGAGGATTAAAAAGAGCCTAAGAAAGTTGTCTCTGTGTGTGTGTGTGTGTGTGTGTGTGTGTGTGTGTGTGTGTGTGTGTGTGTGTGTGTGTGTGTGTGTGTGTACATACACGCAAATTCGAGGAATGCGCTTCCTCGGTCCCAGATTGTACACAATAAAAAAAAATCCTCTTTGGAGACATTCTTTTCTCCTCCTTCCCTACCTATCCCTACTTTCTCCTTTACTTTTTGCACTTTCCTTTTACTCTTTTTACTAATTTACTCTGTGCATCTGCTTCTCGACCCCAAACCTTAAGTATGCTTACACATGCAAGCACAAACTTCCTTTCCCTTTCCCCTCCCTTTTTCTTTTTCTGCCTTCCTACATTGCTACTGCCGCTGACAAGTTCTCCAAAGAAGAGAAACAAACTAACGCAGCCACTCTCAGAAACAACTCCTTTTTTCCCATTGACCCCCCCCATTCCCATTTGTAAATCCCCCCACCCCCAATATGGGACCGGTTACCCAAGCTTTGGCGGGCGAAGGTTTGTGGGATTATGAGTCGAGTTTATTGTGCACCGAATTGTTTGTATGTCGGAATGTACGGTTTTTGTTTTGTTTTGTTTTTTTGTTTTTTTAATGATCTTTTTTTGGTCACTGGGGAGAGCTCTAATTCTGGGCACTGTTCACTGTTTGCAAACACCGCGGTCGATTTTCCCCTTGCCTGAGGCTGCCGTCCTGGAAAAGGAAATTCTATTTTCTTTTTCAAAAACCAAAAGATACCTCTCAGTTTGTCACTGTCCCTTCCCCCGTCCCCTACCTTTGGGGGGAGGGTGTAAACAATACCATTCCCTACATTGGCAGACTTCTCCTGATATCAATCAAAATGAAATTGCGCCGGGGATGCAAAATGCAAAAGAGGGGAGGCGTTGCAGGAAGTGAAATTATTCCTCTGGTTTAAGGGAAATAGGAAGCTTAATAACCAACAACCCAGATGAAAACCGTGCCTTCTCCACCCTGATGTCCTTTGCCCAGAAGAACCACTGAATTAGAACAGGGTGAAGGAGAATTTCAACACCCATTTTCAAATGAGGGAAAGCTGAGCTTTTCTTTTTTTTAAAAGATTTGGGGCAATTTGAAAGTTTAGCCAATGACATTGAGGACTTTCCCTCACCTTTTCCTTCAGTGTTTTACCTTTCAATATGCTTTAACATCAAAGATAGAATAGGAGTATTGGGATAAATAGTAAAAGTAACTGAGGTATAACTTTACCCTATCTACAAATAAAACTCATGGAAGAGGGGTAGGGCCATTATGGAGAATTTAGTGAACGTCAAAAGTATTTATTTTAATTAGTCACATCCGGTAGCTGAGTTTTATAGACACCCTCCCTGTCTTCCCCCTATTTCACATTTCTGTAGAGGGAATATAATCAGCTATTGGAAGGTACTTGTCTCGATCTCTTAAAATATCCTACAGTTATTTATAATGTGGAAATGAAATTTTCCACTGAATACTCTAACAAAGTTTCAGGTATCTGGCACGGGTGATTTTTCAGGCTCCTTGCAAAAATATCCTGCTGAACATTTACACTTTCAACTGGAACTGAGTGAAGCCTGGAACGGATCTCTTGGCTCAAAGCATTATTTTTAAAAGAAGAAAAAAATTTAGAAACCCCTGAATAAAACCTCCCCTGGTAATAAAAGGCGCATATGAAAACAGTATGGAATTTTAAATATAAATGTACATATATAGTTATAGTTATAACTTTTATGATCTCACAATTCTGTTATGATTTTCTCTTCCCAGAAAATATAAGGTACACAATTTTCCTCAGATTCTTCTCAGGGAATACTCATCTTCTTGATTCTATTTAATGGTGTCAGAAAGCAAATAGCCTTAGTAGAAATGTATCGGCATTGAAAATTACGTCCCAGAATAGGCTATGAGTGAAAAGATAATCCTCTTAAAATTAGTAGAAGTGTCTAGCAATGATACCTAGTGATTCTGCTATCCTAACTTTGCTGATGAAAAAAGTGAGGTATGAAGAGGTCAGATTATTTGTCTACTCAAGTAAATCAATCCCAGAAATGGTAATAGATCAAGTGTCTGCATCCAGCTTGTCAGTCTTAAACTCTAGACAGCATTTTATATTTTTGTGCTGTGAATTTTATCATCAAAATGCAGTGCATAAAAAGTCAACTTTAATGGCTTTCCAAATAGAGTAAATCTTTAAAGTATTTTTCAAGGGATCAACTAATAAAAACTTAAAGTTTCTAGGTGGAAAAACCTTTTAGCATAATGGAAAATTATGGATGTGTTGATGGGGCCTAAAACTCAGGATGTATCCAATAGGAAAGCTTTGTAAACAGAAATTTACTAAAAGGGCTTTATTTCATAGCAGATGGTGTGATTGTATGGTCATAACAACACCTTCTCTAAGTGTACTTATCATTATCACTTATCATAGTATCATTGAAAACTATCCTATACTAATTAATAGCTCACAATTATATAGCTTTTTGAGGTTTATAAAGCACTTTCCATATGTTAACTCATTCGATCTCCACAACAATCCTGCAAAGTAGGTTATATGATGTTGTCCCTGTTTGACAGGTGACTAAGGCCAACAGAGGTTAAGTGACTTGGTAAAGATCTCCCAGCTAGTAGGTATCAACTTCAGTATTTGAACTCAGGGCTTCCTGATTCCAACTCCAGTATACCATTGTGCCACCTAACTCCCACAAAGAGAAAAATCCAAGGACCACAGCAGAATGCGACAGCAGTAAGGATCAGGTATTTTTGATAGGACTGATCAATCATCAACAACAATTTATTAAGTACCTACCATGTTCCAGGCTTTAGGAATACAAATTTGAAGTAGTTCCTGCCCTGAAGGAGTTTATATTTTATTAAGATATACAATTTCTGTCTGCAAACTGCCAAAAAAAAAACCCATTTAAACATGATGAATTTTAAACATGGACTAATTATTTTGTGCATGACTGCAAAATTCATTCTTGACTGATATCTTTTTGCTGTTCATCAGTTGTTTTGAATGTCTGGGTATACCATACAGCCTTCATTTTTTTGTTGTTAAGAAATTAAGAGAGAAGGAATCTGGATATTATTGGAAAGGAACAGGCTTTTTGCTTGATGCCCTTATCAATTAATCAGTCAAGAAAAATCTATTAAATTTCTTCTGCGTTCTAAGAACTATGGTAGGTGATAAGGATAAAACTAAAAAATGAAACAGTCCTTGCCCTCAAAGAGCTCACATTCTGAGGTAAGGTTAAGAGGGGAAAGGACAATAAATCTTACCAATGCTTTTCCTAGTGCATAGACTTTTTACTAGCTTCATCCTCCCAAAATAATAATAGCTCACATTTCTATAGCAGTTTAAGGTTTGTATACTGCTTTATAGGAATTATCTCATTTCAGCCCTGCAACAACTCAGTCCATATTTTACAACTAAGGGAAATAAGAATCAGAGAGGTTAAGTTACTTGCAGAGTCATACAGCTAACAAATTGTTGAGCCAGGATTTGAATCCAGTTTTTTTCTGACTCCAGGACCAATCTTCTTTGATCCCATTGGTATGGGTCATGTTTTAGATTTTAATTAAATTTTCCACTAACTCACTGTCTGGACTATTTTTAACAGCTAATTTTTTTCAAGGCTGTGGACCCATCTGTAATTATAATAAGAAATAAAATATTTGTAGTGGGAGACTCAGGATTGTAATACTGCTCTCAGGTATCCTAGTTACTTTGTCCAATGGTCCATAGTGATCTTTTATAATAAAGGCATGCAGTGTTATTATTAAGGTAGACTCTTGGTATAAGAACTTTAATTAGTATACTTTATCATCAAGTTGAATACTTGTTTAGTTGAACTCTAAGTATGGTGCTCAAAAATTGTAAACTTTGCATTAGCCTAAAATAGCAACATACTCAAAGGTACCCTGTTGGCATGAAAAAATTCATGCAGTTTCCAAATGCATATAATCTTTTGCCAGTTAGGGGAGGGCAAATAATAGCAATATACTTTTATGGCACTTCAAAGTTGGTAGATCACTTTCCATACATGGTAATACTGATCAGTACTAATTGTACAGTATACAAAATCGGCCCTGTAGTTGGCAGCATTCCAAGGTACTACAGCAGTGCTGGAAGGGTGCTGAAATATTTAAATGGTATTTTATGAAGCTCTGCAATCAAACCATGATGGATTGCCTCAAATCAAAGGTTTCTTTTGTTATTTCTTATGGCATGATAACAGTCCATCATATTCATAAGCCATAATTTGTTTGGTAATTCCCCAATTGATCAGCACCTCCTTAGTTTACACATGATGAAGGACATAGTTTCAGAGAAACCTGGGAAGACTGTATGAATCAATGCAAAGTGAAGTGTGCAGAACCTGGAGAACAATTTATGCAATAACTACAGTGTTAAAGAAACAAAACAACTTTGAAAGACTTTAAATCTAATCAACACAATGGCCAACTGCAGGTCTGGAGGATAAGGAATGCCATCCACTTCTTTTTATTTTATTTTATTTGCTTTTTTTGGAAGGCAATTGGGGCTAAGTAACTTGCCCAAGGTCACACAGCTAGGTTTTTATTTGTGTGTGCGTTGTGTCTTGAGGCCAGATCGGAACTCAGGTCCTTCTGACTCCAGGGCCAGCGCTCTACTCACTGCGGCACCTAGCCACCCCTGCCATCCACTTCTTGATAAGCAGAGGTGGTGGATTGTGTTGCAGAATGAGGTGTATTTTTACATGGCCAATGTGGGGATTTGTTTTGACTATGCATATTTGTTAAAACAGTTTTGTCTTTGTTTTTCTTTTTTCCAGTGGTGTGTGGCGGGGCGGGGGGGGGGGGGGTGGCAATGAAAGGAGAAAAAATAAATGCTGCTAATTGAAAAAATAAAATGTAAATTTAAAAAATGAAGGCTCCCTGAATTTTCCTCTATTCAATATATTGCCACTACCCAAAGGATTGCATTGTTTCTCCTCGATAGAGATTTTAAGACTATAGCCTGACCCCTTTATTATCTCCTGTGCCCTTTCTTCAGAATGAGTCATACACATCATAACTCTTTCAGGCAGAATACAAAATCTACTTTACTACAGGGTAAATTATATATTGATAAGCAAGATTCAGACACAGCATAGTCCACTAGAATTTGGTATGCCTTCACATATCAGTCCATCTTCTTATTCCAACCTCAATGAAGGCAGTGAATTATCTAAACTTTTTGTTTCATCCAGTACTGTGCTCTGCACACAATAGGGGTTTAATTTTTTTTGGTTGAATTTTAGAACCTATTTCATACCTGAGTTAACTAGACCTATTAGCCTCAGTCCTTGGAGATACCAAGTCATATTTGGAAAGCATCTTAAGTTAGAGGTCAAAACTGCTTGCCACTCAACTTCTCAGGGTGATAGTGTTTCTTCTTAGAGTGGCATCCACAAACTCTTCAACAAGGTTCTTTTCCTAAGTCCCCCTGTTTAGGTTAATTTCTGGAATACTTTTCTTCCTTCCTTCCTAGCCTTCACTAAGTCCCACAAACAAATTTTTTTTTTGCTGTAATTTTCTGGCCTTGAATTTATCTCCCTTTTTTTTTTTAAATTAAAAAGATTTTTCTTTAGGCTATGTCTATCGATTCATGTTTTCTTCCAATGCACATTTCGTGTCACAGAGCTTTATCTCTCTGACCTCAAGACCTCTACACTACTGTCTTTATTCAGCCAACTCTGGATCATTATAGATTCACCTTCAATGTCATTTATGTATCACATCAGCAAAATAACTTTTGCTTCAGTCAAAAACATACAATTAAATTGCTGTTAGGATAAGGAAGGTCCTTGCATTTGGATTTCCTTTAGACTTAGCTTTTGCATTCAGTTAGTGGCTATATAAGAACTCACCATCCTAAAAGGTAACTTAAACCTCTTCTGCCAGCTTCTGTAGAACCCAGTTTTTGACAAAGGATCTTTATCCTCAGTTGACCTCAATGATATACTTAGTCTGCACATTCCTCATGGGAAAGGAGACAGGGAATATTAATCACAGAGAAGAGAGGATCAGAGCATGGTGCTATGGAAAGAGCAGTAACTTCAGAGTCAGAGGACCTGGGCTCAAATATTGCCTCTAATACTTACTAAGTCACTTAATCTCCCTAGTTGTCTCATTTGCAAAATTTGGGGATTGGACCAGATGGTTTCTAGTTCACTTCCAACTGACTACCTATAAGCCTATGATCCATATAATGCTGGGTATGAAAGGATGATTGTACTGTTAGAGTAAGTAGGACTGTCCTCCATGGTCCCTTTTCAGTTATTGAATGATCTCACCTCAGGGATCTAACTCAGATCAAGAAATGGTTGATTCCGGGGCGGCTAGGTGGCACAGTGAGTAGAGCGTCGGCCTTGGAGTCAGAAGGACCTGAGTTCAGATCCGACCTCAGACACTGAACGCACACACAAAAAACCTAGCCGTGTGACCTTGGGCAAGTTACTTAACCCCAATAGCCCTCCAAAAACAAACAAAAAAAAGAAATAGTTGATTCCTCTAGAGAATATAATTCATTGAGTTTTGGCTGGGTAAGTGGGGGTGGGGGTCTTCCTATTAAATTTTAGTCTATTACTGACTAGTTGTAGTTCTTCAAAACTTAATGTTGAATTTTCTTCCAAGAAATGAGTGAGTGAATCATATTAGAGTGTTTGATTGTGGAGGTAACTTTATTGAACTGAATAGCAGTTAAATAGCTGAAACATCAACATTAAGTGAAGCATATACCAACCATAAATCTTAACTAAATTGTTTGCCAGTGGTATGGAAGATATGTTGCATAGAGTTCAAGTAGAAAACTTCCTCCTAGGAAAGTAGGTAAATCATGTGATTTAAGATGTTAATTGTTTCCTTTTTAAATATAATAGGTGATTAATAACTGCTGATTCATTAATTGGAATAAAAAGACCTCTTTTTTCAGTCCTGTCTCAGCTATTTCTGCCTTTATGAGCCTGGGTAAGTCATTGAACTTGTCTGGTCCATGGTTTCCTTATAATTAAAGTGAGGGAACTGGCTAGCTGCCCTCAAAAGTCTCTTCCAGTTCTAAAACTTTACTCCTAAAAACACACAAACAAATAAATAAAACTATACTCCTTTAGATTGAATCTTTTGACAGAACACAAAGTAAAATGGAGATTTGTTAAGTGTTTACTTAATGGTGATAGCCAATTCATATACTGCAGATTTAGGGGGGAAATTTTTTTCCAGTCACCTAGATTTGTGTGCAGAGTGACATCCTTGACTTGTCATTCTTCCACACTCCACATATACAAGTAGTTGCTATACATCTCTCCAATATTTTTCTTTTTCTCCCACCTGCTCCAGGCCTTCATCACCACTCACCTGGACTTGTGGAATAGTCAACTAATTGGTTCCCCTTCCTCAAACGGAAGCCATACCATCTTCCCTGACACTCATACTTGGCCTTTCATTCACACTCACCCCACATATAGGATCAGTTACCAAACCCTACCTTCACAAACTACCTCAAATACTTTCTTTTCTCTTTACTCCCACAGCTGCCATCTTAGTTTAGGACTTCATAACCTATCCCCTGAATTTTTGTAATAGCCTCTTGACTGCCTCTCTATGTCAAATCTCCATCATTTTAAATTCATCTTCCACATAGCCAGCAACATGACTTTCTGAAAGTGCAGGTCTGACCATGTTACCAACACTCCACTCGAAACTCCAATGACTTCCCATTATTTCTATAGTCAAAAATAAATCTCTCTGTTTGACATTTAAAGCACCTCACAACCTGGCCCCATTTTACTTTTCCTGATTTACTATAGTAACACATGACTCCCTTACATGCACTTTAAGTTTCAACTAAACTTGCCTACTTTGCTCTTCTTCATCCAGGATACTCCAGCTCTTGTTTTTGCCCTTTTGACCCCCATGCTTGCACTAGCTGTCTCCCATGCTCCTCACTGCATTTCTTGGAATCACCTTCTGCAGGAGGCCTTTACTGAGCCCCCCTAGCTACTGATATCTTCCCTCCTTTGCCACCAAAGTTACCTTGAATATTTTTATATATTCTATAGATATGCATACAGATTGAATATATGCTCTTTGAGAGCAAGAAGTGTTGTCTTTTATCACCAGCGTTTTGTTCCTAGAAGGTTATTGATAAATAATTACTGATTTTTTAATTATATAGTCTAAAAGTCTACACTATTATTTTAAAGTTTTGGCCAAAATAACAACTTATGGTTATTCAGGAATACAACATTGTTATATATTCTGAAATGTTTGTGGATAATTAGCAAATTATTATAAACACATATAAACAGGTGAGAAAAATTGGGTAGTTTCTATAGTGAATAGGTTGAAAATATTTCTGAAACAACATTTTTTGATCATTCATTTATAGGTCTATCCTCAGCTGTATTTTAGAAAATCCAATCTAGTTCTGCCTACAAAATCACCCTTGCCATCAAAAAACTTACATTCTATTGGGAGAGAACATTATTCATACAAAAAATTTGCCAAGTAATTTCTGGGTTCAAGGAACTAACAGCTGTAGGAATTAGGATATGCCTCCTGTAGGAGCTGACACCTAAGATGAACTTTGATGGGGGCCAGGGATTTTCTGAGGTGGAGGTGGAGAAGAATGGATTTTGAGTATGGGGGACAGCATGGAGATCACAAATAGAATGTCATGGTAACTTGGAATGAAACATAGAGTGCATGAAGAAGAAATACACACCAACTAGTGGTATGAGGAGCTGGACCTTAGCAATTGATGGAATAGAATTTCTGCCTCATTTTGTTCTGAAAATTGAATCAGCTAATAAACAATTATAAATGTCAATGAAAGTCTTTTTGTTTATTTGCTGGTTGCACTTCATATTTAGATCAAAGTAGGAAGAAGGAGGTCATTAACTTGAATCATTCAATAATGGAGATTTGTTTTAAAAAAAAAAAGGTTGCCAGAATAGCCCTCAGAATTCTCATTATATCTGGATGATTAAAGTTCAGGGGAAGGTAGGAAGAAGACTAAAACATAGAACTCAAAAGAACTTTAGAAATTGCTTAGTCCAAGTCCTCTCATCTTGTAAGTCAGGAAACTGAAGGCCAGAGAAATAAGGTGACTTGCCCAAGGTCACACATGTTTAGCAGAGCCAGGATTCAAATTCTTGTCCTTTGAGTCTAAATTCAATGTGCTTTCTACTTCAATATATGAGAATGGTGATGCAGGAGGTGGGATGGACATGGTTGGAAAGTGGGGGCTGAGAAAGGATGGCAAGAGAGAGAAAAAAATGAAGGGTAAAAGAGGGAGAAAAAAAGAATTATTTGGACTAGCTCACTGCCTAGTGAGGGGGAAATATCATGAGGGCATAAAGCCGGCAAAGGAATTAGAATATCCCATCCTTTAGAGTCCCTCCATTTCATCTTGTATAGTGATAAGCATATGACCAAAACTCAAGCATCAATTTATATAGCTAGAATTCAAGCCTCATGTGATTTTCCCCCTTAAATCTTTACCCATCTAGATGAGATAAATTGCATTCTGGCATATTGACTTCTGGTTTGTTTGTTGGGATTATAGAAAATCCAATGACAATTGAGTACCAAAAACTAGAGCTAAGTTTTCTAAAAACAAACAAACAAAAAAAAACCTTTGTGTAGGACTGTCACTATTAGATAAACATTCAGGAAGAACTATTGAAGTCCAGTCTTATTTCCTTAACATACAAAGTCTAGCCTCAACACATGTGGGATCAAAGAAATTGTCATCAGTCCCTGAAGGATAATGCCAATTGAGTAAAGGTATCTGAAGATCCTATGATCCTCATATAGATCTACGTTAATAACAAAGCATATACAAACTAATGAATACAGATTTTGGACCTGATTTCATATCTTTGTTGCACAAATAAAATTCAACAGACATATTAAGTACCATTATGTACAAAGCACTTCTTTTTAAGTGTTGTGTTCTCTCTCTCTCACTCTCTCTTTTTTTTTTCTTTTTGGAAGGGGGATGGCAGGGCAATTGGGGTTAAGTTACTTGCCCAAGGTCACATGGCTAGAAAGTGTTAAGTATCTGAGGCCAGATTGAACTCAGGTCCTCCTGACTCCATGGCTGGTGCTCTATTCACTGTGCCACCTAGTTGCCACCAGTGTTGTGTTCTTTATGGAGAATCTATGGCTATGTTATGTCTACTGAACGTTCAATTCTCAGGCTGATTTAAATTTTGTAAAACCATTAAGATGAGTGTGATTGAACAATCAATAGAGTACAAGCATAATACATCTCATTTCATCACAATTAAGAAAATTTAGAGAAAATTAAGAGTTCTAATAGTCATTTAGAACTCATGTATACTTGTCCTATTTTTATCTAAAAATATAACCCAACTAGCTACTATGAAGATGTCTATGGTGCAACTAAAGACTGTGATTCCATGCCATGTATAAGTAACTGGAATGTTTTTAGAAAATGATACTGAGCTCACAAAATAGCTGAATAAATTTGAAAGCCCATATCTCCCTTTTATGTCAAAGATACTAATTTGTCCTAAATGGATATAAGATACTAATGAATGAAATAAAAGTGAAAACTCCTGAGGTACCATTAAAGAAATCTGAACAAAATTGTAATAAAATACCAAAGACTTAGTAACCTGGACTGGGACCCTTGCCTTACTTCCCTGGTCATAAGTTGAAGTTTTTGCTCAGACCCTGTAAATTTAACCACAGGTTCAAATGTTCCAGACTTGTTTCCGCTGACCACCATCTGACCTGTACAAATATAAAATTGGAACTCCTGTTTCGGAGCTCTGGGTAGGTCACCATGTCCTAAAATCACCATGATTCATAAAGTATCGTCTACTTTTGATTGATATTGTTAAAACATTTATCTTCTGCTTTAATATCAAAATTGATACTAGTAACATTTTGTCTGTTTCCTTGTCTGCTAAATATGTACCTTCTGCTTTTTAATATGACCGAAATTTCATCTGCAAATACCAGCAGATTTTTTCAGTTAAGATTGTGCACCTCAGTTCCTAATTAATGGGAACAGGACAGAACAAGGCGGGGGCGGGGGAAGGGTGGTCTTTTGGGTATATAACCAAGTTATGTATTTGTATTTTGCCTCTCCTACTAGACTGCCTCTAGTAGCAAGACTGCCCTTCTTCCAAAAAGAAATAATTAAATAAATCCTTCCTGTCTCTACTTGGAAATATCTCCGCTTATTTTATTTTGGGCAAGGGTCATTCTTGTCCCACACACTAATAAGAAGCTATTGACCTGAAGAATCCTGACTGTCAGGTATAAAGAGGCAGTGATTTGCTATGGCCCAGAACATTCTTGAAAAAAGGGAACAATTCATTGTGATTAAAGAGGCTGACTTGGTAATAGAGATGTAGCCGGGAACAGGCTCACAATAACCTATTCTCTCAGCTTGTCACAGAAAGACCCTAAAAGTTTAATCAAAAACAAACCAAAAATACCAGATCTTAAACTATATTATACAGCAGTAATGATCAAAACAATCTGGTACTGGCTAAGAAATAGAAAGGCAAATCACTGGAACAGAGTAGACGTACAATTTACAGCAGCAAATGACTATAAGAACCTTCTATTTGACAATTGTAGACTTAAGTTTTGGGGATAAGAATTCATTATTTGGTAAAAATTGTTTTACCAAGGTCAAAATGGATACATAGAATAGATATAAAGGGAGATATTACAAGAAAATTTGAAGAACATGGATCATATTACTTATCAGACTTATGGATAGGCAAACAATTTATGAATAAACAAGAGATAGAGAGCATGGGGAAATATAAAATGGATAATTTTGATTATGTCAAATTAAAAGGCTTTTGTACAAATAAAACTATTTTTGATCCAAGATCAAAAACCAAGATTTTTGAACCAATATCAGAAGGAAAGCAGAAAATTAGTGTGTATGTGTTTGGGGGGAGGAGGGGAACTTATAAGCAGTTTCTAAGATAAAGGTCTCATATCTCAAATATATAAAGGACATTGTCAAATCTATAAGAATATGAGTCATTCCCCAAATGATAAAGGGTCAAAGGATATGAACAGGCAAAAAAAATGATTTATAGTCATATGAAAAAAAAGCCCTAAGTCAATCTTTCATACCCATAAGATTGGTTAAAATGATAGAAGGAGAAAGTGACAGATGTTGAAGGGGATGTAGAAAAATTGGGACATTTTGGAGAGCAATTTAAAATTATGCCCCCAAAGTTATAAAGCTGCCTATACCTTTTGACCCAACAATACTACTATTAGGTCTGTTTCCCAAGAAGATTAGGGGAAAAGGAAAAGAATCTATATGTTTTGGGGCAGCTGGGTGGCATAGTGAATAAAGCACCGGCCCTGGAGCCAAGAGGACCTGAGTTCAAATACGGCCTCAGACACTTAAAACTTATTAACCCTGTGACCTTGGGCAAGTCACTCAGCCCCAATTATTCTGCCTTCCTCCCTGCAAAAAAAAATCTTTATGTTCTAAAATATTTATAGCAACTCTCTTTCTGATGGCAAACTAGAAATTTCAGAGATGCCCACCAATTGGGGAATGGCTAAACAAGTAATGTTATATAATTGTGATGGAATACTACTGTGCTTTGAGAAATTATGCACTTGATAGTTTTAGAAAAACCATGGAAAGACTCGCATGAAATAATGAGGGAAATGAGCAGAACCAAGAACACGTTATATATAGTAACAGTGATATTGTTTTAAGAACAACTTTGAGCAACCAAGTCATTTTGATTATTATAAATACCCAGATTAACTACAAAGGATCTATGAAGGAAGATGCTATCTGCATCCAGAGAAAGAACCGATAAACAGAAGCATATATAGTATGGTTTTACATATATATATATATGTAGACACACATATACACATACATACATACATATATATTACACATACACACATATATTTGTGTCTAATGGTAGTCATCTCTAGTATGGGAATGGGGGAGGGAGGGTAATAAAAGAAAGTTATATAATAACTTCATTATAGATTTAAAAAGAAAAGCAAGTTGTGCATAATAGATAGGTAGTTTCATGTGCAATCTTCTTTATTTCTATTCTACTTTGTTATGGAAATGCTTGTTTTATTTCTTAAGTTCACCTGCTCAAAGAATCTCATAGCAGCACTATTTGTAATGAAAAACTAGAAGCAATCTAAATAGGGTAAGGGTTAAATAAGTTGTGGCAAAACAATGCAATCAAAACTAACAAGTATGACGAATACAAAGAAATCTGGAAAAAAAAAGTCTTTATAAGGTAATTTGAGGCAGGAAAAAAAGTAGAACTAGAAATGTTCATACTATGATACATATAAGAAAAAGTGAACAAAGATGTACGGGGGGAAAATGGCACCTAAAAGAGACCCTGAAGGGGTGACTGAAAAGTAATGTTTTAAGCACTGAAATACATATACTTAAATGTAAAATTACAAAGCAAGTGGTTGTTTTTATTTTTATGGTTTAAATGTTTATGATAAATTATTTTAAAAGACAGGTGCATTTATGTAACAATAACATAGCTAATTACTTTTCCCAATTATTCATATAGCTTTGGAATCAATTCTCCCTTTGGTCCAAACAATTATTTGGCTATATTCTGCCCTAAACATACCATATCTTGACTATTATGTTCAATTTGGGGCACCAGATTTTGGAGGTCTCTGACAAATGTCCACTGAACAGGGCACAGAGGAGGATGCCACAATAATGAAGGGACTGGAGACTATGCTATAGAAGGATAGATTGAAGGAACTGGGGATGTTTGCTTTAAAAAAAAAAAAAAAAAGAAAAGAAAAGACTTAGAAAAAAAGGGAGAGAAGTATAGACGCCAAGAAGGAGCACAAAGATCATTGGACTTGGAATCAGGAGACCTTGAGTTCTTGTCCCTGTTCCATGTGACCTCAGGCAAGTAACATAACCTCTTTGAATTTGTTTCCTTATCTGTAAATTGGAGATGATAATGTTTGTACTACTTACTGCACAGAGTTGTTGGGGGATAACATTTTGAAAACCTTAAAGTGTTATAAAAATGTAAGTTTTGTTAAATTAAATTGGATAGGTAGTGCGTGAACAAATTATTGGAAACCTTGAAAGAGAGTCAAGAAAATCATCCTGGTTGTGTTAGGCATTCAAGTTATGATAGATTCTTGAGAGGTATAATGTTAATGAGATGTAAGATCTTCCCTGCCCATTAATAGGTCTCACATGGAGCCCATTAAGGGAAACTTGCTTAGGGGAGGCTTGCTTGGAGGAAGACTTTCACACCTTTTATATATATATATATATATATATATATATATATATATATATATATATATATATTCTGAGTTGGTATTTTGCTTTGGGGGCTCACTTATGAGGATTTTGTGATTCCCTGGTTGAGATTCTGGGTGGCCACATGTTCAAAGTTCCCCGCCTGCTCAGATGTAAAAGCTCTCTCAATCCAGGGATGCATGTAAAGTGTATAGTTGATTCAGGCAGTCAGAGCCCTGTCTGTTGCTCTTTATTCTTGCTTGTATTTTCTCTGAAGTTCAAGGTGTTGACTTTTCCCCTGAGCTAGTGAATGTAATTTAAAAAGATTGCTGACCCCTTAAACAGCCATCTTTCCTAGTAAAGCAGATCTAAGAACCTGTGCTAGCAGCCGTCCTGAGTATGCCAGTGTGGTTGCCACTACAAGAAGGGAGTATGATTTTTATCTATGTCCTGGTTTATGAGTAGCAACAAAGGAGTAAAAGAATATTCTCATGTCTCTTGGGAGGTCCTCTATTCCTCCTACACCTCATCCCTTTGGATCCTCTGATAGGCACATGAGATATTAGCTATATCCACACCAGCCTTAAAAGAGTGATTTTTTACTCTCTGACGTCATGTTTAGGCAAACATAAAATCCTGACAAAATTGAGGAAAAACAGGCTTATTATTCATATTTCCCAGTTAGGAAAACCAGAGTATTAGTGGTAAGACAACCACAACAACAAAAACCAACACCCTCCCCCCCCCCCCCCCAGTGATAACAACACGCCTCGCGCTGAGGCACTGTTTAATTAAGGTCTTAGGATAAACTGAGTCATAAGTGGATTGATTTAACCCAGGATAAATACCAGAACTATGGCAAAATATGGAACAAATGCTTGCCATTCCCCAGTATTTCCATGCCCTTCTGGTATAGTGAATTTTCAGAACATTTAAATTATTTCAAATGCTATTAAAATAAAGTTTACTCTTCTTACAATGAATACATGCTCAAAATTCAACATTGTTAACTTTTTAACTAATGATAATCCTCATTAGGGTTAGAAACAAAAGAAGAACTTGGCTCACAGTATGCATGTGGAGAGTATATTCTTTTGTGTATGTGTAACAACTTTATCTGGCTGTAAGAGTCTCTTTCAGAAGAAACAGAAATACAGATGATTGGTTTCTGATGCTGTAGTTTAGGAAAGGCAGAATAGGTGCCTTTTTTTAGTGTTTACATGACTTTTAAAAAAATCTAATCTGGAGGCAGCTAGGTGGTGAAGTGAATAGAGTACCAGTCCTAGAGTCAGGAGGACCTCAGTTCAAATCTGGCCTCAGACATTTGACATTTAACTAGCTGTGTGACCTTGGGCAAATCACTTTGCCTCCTTTGCCTTGCCTTCCCCCCTCAAAAAAAAAAAAATCTAGTCTGTATGAAGAGTGAACTGGAAATAGGAGAGACCTGAGGCAGGAAGACCAATTGCAGCAATGCAGAGAGGCTTTTGAAATAGTGTGGGTAAGAAGTGAGGGGAGTGTCAACAAGGGATGTGGCTGTGTGAACAGAGAGAAGGGGACCGTTGTGAAAAATATTATAAACGTAGAGTGGGCAAGACTTGTCAACTGATTTTAATTTAATTAAGATAATAAATAATTAAATTAAAATACTTTGCCAATGGAATAGTTAAAATACTTCACCAATACTTGGAGCTTACTACAACATTTAACTTTTTAAAGTAGATTGTTGATATTTTATTCAATTTTTGGTCATGTCTGACTCTGTGACCTCATTTAGGGTTTTCTTGGCAAAGATGGTACCATTTTATTTTCTATTTAATTTTATAGATGAGGAAAGTGAGGCAAACAGGATTAACTGACTTGCATAGGTAGTAAGTGTCTGAAACCAGATTCTAACTGGGGAAGACTAGTCTTCCTGACATTAGGCCCAGCCCTCTACTCACTGTACCACCTAGCTGCCCATGTTCAACTCACTAGATGCATCTTTTAAAGTAAACAAAATAGTTTACATGATTAGATGTTTGCAAGGGAGTTTGGCAAGAAATGATCCTACTGGTATCACTGTGAAAGTAAACAACAAAATAGGAAAACAAAACACACAGACATAAATAAAACCCTCTCAAGTTTTATTCTAGTGCTGATATTATTTTTCTTACTGTACTAAATAATTACACCATTCAACAAATCACCTCAAATTAAAGTTTACAGAACTTGACAAAAGTCTCACAAAGGAAAGAGAACAAAGATGTTTTAGCTCTAAGTACAGTACTTATTCCAATATATCACACTGAGTCTCTAATACCATTCTCACTATTTTCAAGATGTTAAGATGGTTTATGGTGCATATAATTGAGCAAATGTTTTGGATCTATATTTGATTTTCTATGGTTTCACAAGTCCAAATATGTATTATTTTCTCCAACTTTGTCAAAAATCTGGATTGAATCTAGAAGATTCATTTGAAAAAAACCCTCTAATTTTTTCTATTTTTTTCAACCAGGCATCCAACAAGCATTTAAGTGCTTACTACATGCCAGTTACTTTGCAAGGCACTGTGGATGCAAAGACAAAAATTGGAGTTCCTGCCTTCAAGGAGCTTCTATTTGATTTACAAAAACAACATATACATATAAAAGCATATATGAATAATGTAAAACATAAATATAAGATGATTTTAGGATGGAAGGTACTTGTAGCTGAAAGGATCAAGAAAGATTTCACATAGAAGGTAGTGCTTAAAGTGAGCTTTGAGGGAAATTATGGATTCTAAGAAACGGGTGAGGAGGGAGTACATTCCAGACATAGGAAACAGTGAGTACTAGAAGCATGGAGGCAGAAAAAAGACAGCGTATCACGGATAAGAAGTGGCAAGACCAATCCAGCTGTGCATAAAGGGGAATAATATGACAAGGCTAGAGGGGAAAGTTACAACAAGGCTGTGAAGAATGTTAAATGCCAAACAATGGAGTTTGCACTTGATTCTAGAGGCAATAGGTGGTTCTTGGAGTTAATTGAGTATGTAATCAGACCTATGCTTTTGATTCATTTTGGCAGCAGTATGAAGAGTAGATTGGAAAAATGAGAGACCTGAGGCAGGAAGACCAATTCTAGAAATGTAGAGGCTACTGAAATAGTCCAAATGAGAGGTGATAAGGATGTCAACTAGGGATGGTGACTATTTGAATAGAGAGAAGGGGACAGTTGTGAAAGATATTATGAAGGTAGAGTGAGCAAGACGTGTCAACTGATAAGATATGTGGAATGAAGGAGAGTAAGGAGTCAAGAATGACTCCAAGGCTGTGAATCTAGATAACTAGAACTGTTGGTACTCTCAATATAAACTGGGAAGTTAGGAAGGAAAGTGAGTTTTGAAGAGGAAAGGTAACACATTCCATTTTGGACATGATGAGTTTGAGATGTCTACTAAACATCTGCTTCAAAACATCAACTATGCAACTGGTGATGGAAAGATATGAGGGCTGGACATGTAGGTCTGGGAGTAATCTGTATAGAAATGATAATTAAACTCATAGGAGCTTATGAAGTTACAAAGAGAAAGGACACAGAGAGAGAGGATAAGAGGCCCCAGGACAGAGCCTTGGGGAACACCCACAGTTGGCAAGTAATATATATGAACCTTGAAAGGAGACTAAGGAGCAATCAGGTGGAACCAAAACAAGGTGGTGTCATAAAAACCCTGGAGAGGAAAGAGAATTCAAGAGAAAAAGATTTTCAATAATGACAAATGCTACAAAGAAGTTGAAAAGGATCAAAATGTTGGCAATTGAAAATTTTGGTAACTCTGAACAGAGTAGTTTCAATTGACTGATGAGGTTGGAAACCAGATTGCAAAGGACTGAGAAACTTAGATGAAAGGAACATAAAGACAACTAGAGTGAACTGTCCTCTCTTCCCTCCCCTCCCCCACCACCGCCCAGGAATTTGACTGCCAAGGGGAGATATAAAATGACGGCTTTAAGGAGATGGTAGGATTAAATGAGGGTTTTTAAAGGATAGGCTAGACCTGGGTAAACCTCAGCAGAGAGAGTCGAGGCAAAGACGTGAGGAAAGAAGAGAAATTTGGGAACATTTGCTGTGGAGAATGGAATAGAAAATCAATTAGGAAGGATTGCCTTGAAACAGGTCTCAAAGTGAGACTACATTATTCTGTAGAAATCATTCATCACAGCCAAATTGTTTGGCTCTTGAATGGCACAATAGCAAATCATAATGGGATTGGTAGTGGGAAGAATGCTACACTTAAGACTTTAGACTTGGAAGGGATTTAAGAGATCATCAAGTCCAACCCACAGGAGACCTAAAATCAAAAGGCCTGGATTCAAATTCTAGGATCAACACTTACTAGTTCAGTGACTGAATAAGCTCAAGTGACTCTCAAATACTTTGAGAAAGTTTTTTCATCTGCTAATTGGATAGAATGCTGGGCCAGGAGTCAGGAAGATCTAAGATCAAATCTGATCTCAGATGCTTCCTAGTTGTGTGATCCTAGGCAAGTCATTTAACCTCTGTTTACCTCAGCTTCCCCACCTGCAAAATGAGAAAGATAAATAACACCTACCCTGCAGGGTTGTTGTGAAGAGCAAATGAGATAATTATTGTGAAGTACTTAGCACGGTGTCTGGCGAGTGGTAAGCAAGATATAAATGTTAAAAACAATTATGCAATGTTATAACAATAACAATTCAGACACTACATAGAAGAGAAAGCAGCATTTTATCCTCAGATATCTATGCTGGCTCCCAAACCTGAAATCTGAAAATGAATGAATGGCTTTGGTCTGATATAGAAGAAAATATAACTAACAACGTTGTCAGCATTATGGTTTTAAACTTTTCTTTGCAGAAGTTTATCATTCATTCATAAAGACTCCCTCTAAGAAATGTGGCACAAAGTGTTTTAGAGAGAAGCTAAACTTTATGAAGGATTCTTCTTAGTGGAATTGTTAAAATTACAAAACTAGAGGAAAATAAACATTTTGAACATTTCTGTTGCTTTGCACTTCCATCTCCAAAAAGAATGCAACCAAATTGTAATTCCAGATAATAATCAGCAATTTTGATGAAGTTGCTTTTAGAACTTTTTTTTTGGTCTTAATCCACTCAATCAGATCACCTTTGAATTACTTACTATTACATGAAAAACATATGTGGCTTCTATGGCTTGAGCACATTGAGAATTTTTATGTTACCCAATTCTTTGGAATTCTCTGTTTGAAGACTGGGCTGTTTTAAACTTGTAGAGGACAAGTTCTCCAAAGGTTTACATTGGGGTGGAGAATTTCTCTCCTCCCTTTGACCTCCTTCCAAAAACAGAACAACAGTCCCTTATGTGAACTATGTCTGTCCTTTGCACATTCATTCAAGAAGGCTGGAAGCCTCATCAAAGGAATATATTAGAAGACGACTACTCTTTTCTCTTTGCTGAAGAAATATGCATTTTCCCAGTGCAGAGAGAATAATCCATTTCAATATTTTTTTCTATCTTCTTTAATTTCAACGGTTGGGTCTGTTAGTTAGAATATGATGTTAGTAAAGTCCAGGCTGTAAGTTTGATCCCTCAAGATGAACCAATTTACTGAAAAAAATCTATCTGTCAACAAGTCCAGGCATTCCTCAAGTTACAAACAAGTATATTCTAGAAGTTTGCTTTTAAGCCAGTTATTTAGAACTTAGAAAGCATTTTTTCCATGAAACCATGCCATAAAGGACAGTTAGGTTTGCTAGAAGCTAACTTTCAGAAGTCTATCCATAAATGACAGTACCAATAGTAGTTTCTTTTATTCTTCTTTTTAATGAGGAAATTCAATCCAAGTTCCAACTGGGAACTTGGGACATCAAAAACATATTTCCCCATTCCTTCCACACTACAATCCCAACCCTTAAGACAGAATCTTTTGTCTTTTCCCAAAGCTGTCCCAGCAACAGAAGAGGATTCCTTCTCTTCCCTACAACTCTCCCTATGGGTAAGAGGCAAGTGCCACAGAAGATGAAAGGTGATGGAAAGTGTTATAAATATCAATTCTTATTATGGGAGCCATGTAAGAACTACTCATGAGACAATTGTTCTGTCTTGAGGATTTGTTAAATGCATATTATGCGTCCATTATGGGGCACCTAGGTGGGCAAAATGTATAGAGCACCAGGCCTGGAGTCAGGAAGACTTGAGTTCAAATCTAGGCTCAGATGCTTACTAAATGTGTGATCCTTGGTAAATCACTTAAATCTGTTTGCCTCAGTTTCCTCTGTAAAATGAGCTGGAGAAGGAAAAGGCAAGCCATCCCAGTTTCTGCCAAGGAAACCCTAAATGGGGTCACAAAGAGTCAGACACAACTGAAAATGACTAAATAGCAAACATGTCCATTATTGTTCTTGACACTGTGGTAGATAGAGAGAAATATAAGACATAGTGTTCCATGTATTAAAGTAATTTGAGATCTAGCTTGGGAGACAGAAGTTCATATAATATGATTATTAAATAATATGATAGCATCTAATTTAATGTGAATTTATATGATAGTAGCTATAAGTGCTATAGTACTTCAAGGAAGGGAAAATCAATGAAATAATATATATCCTATGATTTGTAAACCTGAAAGTGCTATATAAATGTTTATAACTATAAAAATGGTAATTATGACAGTAATGAAAGAGAACCTGGTATAGCAGGTGGAGAACTAGCTTCCCAATCACTAAGACCTGGGTTCAGTTCCATTTCTGATATACATTGCCTGAGTGACCTTGGGTAATTTGTTTATCTGGTGTACTCCACAACTCTGCAAGAGTATAAATTGCAGAAGAGTGACTGACTTGTATTATTAAGGGAGCTTCCTTGTCAAGAGTTACCTACCCCAATAAAATCACAGGCTAACACCAAATAAGAAGAAGAAATGAGGAAGATGATGACGACAATGGCAGTGATGATGACTGGAACAGAGTTAGAGAAGGCTCCATGTGAAGATGGGACTCGACAATACTCTTAAAGGAAGTGTAGGCTTTGTGTTGATGGAAGAGAAAGAGACAATATTTCAGATGGAGGAAAAATATGAGAAAAGGCACAGACAAGACTTGCTCGTGCCATTTCATCAAGGGTAGTATGGGAGAGGGAAGAATAGTGAAAAGGTTGGCCTGACTACGGCAGAGAATCCATAGATCATAAGGAATGGTAAATAAGAGTGGATAATAGTGTCAAATTCAGCAGAGGGAACTTAATGACTGATTATGGATAACCTGGTGCAAAACCAATACAATGTACTGAGGAAAATCAGAAACATCTCAAAGGACATCTACTGTTGGGAAAACATTTGATCAGTTGGTTTAATAGTCTCAGGCCCTATACCAAGATCTTATAGGGTTTTTTTTTCCTAAGTACTTAGAATTGTTAAGAAGATGAATGTCTTATAAATGTAGTCTATTATTTTTGTTATAAAATAATGGTAAGGCTGCAAAAACTGTTGCTGTCTGTGTAGTAAAACTCGTTTTAAAAAATCTGACCTACATTTGTGCCTTTCTAACAAAGGATGATTAAATACTATCTGTCATTTCCAAGATTTTTACAACTCACTGGAAACAATGTATATGTCTTGGTATTATTTGAAAGTATTCTGTAAAAGCTATGAAGACATATAGAAATATTCACATTTCCTTAGCCAACTCTGGGGAAATTGCTGTTTAAAAATCTCGTCTTCTTTTGGTTTATTTGTTCTGCATGACCCTTTTAAAAATCAGTTTTGGTCTTATGAAGCAGAGATCTCTGCAACTCCATAATCAGTATCAGAGAAACCAGTTAAGGAGGTTGTTTTTGTTTTTGTTTGGGGGCGGGGGGGGGGGTGTTAAGTTAAAAGAGGAAGTTGTAGGTGAGAAGTTGTTTTTATTTAAGCTTTCTTTCCTAAAAATCAAACCAACAAGGAAAATTCTAACTGATAAAACAAAGTTGTAGGAAGGGGGTAGAGTCTCACCACTAGTGTTAAGTTCTGCATAATTGGAATTAGACAACAGATAATTAATATAGGACTGTTGCATATAAATGGGCCAATCAGCTCAGTGACTCCTGGAACTTTCAAACCTTTCCTACTGCTATTGGGAAATCTCCTTTCCTCTTTTTTCCCCATGAAGAGAATGCAGATCCTAAAGCCATTTTGGGGTGAAGTGATGGGTCTGTAATATTGGGAAGAAAAGGGAGGACAAGGGAGAAGAACAAGGAGGAGGGGAAACAAAAGATTGTAATGGACCTTACAGCTTTGCTCTTCCCATTGTTCCACTCAATCCTACTCCTAATATTCTCCCATTCATGGTTTTAATGAATAGTAAAAAGAAATGGAAGGAAAAGTAGTGAAACCTTTTCTGCTACTCTTCATGTGGCTTTCCAGTTTCTACTTCACCAAATCGAGGGCTCGTCTCCTTTTTTTTTTTCAAATTTCTTATTCCTTCTCTTTTTCCAAACACTGGCCCAGAAAGGTTTCCCTAGCATCTAGTTGTGAGGATAAAATGAGAATTTGTATATGTTTATATATATATGTATGTATGTATATATATATATATACACGCATAGAGACATAAGCATATGTATGTATGTGAATGTAGATATATTTAAACTTGCAAATTTAAAAACATCATATGAATGTGAATTATCATCATTTTCATTTTTATTATTACTAGGGCCCAAACTCAACTTCTAATCTATCAGAATACCTGCCCCAGGCCAATAAACCTACCTCCAGCTGCTTAGAAGAGGAAGAGAAAGTTTCCCCACTCCTGACTAGGAGAAGGGAAGGAATTCGAGGAAGAAGGAATTCTTGTGTCTACTGCCAGGACTGAGGGAATAGAGGGTGGAAGGGGGCAATAGTGGTGTTGAGATATATTCCTGGCTTCCCAGTTGGAACTTTGAATTCATTTTTTTTTCCTATGGTGACACTGTTATACATGGTGGTTAGACTATGTGTTCCTATTAGTACTTTATTTCATCTACATTACAGATTAAATAGGTTTTTGTGGGCTAGCCTAGCACTCTAACCACCATATATAATATTGTCTCTATAAGAAACTGTATTCAAAGTTCCAAACAACCAATTTACAAATGAATTTTTGGAATATAACTGATTTGTAAGTTAGAACTTCCTAACCATGGCTTATATCTTTTTTAAAAAATGTTTTATTATATTTTTCAATTACATGTAAAACATTTTTACATTTGTTTTTGAAAATTTTAAGTTCCAAATTTTTTCCTTCCCTTCCTTTTCTCCCCTCTCCTTGAGAAAGCAAGCAATTTGACATAGATTATACTTGAGAAGACATTAAAACATATTCCCGTATTAACCATGGTGCAAAAGAAAGCACAGACAAAAAATACAAGAAAAATAAAGAAAATTTTAAAAGTATGTTTTAATCTGCATTCAGATTCCATCAATTCTTTCTTTGGAAGTGGATAGCATTTTTCATTCTAAGTCTTTAGGAGTTGTCTAAGATCAGTGTATTGCTGAAAAAAGCTAAGTCATTCATAATTGATCATGGTCCAGTACTGCTATTACTGTGTACAATATTCTCTTGGTTCTGTTCACTTCACTTTGCATCAGTTCATATATGTCTTCTTAGGTTTTTCTGAAACCATTTTGCTTATCATTTCTTGTAGCACAATAGTATTGTATTATAATCATATAACAACTTATTTAGTCATTCCCCAATTGATGGACATTCCCTCAATTTCTATTTCTTTGCCACCACAAAAAGAGCTGCTGTACATTTTTTGTGTAGATAGATTCTTTTCCTTTTTCTTTAATCTCTGTGGGATACAGACCTAATTTATTGCTGGGTCAAAGAATAGGCAGTTTTATAATGCTTTGGGGTATAGTTCCAAATTGCTCTCCAGAATGATTGGATCAGTTCAGAACTCCACCAACAGCATGTTAGTGTTCCAATTTTTCCACATCTCCAACATTTGTGATTTTCCTTTTCTGTCATTTTAGCCAATCTAATAGTGTTCCTTAAACCTTTAGGCATCCTTTAATATTTTCAGTGTTGTTACTCAACTAGATTCTAAACTCTTCAAGGGCAGGAACTACTTTATAACTATAGTGACCCAAAGCAGTCATTTAGCTTTCCTGGGCTTAAGCTTAAGGGGAATAACATGGCCAAATGTGTTAGGAATATTAACTTGATATCTGTTCGGGGAATGGATAGTAGGGAGATCAGTTAGGAGGCCTTTGCAATAGTCTGAACAAGAGATGGTAAGAACCTAAACTAGCGTAGTAGTCTTATGAATTGAAATAACAAGAAGGATTTGAAATATGTTGTACTTGGCAACTGGTTGTATTGAAGTGGGGGATATAGGAAGGGAGAGGAAAAAATGAAAGATGATTCCCAGGTTGTAGGAGTAGATAACAGGATGGATGAGAAGACCCTTGATGGAACTAGAGGAGTTTAAAGAATGGGAAGATTAAGAAGGAAAATCTTTAGTATTCTGCTATGTAGAGAAAAGAGTAGGAGAGACAGAAGGAATGAAATATCTATTTGATAAATACAATAGGAAAATGAAATAAAGCTATCAATTAAATATAAACACAATTCAATACACATTTATTAAGAGCCTATTACTTACAGGGCATTTAGAACCCACTTATCAGAGAAATAGTATACTTTTAGTTAGGTTGAGAAAAATCTTAAGCTTGCCTCTGAAGTTACCGAGTAAGTTAAGGAAAATCTGTTGGGGGTATTTTTCATAATAAACTGCCCTGGAGGCACCTCTCCAGGAAGATGCCTGACTCAAAGAAAAGGATTCAGTGTAAGTTGTAAAGAAATGCTTGACTTGAATCTCAAGATAAAAGATTAATTAGTTACTGAAAAATTAAGGACTATTTAGAAAGGTGTCAAGATAGAGATAGGTAGTCATTTCCTGAAAATCTTTTTATGTATCACATTTTAACACAGAGTACTTGAACATTGTAAATAGTTGCTTTAGCAAAGTGTTATTTGTTTAAAAGTTTTAAAAGGATAATTATCTAAAGGAGCATACTGACACTTTTCTTTCAGTTAGCCACATCAATGATTGCATCCTGGTTAATCAAACCTAAGGCCATATAACAGTCACCACTGCTCACCTGGTGGCAGTATACTCTAATTGTTGGTAAAATGCTTAAGAAAGAAAATAAACAGCACCACACAGTACTGAATCTACAAAACTAAACCTTTAAAAAGAGAGTATTATCATATCAGTATGAAAGTATTGATAATCTATTTGTAATTCTTATACTTGGTGATATTTTTATTTAATGTGATTTCTTTACAAACCTAAAGAAAGGAAACTAATTCTGTGCAGTGCTTTAGCAAATAAATCAAATTGAGACTAAATCTTTAGCCCTGATCTTGAATGGTTACCTAAATCTACTTCCCTACATATTTTGTACTTTAAATATACATCAAAGAATCCAAATCTCGTCAATATGGTTACTTTGCCCAAAGGTTCAAATCACAAACCAATCATAACTTTTCATTCTCATATCTGTCACCTCCTATAAATCCTCTACCCAATGTGCTGCAGGTTTTCCTTTACATCTTTAAAAATTATGTGGTTCCGGCCTCAGACACTTAACACACACACAAAGACAAAAAAAAACCCTAGCCATGTGACCTTGGGCAAGTTACTTAACCCCAATTGCCCTCCAAAAAGCAAAAAAAAAAAAAATTATGTGGGTACCAGAGGAGTACTCGGGCTGTCCATTTGTGTTTCTTCCTCCAACATCTCCTAGATGATATATGGCATGCCTCTTCTTGTACCCAAATCTTTATTGGCTACCTGGCACCTGGTTACCTCCACTGTACACCTTCCATTGCCTTTGGTTTTCACCTCTGATTTTGATTTCTAGGAGATTGTTTATATTCCATAATTCATAGCAATATGGGAAGAATACTGTTGTTTAAAAGGGTGGATTTATCTCTCAGGGAGCATCTTAGCATCATCGAAGTCACTGCACAAGCTTTTGCTATCATCTTCCTACCCACTTCTAGGTCCCCAGTTCATTTTCATTTTTAATATCTGTCTGAGATATTTATTAATGGAAACACAGTATGAACTATCTAACTGTTGTTACTGTTTGGACGATAGTAATTTTGGAGACCATTGGATTTAGAGGTGGAAAGGATCTCAGAATTTAGTCCAACTCACTCATATTACAGATGAGGAAACATACTAACAGAAATGAAATATTCTGCATGTCATAAGTATTAGAATCAGGATTCCAACTTGGGTCTTCCGTCCCTAAATCTTAAACATTTAATACCACGCCACACTGAATTTTAATGTATAGGACATGCTCCTATCCCTATGGCTGTTGTTACAAGTTGTCTATAGACTCCCTCCTTCCATCTCCAACTCTCCTTATTTATTTTGGAGTAGTCTAGGGAAGTAGTTGCCTAGAAACTAGGGACTAGTCATAGTTTTATTTTTTTTTCCTGTGTAGATTATTGGACTGAACTATTTTTAAGCAGTGGGGTATCTCACTATGGAGGCTTTGTAATATTCTGGGACTTGATTCAACAGCACAAAGTCAACTACAAAAAGGAACATTTGGAGGACCTTACATCTATAGGCAATCTCTTCCATTTTGACTCTGTTTTGGATATCTTCTATGACAATGGTAAACACTTTTGGTGTGCATGTGTGCATATGCCTCACTTGATACTTAAAATCAGATAATCACTGAACCAAGTTATCACTGTGTTTCCAGTCTTATATGACCTTAAATATGCATTAGAGACCCCTCATTGAAAGAGAACCTTTTTAAGGTTGTATTTTGTTCTTCCAAGAAAATTGCTTTTTGGTAATTCAACTAACAGTCAACTTATTGGGATCTTTTAATTCTTATATTTTTCAGTTACTTTTGTGACTATGAAGATATAGTCTCCTATAGAAAATAATTTGTTAAAGCCCCTCATATTTTCATCAAGGATATTCTCAATAGATGTATTTCATCATCATCATCATCATCATCATCATCATCATCACAATAACTGACATTACTTTTATTCTTGATTACCACAGGGTCATCATCATAAGCTTTCATACTTATCTCATTTATTGGTCACGACAGCCCTCAGAAGTACAAACTCCAGCCATTATAATGCCCATTTTAATAGATGAGACAAGTGTAGAGAAGTTAAGTGAATTGCTCATAAT
Source organism: Gymnobelideus leadbeateri (assembly GCA_011680675.1). Lineage (NCBI taxonomy): Eukaryota > Metazoa > Chordata > Mammalia > Diprotodontia > Petauridae > Gymnobelideus > Gymnobelideus leadbeateri. The sequence goes on from WOXC01000784.1 coordinate 257,878, forward strand.
CATTAGTAAGTGTCAGAGGCAAAACCTGAACCTGAGACTCTCCTGACTGACACTCTCCTATATGCCATGCTACCTGCCACTCAAACTTGACAGAAATGCCACATACTCTATAAAGATGAGAAGGTAAGTATATTGACCAATACTTATTAATATTCTATCAGTCACATCTTTTAGGCAGTAAGATAATCTCTGATTCCCCCCAACCCCACCCCAGTCATCTGGCATCTTCCTTTCTTTCTAACATCTTGAGAATTGTTTCCCATAATGCTTTCAAAACTATGTAACCCTCAAGATGGATTCATGTATGGATTTATGTTTACTCTGTGTGTTCCTATTACTCTTCCCACATGCATCTTTGGTATTATTCCCATTTCTTAATATAGCAAACTGAGGACTAATATTTTAGTTTAAAAGTGATGACCCTGTGGTAATCAAGAATAACATTGTTAATGAAATACTGAGGGATCTGTTCCATTCTTTGTCTATTTGTTATACTCCTTATAATTTTATTTATAAATGCTCTTGAGATAATCTGATTGAGTCTCACAGCACACTTTTTTTCAGGCTCCTTTTCCCCTTTAATGTTCTTTGCCATTTTTTTCAGGTGGCTCCACCTATAAACTTTATCCACCTCCGTGAGATTTTGCAAATGAGCCTCTTCTAAATTGACAGTGATTTTAACTGGTATATTTCTCTACCTGGGAAGGAAATAAAGTATCTGCTGGCTGAGATGATTTCTAGATGCCTTGTAACTACACTGCTTAAAGTTTGGTTGGAAATTGTGGTGTCTTTTTAAAAATTTCTCTTTTTGAAAATTGATAGCTTTTTTGAATAGGTAAGGTTAGAGTTCTTGTAATTGCAAGACAAAACTTCAGATTATTTTTATTCTTTTTTTCTAAATTGATATTGATTTTGACCTTTGCTATAACAGATTGATAGTATCACTGCATGTGATATGTAAGAATATGCACAAGACGTTGATTTGTTTTGTTTCGCAATCCTGAAGTTTATTTTCCAACATATTTTTTGCTGTTCTCTTCTCCACCTACTGGCTTTCCTGACTTCCTTTAAGTCTCGACTAAAATTACCTGTTCTATAAGAAGCCTTTCCCTCTTAATTCCAGTGCCTTTCCTCCTCTATTTATTTCCTCTTTATCCTGTGTATAGCTTGTTTGTACATATTTGTTTGCTTTTTGCCTCTCCCATTAGATTGTATGCTCCTTGAAGGCAGGGACGATCTTTCACCTCTTTTTGTATGCCCAGAATTTAGCACAGTGCTTGGCATACAACAAGCACTTAATAAATCCACCTTTACAGTTAAACACCAAGTAGTTAAGTAGTTTAGAGGATCTCACTGAGTTCTTTGTTGGATTTCTCTACTTCACCATCTGCCGAAAAATGTTGGTTGGTACATAAACTACAATTATTTTCATGATGGTCTTTCTGCTAATGTTTATCATGGGCACTATAAGGTAAGATGACCAAGTGTCTTATGAAATTACTTTTTTTCGTATCTGAACACAATTTCACCGACCTTTTTTGCCCTCCAAGGATAATTTAACCATTTTTCCATTTATCTGAAGCTTCCTTATTTTTAAAATATTTCCTTTAGAGTAAAAATGTCTAGATTCATATGGTTCAGTTTCTCTATGTTATTGTATGTATTGTATATTACAATAACAGGGAAATTTTTTTTAAATCATACTTTCTAACCAAAGTTTAAATAGTGAATAAATTTAGATCAAGGAGTCCAGAAGTCACATCAGTCAGCAATGCTTGTAGATGAGCTGAACATTATGATTCTTATCACATGCCCCTTTTCTACCACTCTGATACCATCACTTCAGAAATTGAAAGGAGTCATAGAGAATCTAGGACTCTGTGTGTGTGTTTGATGGGTTGTCACATAAAAATAATTTATTCCCTAATGCCCAGCTTATTTTTGATAAACTTTCCTGTATTTAGCTGGGCTTATCCTTTAACAGCAGATAAAATCTATTTCTGTGACCATATTCAGAATCTTTCAGCTCTGTCAGAGCTTGTACTTGACTGAGAATAGTTTTTTTAAGAATCCAGGGTCACTTCCATACTACCATAAAGATACTGAAGAGGGACATTTATGGAAGACTTAAATAAGTAAGGCAATGATATTGATATTTGATAGCTCCTGAGGAGCTACAATTAGCTATATATCACAAATAGGATACAGAATATTGTCACAAATAGGATACAGAATATTGTTATAGAATATTTGATATAGCAAGATGTTGTCTTACAATTTTTTTCAAACTTTGTGGATTTTTAGTTTTTAGTTATGAGGCCTTTTGCTTTCTTGTGCTTTTAGACTTCCTATTTTCATCTTAATATTCATAGCAAGCATTAACATAAGAAAATTTACATTATGTGAATGACCCTCATTCATGTACCAAAGACCTTTAACTTTCAATCATGAAATAGTGCTATACATGCACACACATAAGAAATTTGACATTTGGGGCAGCTAGGTGGTACAGTGAATAGAGCACTGGCCCTGGAGTCAGGAGGACCTGAATTCAAATGTGGCCTCAGACACTTAACACTAGCTGTATGACCTTGGGCAAGTCACTTATCCCCAATTGCCCTGCCTTTCCTCCTCAAAAAAAAGGCAAAAAAAAAATTGACTTTTGAAAGGGAGAGAAATTAAACTCTTTTGAAAAAAATTATTAAATCCATTTGTAAAAGGTATAATGTGCTGCCCTTTTCATATCTAAATAACTTTGGTGTGAAAAGGAGAAAAAATAATTTGTTAATAAAATAGAATATACAATTCAAATATGAAAAAACAGTTTCCCAGTAAGTGGTGAGATAGGCTGGTTGGTTGTTGTCCTTTGTTCTCAAAGAGGACCAAAATGACATCACTATGCTAGAGTCAAGTTTCAATGTGTCCAACTGTGGCTGATCAGAGTAATACAAGCTTGGAATGTTCTACCACAGGTCTGGTACAAATAGTCCATGTGAACATTTGAGGGGGATACTCCAAATTTGTGCATCCTGCATCTCCTTTGAGCTGTCTCAATTCTGCTTTGCTCATAGAGCACATCACCTTCTCAGGTGTGGGCACATCATACTGAGCAGTCCTGTGCCAGTGTCTCCCATGTCACATAATCAATTCCAAAGATCCTAAGAGAGACCTTGAGGGTGTGTCCCTGTATCTACTTCTGACCACTATGTGAACATTTGCCCTGTGTGAGTCTCCATAAAATAGTCTTTTTGGCAAGCATACATTTTGCATTCAAACAGCATGGCCAGCCCGTCAGAGTTGCTCTCCCTGAAACAGAGTGTGAATGCTTGGTAAACAAAAGTGGCGTCCGTCCCCAGTGACCACCAGAAGAATTGTCAACAAATTAGAGCTCTTCTCTGAGTGGGAACAGTTCATTGCTAACTTGGAGGGAAAGTAGAGCCAACACACTTTTGGCAACAATGGAGAAGAAGAGGAAAAGGCAGCTTTCAGAGATTTGGTGTGTAACACTTCATTTGCTCATATGGATTAGAATGCTAGCAAATACCAGCACTAGTTTGAGCAAAATGAGGAGGATATTCAAAAGCTGCTAAATGAAAAATGAGAACTCCACAGGGTTTACCAGCAGGATAGTTCATTTGTTTCTAAGAAGACAACATTTCATGCCATCAAAAGTAAAGATGCAAGATTCTTAGCTGAGCAAGAAGGCAGATGCAATTCAGTCTTGTGCTGATAGTAACAATCCAAAGCACTTTTATGATGCCCTGAAGGCTATTTATGGACCAAAGACCAATGGTGCATCAACTACTCAGCACTGATGGAACTATATTGATTAGTGATATGGCTATGATCCTAGAGATCCTGAACACTTCCATAGTGTTCTCAACAGACCATTATCAATCAATGCTGAGTTTATTGACCTCAGGTTGCAGTCAATCCCTCCCTAGATGAAGTTCCAATGGAAAAGGTTATGAATGCCATTAGGCTCCTTTCATGTGGCAAAGCACCTGGTACTGACGGTATTCCAGCTGAGATTTACAAGGTAGGGGCTCCATTGTTTATACAAAAGCTGACTAAAATTTTCCAGATTATATGGCAAGAGGAGGTTATCCCCCAGGAGTTCAAGGATGCCTCCATTGTCCATTTCTGTAAAGGTAAAGGAAACAGATTGTCCTGTGACAATCACGAGGTGGGGGTAGAGATCTTTCTTAGTCATTGCTGGCAAGATTCTTGTCAGAGTCCTCCTTAATAGGCTGATCACCTGGAAGATGGTCATTTACCTGAGAGCCAGTAAGGTTTCAGAAAGGACCAGGAAACAATTGATATGGTGTTTGCTGCCCAACAACTCCAGGAGAAATGCCAGGAGCAGAACAGAGGTCTGTACACAATGTTTGTAGATCTGGCCAAGGTCTCTGATACTGGTGGTCATGGAAGCTTATGGAAAATTATGTCAAAATTTGGTTGCCCAGAGAAGTTCATCAGCATTGTATGTCAATTTCACGATGGCCTGCTTGCCTAGGTTCTGGATAATGGACAATGCTTTTCCAGTCACCAATGGAGTGAAACAAAGCTGTGTGCTTGCTCCCATGCTTTTTATGTTTTCAGCCATGCTGTCAAATGCTTTCAATGAGGATGAAGTTGTGAGAAGAGACTGTTAAAAGGACTAGATAAAAAAGTGAGAGATCTGTTTGATGACAGAGAAATGATTGATGATGCAGGGCATTGTGGCACCTCAGGTCATTTAAATGTACCTATTTTTTAGAGTTTGAGAGAGTAAAACTTACAAAGTTGTAAATAAAATAAGGGTTTGGAGACTATGAGATGATTAAATGGAGACAATTGGTTTCATAACTAACTGAAAAATTGATTTTTGGAGACAAGGAAGGCCTAAAGTCAAATCCTACCTCAGACACTAGGTATATGACCCTAGGAAAAAGTCACTTAACCTCTCTCAATTTCAGTTTCTTCAGCTGTAAAATAAGATAAAACGAATACCTCCAAGGTCTGTTGTGAGGTTCAAATGAGATATAAGGCATTTTGCAAATCTTAAATAATTATTTTGTGAGTTTTATATCATAAGGGAAAGATGAATTACTGAGCACAAAAAAGTTCTGATTTGAGTCACTGAAAACGTTAAAGTAGCCAGCAGGAGAATGGAAGAACTAGTTGGATGGATCTGAGGTGAGAAAGCCAGCTGAAAAAAGTGGATGAATTAGCTGGAAGGAGCTGACCTAGAAGAAGATCAGAGAATATGCTGAAAAGGCTTCACTTGCTAAGCTGGAAGATGCTGATTTATTGTTATTTCTTTCTGGATAGAGATAATGAGAAGGGAAAATAGCTCTGCATCTGTTTTGCTGTAAGAAAAACCCATGTTGATTTGTAATATAGAATCCAACAGAGCGAAGAGCTGACTGGGTTTGTTTGCATTATGCAGAAAGTCAACCTGAGAAATATGATTTGACTTTTGAATTGTTATAATTAAATATTGAAATCTGATTCTGCAATGCAGAAAAGCTGGCTGGGTTTGTCTTCATCACCCAGAGAGCCAACCTGAGTAGTTTTGCACTTCTTTAGCTCAAGGGAACTGTTTATCATTACCATAGTGTAATAATTCCTTAGTGCTCTTTTATGAGTGATTATTAATTTTTAAAAACTTGTCATTACTTCATCAATTTGAAAAGAAGAATGGATTTTTTGGCAATACAACAGTGAAGATCAGAAGGGGAACAGTTGTCAGAGAAGCAGCTTCATGTAATGAAGATTGCTTCTGAAGGGACCAAGGCCTATTGTTCATAATTATGAGTTACCCCAAACACAAGGATTGTCTTCACTCTTGAATTTCCCTGCCCACTCTTCCACACTGATATTTAATGTCTTGATGGGAAAGTGTGATCTAGGTTTATATATATATATATATATATATATATATGTATATATATGTATATGTATATATATATGTTATATCTAGATTATTATTGCATTTGCCATGTAGTAAGGAACTATGTGATATTATATAACTATTCATGCATTTGCTTTATTATCTTATCTTTAAGAATTCATGGGTTTTATCATTATGACTGATTTATGTAGATGGGAGTTATAACAGTGTGGACTCAGGATAGCAACAAGTAGGGGGAGTGTCCCCTCTCCAAAAAAACTTGCCCCTAGGACTCTGAGAGTTTGTATGGGTTGTAGTCTTGTTGTAGTTCTTTTTTGGCAACCCCAGACCTGCCAGTGTGAGGACAGATCAGAGTAAGCCAGCTCAGAGAACTCAGTAACAACCTCACAACAACAACAACAAAAATATTTTGCATAATTATACAATTTATATCAGCAAAAACCAATTCCTATGGGATCATCTATTCTAATCCCTCTTTTTTTCAGAAGAGGGAACTGGGGCCTAGAGAGGTTAAATGAAACTCAAGGTCATATAGTTTCCTTGTGGGTTCTGAGGGCAAGACCAAAAATATATTTAGAATGGTGGTATCCTCATTTGAGGAATGACAAATTGAGTTTTCTGTTGAACTATCATGTTGCATTACTTTTTAATATTAGAAGCTTTATTAATTTTTTACTATACTGTATATTGGCTAAAGACCAGTCAATTCATTGATTTTCATTTTTTTAAATGGGAAGTTCTTTAATTCTTCAAAATATTAATGGTTTCTTTGGTGTGGGTATTCCCTCTACTGATTTAGATCATAATTTCTCTGTGCATTACTAGATGGCCTTTATGATTTGCTGTGGCCAAATTACCTGCTCCCAATATATAATTTGGTGTCCAACCTTCTGTTGATAAACCTCTCTAAAATTAGCTAGCTGAGTCCTTAGGCAATATATATGAAGTCCATTGCTAATCATGAACCCAAAGCCTTTCCATTTTTGTGGGCCTGGAAAAACTTGTCCTTTGCTGGTTTTTGGGAAGGGGAGGACTTTAATGAAAGTTAAATGCAAATATAGATAAATGGTTAAAATGGAATATTAACATGTGATACTCGTAGAAGAGATATTTAAGGTGCATCAACATGGCTAGGAGACCAATGTAGTTTTTAGGAATTACAAACTTGGGGTGGCTAGGTGGTGCAGTGAATAGAGCGCCAGCCCTGGAGTCAGAAGGACCTGAGTTTGGATCCGGCCTCAGACACTTAACACACACAAACAAAAAACCTAGCTGTATGACCTTGGGCAAGTTACTTAACCCCAATTGCCCTCCAAAAAGCAAAAAAAAAAAAAAAAGGAATTACAAACGAATATTGCAACTTTTTTGTGTGTGTTGTACTGATTTATATGGACATTTTATCTGAGGTCTCATTAATGTCCAAACTAACCAACTGACTCGATTGGCAGAAAGTAAATAAACATGCAAGAAGCACAGCAATGTTTTATTAATGTTACATGAGATTGGGGGACCAAGATTAAATTAATGTATAAAAGGACATAGTTCTTTGTCATCTGCTTTTAAGGCCTTCAGTATTGCACAGCAGGCTACTTAATTTCTTGTTTCTACTGTTCCTGCCTATCCTTTCCACTTCTACTTCTATGCCTATCCTTTTAAATCTCTTAATTCCCTTACCATCCTTTTTTTCTTTCTCTCTTCACAGACTCCTCATGCAAAGTTCCTAGGGTCTGTTCCTTTCCACAGCCTGACTCACACTTCTCAAAGTTGTTTCTTCCCTCAGACAACTGCCTCTCTATACCTCTTTTCTGTCTGGAGTGAATGTCTCCTACTGGTCCATTAGCTCCTCTACAATGCAGATGGCCATGGTGAGAAATTCTCTCCCCTCACACTTCAGGGGTTTCACTCTACAAGTGCTCTGAGTCTTGACTGCTAAGATTTGATGGGCTTAGCTATTTAAAGCTCCTAGAAGTTTGGCTAATTAGCTTTCTCAGGCAAATTCCTTCTCCTCTCAATTAGAGATTCATTCCCACCTCATAAAGAGACCTGAGATCTTTATGACTAGATGAGAAAGATATCTCTGTAGTCAATTTAATATCTCATGACTATTAACTGATGTTGGGGTAGGGCCTTCCTTCCTGATATTTTATGGATTTATCTTATAGCTGTATGTATATAATATATAGTATATATAATAGATATCATAATTCTATTTATATATTTATTTTATATATAAATATGTTTACATATAATTATGATATATACACACATATGTGTATACACATTTTATATAAACACACACATACATATATATAAACAGTTTTAGAGAATTGATTGAAGCTAAATAACTTGTCCTTGGTCACAAAAACAGTTAATGACTGAAAGCAGGTCTTTCTCACTGTAGGTCTAATACTCTGCCTACTAACTCCAACTGCCTTTTTTTGCCTTATTCTTAACTAATTGTTAAATTAATTCTGCCAAAAGTATTAGTAGAAAAGTATTAGTATTATTCTACTAAAGTATTAGTAGAAAATTGTTAACTGATAGCCCAGATTTGATATCTCCTTCCTAGATTTGGTTGCATTTTGGAATAAGCTTTTTAAACATGGTGTACGACTTAATACTTCTCAGTTCCTTTTCTTTTTAAAGAGAAATGAATAAATTGGCTTACCTCCTCTGAGAAGTTGCCAATCTCCATTTTAATGTTTCTTGAGTAACACAAGTGGTACTTCTAGGTTGGTTCTAGCTGTAGCAAATTAGACTAAACCTTATGGTCCTACTAGACCAATATGTCTACATACATAGACAGGCTTTTAAATTTCAACTTCCTAGAGGGCAAGGGCCATGTTTGTTTAATTTGCTTTATAAAGTCTTGTACAATTAGGCATGCAATAAATTCTTTTAATTATATTGAGGATGGTGAGGTTATTGCTGCAAGGTTGGAATTTTTCTTTAAATGAAATAGAAAGGCTTTTATCCATTGCCAATCAAGGTATTAAGCTACTACTCTTTTTCTGACACCTCATGTTACTCTTTACCATGGTATTTCAGTTAATATTCCTTCTTGGCTTGCATATATTCCTTTTGTATTATTCTTTAGTTTCTATTTAATCTACACTTATGATAAGAGCAAATGAGCTTATGATTCTATGTTCTACCACGGTACTAACTCATTTAAACATTGGGACTATAAGAAAACAGTATGCTTTTAATTCAGATGATTTCCAGGGGATGGTTGGTTAACATGAATGTCATAGCAACATTACAATTTGAGCTAACAGGGACCATATAAGATAATTTACTCAATATTCTACAGATGAAATGGAGGCTCTAAAATGCTCAATGAATTGTCTGGGGTTGCCCAGTGAGCTCTCTTACTACCTACTAAGAATGAGAGCTGAGATTCTGAAGCAGCTCTTCAGACTCCAGATTTAGGTGCTCCTTTAATCACACTATTTCAAGTTCAACAACTTGCTTGTTGTCGTTGCCTGTTGTTAACTTTGAGCCACCAACCAGAAAGTTTCTGGATGATTTTCTTGCTTCACTGTAGGTATAGCATTTATTTCAGAGTAAAGTGAATTAATTTCAGTATTTTTTTGTATAGGACATTTTTGAAACATTGATGAGACAAAAGCTACTATAGTATGTACATATTGAACTTTTTTTTTTTTTGATGTACAAAGACTTCCTGATTGCTTAAGTTTATTTCTAAAAGACTGGCATTTACAGACCTAGTTTTGACATCCATAATTCAGTTTGAACTTTTAATCCTTTGGCCATTGCTTTTAGTCTAAGTTTGGGTTGCTCCAAGTGTGTAGAATAGAACCTGATGGGGGAATCTTCTATAACTGGAAGTGGTTTCTGTGTAATGAGGTATTTGTTAACACTGTTGGTAGTACTAAGGTGAGGATGTAACTTCATGGTCTACTCTTTGGTCCTCTTTGCTTTTAAGCATCAAAGAACTTGAGAATGTGAAGAGGTCCCAATTTATAAATGAGGTGGTTGAATACTAAAAGAGCTTAAGTACCTTGCCCAAGGTCAATAGCATTTTTATTGGCAAAGCTAAGGATCCTTCTCGGTGAGAGAAATCTGTATCTAAAACAAAGTCTAATACTTGAAATTGATATATTTCAGCTTAGAGACTGCAAAAACTACATTTCACTATGATTCAGATACTCAATGCCAGAAAAATAAAATAAATTGGATATAGCCAAGTTCTCTAATTCTCACATTCACCTTTTTAAAGTTATTGCTTTAAGCATTGAAGAAAGTGAAGGTAGAAAAGGAAAAAAATAGGAAAATACCAAGTATGCATACATACACATGCATATGTACTATACACACATATGCATATGTATACATGTAGATATATACCTATTGTCTTCACATGTATATACATATATGTACACACACCCCGAAAAGGCTTCCTAAAAAACAAGATAGCCACACATCACCAAAGGGGAAAAGTATTTGTAGGACATCATTTGCAGGTCATCTGAAATGAATTGTCTACATTGGCATCTGCTTTGACTTGTTGGCAGAAACAAAAAAACCACTCCATCACACTGCAGACGGCTCCTTATTAGCTGTGGCTTCTGCAGTGGCTCCAAATCTTCTTTGGAGCCCAATGGAGGACGTCTTTTATTACATAATCCGGACACTTTTTTAAAAGCAGACATTTTAACTTAAACATGTGCAATTTCTTTTTGTACCAGTGATTCTATATTGAAGTTATTATGCCAAAGGAATGTAAAAGTCTTCAGAAACAATGCTTCATTTTTCTTTAATGACTTTGTCGACAGGACAGAGACATTTTTGTGGTATGATGAATTCACTTGGTCTCCTGTTGTGTATTCCCCACATGCTCTGGAAATCACTTTTTCTGAGACTAGTAGTAACCAATGACTTAACTTCAGCAAGAACTTCACTGTTTTACCTTGTTGTACTTAAATGACACCCCAGTAGCATTTATATTCTAGGAAAATTGATGCTAATGATATGGTACTTAGTGGAAAAATTATTTTCTGACCTTCTAAGTTCCACAGTCCTGTAAAACTGAAAGCAAATCATGACTGCTATTCTAAAGTAAAACTTACTCTCCCCTCCCTACCCCAGACAATTATGGTTTTAGCAGGCTACAGGAGGTAGAAGCACAGCTCATAAATGACTAACATTCCAAGACCTTCTAGAACTCTGGCAATATCACAAATCCCATACCATCTTTTACTGTGTGATGCCTTCAATTTTCACTATTCTGTGTATACAATTTCCTCCTTAAGTTCTCCCTTTTAAGAACTTTTGTATATGATAGGAACATAGATTTAGAGCTGGAAGGGGCCTCAATAATCATCCATTCCAAGCCCAGAGAGAAGTGCCTTACCCAGGGTCCAACCAGTAGTAAGCAGTAGGGCTAGGATTTGGGCCCAACTTCTCTGACTCTTGAGAGAAATGATTATCAATAACCAATAATTTGGGGACATTCAGAGTTCTACCCTTCTTCTAAAGTCCCAGTTTTAAAAGTTGTCTTTTGAATGACATGGCTGATAATGAGATTGGACCTCACCCTGGGGAGTAACCATTGTGCCCCACTCAGACTTGGGTGGGGCAAACATTCTTTGAATGGATGGCCCAAGGCTGGGGGTAGTCTGTGTTTAGAGAGAGTTTTTGGTTCAAGAATGACTGGACTCTCAGTCCCTCATTTTAATATAGCCCACCTCCCATTGTGTTAACCAATCAGAATTGACCCACACTTCTCTTTCAAAAAACCACACAAGCCAAAAGTCCCCCACCATGATTATTTTTTGTCCAAGAGAGATGGCCAAGTGGCCATCCTTTTATTAATAACATGCTGCCCTTATAAACAAAATGATTGAATTACCCAGAAACCATGTCTCTTGAACCTTTTTAATCATCACACTAAATTCTATGTGATTTTTCATGATGTGCCCCCACTGCCTCTATATATTTGCATGTAAATCCTACAGATCTGGAGCAGAAGGTTCTATGGACCGACTAATTGTGTTACCTTTAGCAAATCACTTCATTCCTATGGGACTCAAGCTGTTTTATCTATAAGATGAGACATCTGCACTAAATGGGGATGCAAAAACGAATATGACATGAACAGTATTTAGTTTAAAAAAACTTAGCCTGCAAAAATTTTTTATCATCCCTTTTCACCACATGTTAATGTCGTAATAAAGTGTGATTTACTCTCCAAGTCAAGAACATTTAAACATGCAAGCCTCTTTTCCAAAGTCAAATGGTAACTGGGGCAGAGGAGGGAAGAGTCCAGAAGGGGGAGAGGTTCCTACTCCCGGAGCGGTTTCGGATAAAGTGCATTTCCAGGGTTGGAAGAATTCAAACCCCCACTTCACAAGAAGCCCCTACTTCATCTGCAGGGAGCTCTAACAAACTTCCTGGGGCCAAGTGGAGAAACCTCTGGGGAGACTCGGCGCCTCAGTGGCGTGGGACGGGGAGAGCTATAAACGGGCATTTCTGGGGCCTGGGGAAAACACTGCAACTTGTAGGCTTGGATGAAGGGGTTCAGGGGCGCCCACCACCACGCCCACTTTACCCCCATTTTAGCCCGAGGTTCCAGCATAGAGGAGAATAATCCCCATTAGTAGGGGCTGGTGGATTTAGCCTATAAGGGTCCTTGGAGACCCGTAATTTTCAGAGGAAACTGAGGCTCAGACGCAGAAACTGAACCCAGGGCCTCTGCCCAGCCAGGAAGGCTCTCTATCCCAGCCTCAATCTACCCCAGGGTCCCAGTCTGTGAGCCCAACGTGGATCCACGCTGCGCCCGGCACACAGCAGGCGTCTAATAAATGCTTATTGAGCTGACCTACAAGAATCGAAATCGATCTCTCCACTTCCTCCTCTAGTTCCTAGAAAGCTCACGCCCCTAGCTTAGAGGCCCATTCCGTCGTCTCCACTCCCGCCCGCCCCCGCCCCCGCCCCGCCGCTGAGTAGCGGGACCCAGACGAACATGGCCGCGGGCGGCGGGTCCAACCCTCACGCGGCCTCCGCCCCTCCCCCGCCCCTGCCCCGCCTCGCAGGAGCGTGGCGGAAGTGGCTCGAGAGGCAGCAGCGAACGCCCGTAGGCGGAGGACGCATGCGTCCGCGCCGCAGCGCTCGGGAGGTCTGTGTCGTGGGGGAGTCCTAGGTCATTCTCTCCTGTTTCTGCCCCCTCACCGCCACAGTTTAAACCGCGCACCTCCTCCCCCCACCACAAGAGCAGAGGTTACGCCATCTTGTTCCCCCACCCCCTCACGGCTTCAGTCGCCCCCTCCCCCCCGCCCCCCGGAAGAGTGTCCTGGGCAGCCGCGGCGGGAACAGCAGCAGCTCCGCCCGTCCCCACGTCCGCGGCGCAGGACTCGCAGCTGTCCGTCAGTCCGTCCACCCCCGCCAGGGTTCATTAAAGCAGAGGTTGGAGGGGGAGGGAGCCTGCGGCTAGGAGATACGGCGGGAGGGGGATGGGAGGTTGGGGGGGGAGACGGGCTGGAGGGGGGAGGACCTCGTGGGCCCGTGCAGCTGGGGAGGGGTGGCCCGGGCTGGCTAGCGGGCGGCGGGCTCGGCTGGGCGCCTTCGCACCGCCCCCTCCCCCCCTTCCCGGAGGCTCGCACCGCCCCCTTTCCCCTCCCCTCCCCCAGCGCCCGGAGGCCGGTTGTCTTGGGTCTGGCTCCTCCTCCCCGGCTCCTGCCCCTGGGAGCCCGGGCTGCTGTGTGGGTTTAGCGGCGCTGGCAGAGAAGCGTCTGCCCCGGCCGCCGAGTAGGACCGAGCGGCTCCTCTGGAACCTGGAGCGGGGGAGGGCGGCGGGGACCCTGCCTGGGCGAGGGGGTAGTTTCCAGTGGGAGACCTAGAGGTCAGGCAGGATGAAGTGCCGCAACCTTTGAACCCAGGTCCCCTGACTCCCAAGTCCTGGGCCCTGAGAAGGTTGTCTTTGGGACTTCCCCTATTTTTTTCAGTGCTATGCTTCTGACTTCACCAACCTGCCCTGCCATCCAGGAGCCGCACTCCAAGGGGGAGGGGCAGGTACCTAAGCAAACCACCTAATTTTGGGGTAGAGGAGGGCAACTGGAAGGGATCTAGAAAGGCTTCTTGTGGAACTTGAGCTTCAAAGCCAATCACGGAGTGCCTGTGGAAGGTGGAGGCTTAGGGAACATACATGGCTAAGACAGAGACAGAGATGGGATGTCCTTTTGAAGGAGCAGCAAGAAGGCCAGTTTGTCTGTAGCAGAGAGGGTGGAAAGTGAAATAATGTGTAATAAGTAAGGTTGGAGAGGTAGGTTGTGACCAAGTTATGAAGGGCTTTAAAATATGAATAGAGAACTGATTTATATCTGATCCTAGACACAATTGGAAACGATTGGAGTTCAGTGGGTGAAAAAGTTAGACCTGCACTTAAGGAATATAACTTTGAGGGAAGTGAGGAGTATGAATTGGAAAGTCTTGAGGCTGGGAGAGCAATTAAATACTTGCAATAAGTTATTATAATAGTCCAGGCTAGGAGTGATGGGAGCCTGAACGAGGTCTCTTTTCATTAGGGTGGCTTTATACCCTTATCCCAATTCAGACATCCACTCCTATTTATTGATAAGTAGTAAGCCTTTTGTGGAATATTTGAACTTTGACTAGAGGACAGATATATCACTGAACCCATACTCAGTTCAACAAACATTAAGTATCTACCTTGTGCAAATCGCTGTTAGATTCTTTGTAATACCAACACAAAAAGGGAAGTCCCTACCCTCAAGACTTCATTTTATTGGAAAACTTTACAGCTTGCTGCTCTCTCTCACATCTTGTGGTCTATTCCATAGCCTCTTAAAAACCTAGGGTTACCCCCATGCTACAAGGTCTAAGAGTAGGACTTGAGTGGTATAGTACCTAGTGCATTATGTTTTATGAAATTTATTAGAAATATTAGCATAGTGAGGTGCAAAGCACACTGGACAAGGAGCGAGAGGACTTGAGTTCAAAGTCTAACTGTTACTCTTGGCATGGTCTTGGGCATTTAACCTCTCTGGTTTTAGTTTTCTCATCTGTAAAAAGGAGACTTGGATTAGATTACCTCTAGGGTCATGTCCAGCCTTAAATGTATGATTTTATAAGCGTGTTTGATCTTCATAACAGTTGTGTGACATATGTAGCACAGGTATGATTATTCACACATTACAAATGTGAAAATACGGCTTGGAGAAATTATGACTTCTCCAAGGTCACAGGGCTGTGTGGGTACTGGGACCAGGTCATCTAACTCACTACAAGACAGTCAACAAGTATTTAAGCTGCACTGTGTCCTAGGCACCTTGTTAAGTGCTGGGGATACAAAGAAAGGCAAAACCTTTGTCCTCAAAAAGCTAACAATAAACTGAGGCAGATGACATGTGAATAACTATGTAAACACAAAATTAATATAGAGTAGATGAAAGGTATCTTCAGAGGGAAGAATGTGTGTGTGGGGAAGAAAGAGCTCCTGACGCTGGTGGGATTTGAGCTGAGTCTTGCAGAAGCCCAGGAAGGTGAGGAGGTGGACATGAGGAGGGGAGCATTCCAGGCATGGGGGACAACTGGTGAAAAGACACAGAGTGGGGAGATGGAGTATTGTGTGTGAGGAGCAGCAAGGAGACCCAGTATAGCTGGATCATAGAGTAAGTGAAGGGTAGAGTAAAGTGTAAGAAGATTGGAAAAGTAGGAAGGGGTCAGATTGTGACTGGCTTTAAATGCCAAACAGGGTATTCTATTTGATCTTGGATGTAATAGGGATCCAGTGGAGTTGTTGGGCAAGGGAAAGGTGTGGCATGATCAGACCTGCACTTTAGGAAGATGACTTTGGCCTCTGAGTGGAAGATGGATTAAATTGGAGTGGGGAGAGACTTGAGGTAGGGAGACCAACCAGCAGGCTGTTGCAGTAGTCCAAGTTGGATGTGATGAGATCCTGAGCTAGGGTTGTGGAGAGAAGGGAATGGGTGGGATAGATGTTGTGAGTGAAGGAATGACAAGAAGGAATGACAACAAATTGGCTGTGTGGGATGTGTGAGTGAGGAGTTGAGAATACCACTGAGGTTGTCATGGGTGACGACCATGTATGCCTGGGTGTGACTAGGAGGATGGTTGTGCCCTCTACATTAAGCAATAGGAAAGTTGGGAAGAGGGGAGGAATTTGGGGGAAAGAAAATGAGTTTTGTTGTAGATATATTTGAGTTTGAGATGCAGGTGCAGTATCCAGTTAGAGATGTTCAAAAGGTGATATGGAACTGGAACTCAGGAGAGAGACTAGGGCTGAATGAGTAGATCTGGGAATCATCAGTATAGAGATGATGGCTGAACCTCTGGTAGCTGATGAAGATCACCAAGTGAAACAGGATAGAAAGAAAAGAGAAATAGCCCTAGGACACAGAGCCTTAAGGACCATCCACTGTGAGAGGGCATGACATGAATGGAGATCCAGCAAAGGAGATTGAGAAGGAGCAGTCAGAGAAGTAGAATGAGAAACAGGAAGAAGACAATGTCATGGAAACCTAGAGATTATCAGGAGAAGAGCATGATTGACAGTGTCCAGGGCTGCGGAGAGCTCCAGAAGGATGAGGACAGAAAAGGCCATTAATTTTTACATTTAAGAGATTATTGGTAACTCTGGAGAATTATAGTTCAGAGTTTTTTTTTTCTTTTTTGCATGGAGAATTCCATTTTTAATACATCTTTTATACTGATCAGACTGCTTCTGAAATGCTTTATTCAGTTCTGAATCTGCATTAAAAGGCAGATGATAAACTGAAAGTGTCCAGAAATGGTGAGGAGCCTGAAATACCAAGTCTTAAAAGGTGAACAGTTGATGAACCAATGTTTATCTTGGACAGGAGACTAAATGGTCCTAAGGGTCCTTTTAGCTTTGATGATCCTGTTCTCTTAAAGCAAGGTGTTGAAAGGAGCATGATGGCTCCTTTCAGATATTTGAAAGTTATTATGTAAAGGAGGGATAATTACACTTAGTCTGTAGTGTCTGGGCAAAGAACTAAGACTATACATTACCAGGAGAGAGATTGTAGCTCAATATAAAGACTCCTCCAGCAAGTAGAGATGTTGGGAAATGGCAGTTTATGATTTGTGGGCACTACCTGTCTCTGGTTGAATGTATGCAGAGGCTTTATGACCACCTTTCAGGGATATTGTGTGTGCATGCATGTGCATTATATATACATACACTCACATACATATATTGATCTACATAGATCTATAGATAAATTGATCTATCTCTCTGCAGGGGATGGTAAATTGGATTAGATGATTTAACAGCCTTTCTCCTGTTAAGGTCCCTTATGATGAAGTTAGAAAATTGTTGCTAAATCTTTGGGAAATTTCCTGCCTTAGGTAATAGTGATAGTTGCTTGGTAATTAGTTATTAATTGTTTCTCATTCAAATGTGATAATTCAAATTATGTAACTCTGTTTTCTCTGATTTACAAATAGATAAATTTGGGGACAGTATGGTTGTGACTTATTTCCCTAAGGTCATGAAACAAATTAATGCCAGATATAACTGTAGCATCAGGCTGCACCCGTGTTCTAGTTAACCAATATTACTTTCTTTGTTAGTTTTCTTTTTTCCTTCACCTCTGTTTTGGTAATGTACTTTTTAGTTTGGAGTATTTTCATTTTCAGACTCTGTGGTACTTTAACTTTTGTCAAAAAATCTTTTGTTTCTGCAAAGTAAAGCAGTTTAACAAATCGCAGGTGTCACATGGGTAAATTAGAAGGGGTTTTTTTTTGACGCTGACTGGTGATTTGATCAGAGTAGAAGTTTCCTAGCCTGGGACAGGTTAAGTGACTTGTCCGTGGTCAAGTGACTTGTCCATGTTCGTATAATAAAAATAATGATAATAATAATAATAATAACATTAACAGTAATAACATTTATATGGTGCTTTAAGTTTCACAAAGGGCTTTGCAACTGTAATCTCATTTGATGCTCATAACAACCCTCTGAGACAGGTGCTATTATTATCTCCATTATACATGAGGGAACCGAGACTGAGCTAAGTAATTTGCTCAGGATCCCTTAGAACGTGTAAGTGTCTGATTGTTGGATCCAAGTTGGATTCCAACTTTGGTCTTCCTACTCCAAGTCCAATATTCCATCTACTTTTTTACCTACCTGCCAATACATGTCCTGGCAGGACGTGAACCCAGATTTTCTTCGTCCTAAGGCCAACCCCCTATATTTATGAAGTTATACTTCCTTTCCCATCATGTTTAAACGAGAGATTTTTTTTTTATGTGCCTTACAAGATAATTTTCCCTTTGGAAATACAGGGATTTGGAATTAATTATGGATTTTAGGTTATCATTTGATTATAATTAGATGCTAATGAGAACAAAGTCTGATCCTATTGAGCCAGTTAACTCTGTTAAGAACTTTCTTAGTTAGGCATCTGCCATATCCCGCCCTTAAAAGTGTCTTAATACCTTTGTTCACAAGGCTGTCTATTACCAACTAGTTCATCCCTACTGATAGAAGAATTCATAACATGTATCCTACTGATTAGTGATCCAATAGTGTTACATACATATACTTAGAATTTTAGAGCTAGAATGAACGATAGAGATCTAGACTTAAGACATTTATTTTATAACTATGCAGAGTGTTTTGTAGATCTAGAGGTCAGCACATGTACCAGTGTCACTTTTAAATTTTTTTTAAGTTTGATGTAGTAGTGGTAATTTTATTACCATGTGGTTTAGGTAGATTAACCATCTTCAGAGTTTCAGAAGCCTGAATGAAAGCCATAGAACTTCTTCCAAACTTAAAGAGCTCTTTAATCCAACCCCATCATTTTACAAATGTGAAAACTGAGTTCCAGTGAGGTGAAATGTCTTGATTAAGGTTATATACTTGGCTAATGGCAGATATAAGATAAGAAGCTAGGTCTTCTGTACATTAATTCCCTCTTCCACCCCCCAGTTCCATTGCTTTAGAAATAAATAAAAGAGAACTCTCCCATCTTCATTCAAATTAAAATGATGTCTTTGGAATGAAAGTACCTAGTGATATCCTTTGAAATTGACTGTAACTAAGTAAAATGCTTGCTTGGTTGTTTATACATTTTTTGCTATTTCTAAATGACTTACAGTCTAGGCTGGAAGGCACCTCACCTGGTCCAGTATCCTTATTTTACATATGAGACTTAATGATTACATAGGTAATAAGTAGAAAACCTTCAGCATAATGCATTTGAATTTACTAATTAAGCTGGAAGAGACCCCAAAGCTATCTAGTTTCTTTGAATTTAAACCATGTAAAAGCATATAGTTATTTATTTTCTTTTGTAATACGTGTATGTGTACAGTTCATTTCAAAGAGCCAGGATGGCTTTGTATAGCTAAGATGTTTTCATGTGCTTAGTAATAGTGCTTTTGCTAAAATACCTTTTTCTCTAACAAACAGTTCCATACAACAATAATAAGCACACCAATAGCTGATATTTATATAGTACTTTATAGTTGAAATAATATAGAAAAATGCTTTACATACATTTTTTTCATTTGACCTTTTCAACAATCCTTTTAGGCACTACAGGCATTATTAATCCCATTTTGCAAAGGAGGGAACTCTGGCTCAGAGAGGTTAAGGGAGATGTCCATTTCTACACAACTGATAATTATCGAAGGTTTCCTCTTACTCCAAGTGTGTCATTCTTCCCACCATACCTAAGAAATCAAGCAAGGAAGAGACCTCAAGGTAAACACTACTTGGTTTCAGGAAAGTGCAGATGAACAGTTTCAGTCTTTCCTGACTTTGGATTTTGATGCACTCATTTGCTAATACTAGTTCTTAGGTTTGATTCCTTTGAGTTACATAGTATGGTGGAGTGGATAGACTGCTGGACTTGGAGTCAGGAAGACTTGGGTTTGTATCTTGCTTTGGACATTTACTAGATGAGTGACTGGGCAGGTCAGTTGATCTCTGGGCCTCAGGTTCTTCATGTGTAAAATAAGGATGTTGAATTAAATGAGAAGCACCTTCTAGTTCTAAAGGCGGTGTATTGAATAGTGAAAAATTTAGTGTAAAAGCACTTGATTTGGAGTACAAGGGCCTAAGTTAAAATTCTGGCTGTATCTCAAGATGTGTATGACCTTAGGGAAGTCATTTAACCTCCCTGGGCCTTAGTGTCCTTATCTGTTTAGCTTAGGTGATCTGTAAAGTCTCTTTCAGATCCAAATCCAGTGATTCTTATGAATTATCTATCTTGTCACCTTTATTCATTCCTTAGTTTCTACCACAAATCTGAAATCTACCAGAAATCACTAAGCTATTTAATCAAGACAATGCTTTTTACCTGTCTTAGGGATTCTCTGAGAGAGATCATGAAGCTCAGAATTATGATATTAGAAGGCACATTAGAGGCTATCTAGTTCATCTTGCACCTGATACAAGCATATTCTCCATAATATATCTTACAAGTGGTCATTTAATAAGTGAGATGGAATCTCCTGAGGCAACCTGTTACATTTTTGAATAGCTCTAATTTTTAGGTTTTTCCTCACATCTATTCAGTTTCAAAATGAAGGTTCTGAAGAACAGATATTCACACTCTTGTATTTTTTTTAGCAGTCTTTTACAAATTTAAAGTTTTTATATTGACTTAATTTTCCTGTTTCCTTTGCTACATTCATCTTTAAAGTTGGTATGATTGATTATATAGTCCTTGAGGGTGAGGAACCTGTGACTTCGAGTCACATAGGGCCCTCCAGGGCCTTGAGTGTAACCTTTTTAGTGAATCCAAACTTCACAGAACAAATCCCCTTTAGTAAAAGGATTTGTTTTATAAAACTTGGATCCAGTCAAAAGACTGCACCTAAGGACTTAGTATTGGCCTCAAGGCTGTAGGTATCCTACCCCCAGTATAAATAATAAACTTAGATTACCAGAAGAGACCTTAATGATAATCTAGATCATGCCTCATTTTGTAGATGAAATTACATACTGTAGTTTTGGACAGAGTCAGGAATCAAACCCAGATCTCCTGACTCCTAGACAGTGGGATCACAAATCTGTTAGTGTATAGATGTGTTCCAGACACTGGACTAGGTATTTTGAAGGATACATAGTTGTGAGAGAGTTTAGTTTCTTCTCTCAAGGATTTTATGGCCTATTAGTAGGAGAATTAAGATACATGCATAAATAACTACTGCAAAAACCATTTTTAATGTCTTACTTGGAATTCAGTTTAATAAACATCTATTTAATCTCTATTTTGTTCAAGTCTCTGTGATAAGAGGGAAACAAAGATAGACCATTCATTGTCTTAAGTAGCAATGTTACAGAGTAGTTTGTCAAAAGAAAATGACACCATTTTAAACTTGTACAGTTTTTTAAGAGACTTGGGTCATCTAGAGCATCTCCTAAAAACCATTTTGAATTCCAGGGGAAACACTTATTGTAAATTAAATGTCCACCGTTTATTATAATATAATTATTTAGATTAAATTTATATTATAAGTAGGGATGTATTTTTTTAATGCTATGAATGTATACTATATAGTACTTTGGAGTGCCTTTTAGAAACATTGTATATAATTCATTCATTCCTATTTCCTATGACTTTAATAATAATTTAGTAGTTTAAAAGATACATATTTGTGGTTGTATATTTACTCTTTTGAAATATGATTATAATATATGATTTATGTGATGTCCTTGTTGAGGAGTACAACCCTCAGTTATAATGTTCCTATGGGAAGATAGAATTTGCTTCATGGCAATCTCCTGTATGATGTGGTTTCTGGCGCTGTGGTGGAAATTAGTGCTACTTGTATAAGGCATTTTACCTGCCTATAAGTAATTTAGAATATAGTTGGAGAGCATTTGATTCTGATTAATTAGTTCTTATAGAAAATGGGATGAATTGTAGCTTTTTTTGGGGGGGTCTTGTTATATAGAAATTATGTAGCAACTTCCCTTCTCTCTCTCTCTCTCTCTCTCTCTCTCTCTCTCTCTCTCTCTCTCTCTCTCTCTCTTTCTCTCTCTCTCTCTCTCTCTCTCTCAACATCAAACCCCTCCTCCAAAATAACTAAAATAAAAGTAAATATAGAAGCTTGAAGGAAGAACAGTGTAGTTTGTGTGGATATGGCAACTTAAAACTTTCTAACTTGTTTGTTTATTCATTTAAATGAACATGTTTCATTTCCACCCATTTAGACATGAAATATGATTTTTCACAATGAAGTCATTCACTAAAGCATTTAATTTGATATTTAAAGAGTTTATAACTTCATCTGTATCCTCTAATCAAGTATCAAGTATTATCTGTATTCTCTAATGAAGAGAATACATTCCATTGGAGGTTTTTTTTTGCTTTTTTTTTTTGGAGGGCGGAGGGCAGGGCAATTGGGGTTAAGTGACTTGCCCAGGGTCACATGGCTAGTTAAATGTTAATTGTTCTCATACAGTCACTGAATAGAAAGGACTAAAGGAGATTATAATTTTTTTCTCATGCTTCTAGGTATGATTACATAAAGATATTTTCTCCCATCAGACTCAGATAATTTTTATAATTATGATACTAAGCATACAAGAAATACTTTAAATGAGTTTATAGAACTATATAGTCATCAGTCCTCTACCCAGGTTAAAAGTGTATTGCTTTGTTATGTTATTGTATAAGAGATAAGGGGAATAGCTATAGAATATCCAAGCCCATGGCATAACCAGCCTATGAACTTCAACCCTCCATTATACTCAGATTTAATAGTCTCAGATTTTCTAGATTTTATACTTCATTGTTTTTGGTTTCTATAACTGTATGAGTGGAATATTCTTATTTATATATGTAAATGGATTAGTCTAGTTAGTGTTTTGTTTTTGCTGTGGTGAGAATATTAACATAGTACTAAGAAGAGAAAGAAACATATAAGTTTTATTGTAACATTTCAACCTAAATTGTTGGTTGGGGGAGATTTTACATAAATACAAACTCTGAAGAGAAAGTTGACCCTAGGCCAGCTTTTTGTAGCTGCTTTCATGAAAGGGTCTGAAATTGAACTGACAGGATTGTGGCTCCTACTCTTTAGACAGATAATGGAATACTTTCAGCTATCATTCATGGTTAGGCATCATCCTTTTTGTTATCTAGAAAGAAGTTTGTCAGGGAAATGGTCATCTCTTGGTGGATGTACCTAGATACTTTGATTGAATCTGGCAGGAAGAAGAGTATTTCTCCTCAGTGCACCAATAGATCTATACTTAGGTAATGGCACTTCTGCTCAGATAAACATCAGTGATACGCACTTAGCACAGTACCTAGTACATAGTGGGTGCTTAGTAACTGATTACTAGTTAACTAATTACTAGTTAAGCTTAGTTAATTGATTGATTAGTTTGCCAGTAGCAGGAGCTGAGGTGAGGAATAAGCAGATCACATCGATCAATCCCCAGATTGTCAGTTCTGCTATTGATTTTGTTTCCTCCAGACAAGTAAAAGTGCCTAACCAGAGCAGTCCACACTGCCCCTCCCAAATCACTATATAGGTAGAAGGAGAGATTAATCCTAAATCCTTGCCACCATGACCATACCAGGAAAGTCAACCAGCTCCACAGCTGGGAAAAAAAAAAGTGAAAGCCATTTTACTACTTTTACCCTGGACAATGATTGGGGTGTATTTTATTTTCCATTGGCCACCTCTGCTTTTCCCCTTGCCCTGGAACTTTATTTACTATACCTTGTATTTGCTTCCTTTGAGGTTTCTTAAAGCTATAATATTTTTTCTGCTTCCAGGGACAGTTTTCTTTACTATTCTTTCTCTGATCTTCTTTAAAAATGTATGAAGACTTCCATTCTTCATTCTTTCCCTGGCTGCTTTACTTTGGGTTGCAGATGATGAACACAAACTTCCTTGTCTGGTGTAGGACTAGAATTATTGAAACGTTTTAGTCTAAACTCCTCCAGCTTTGCACAAGCAGGCCTTCCATGTGATGCTGCTTGGAACAATCAATTCCTCAAGGCACGTATCACATGGCAAGACTTCATATAACCTGCAGGAAGCTGAGGGACTGTCTATTGCTTTCTAGCTGTAAGAAAACCAACCTGTCACTATAATGAAGTATTTCAGGCACTCCTCTACCTTTCGCTTTTAACATACTGGTCAGGCCTCTTTTTCTCCTTTCGTGTCTGTAGGATTTTTGTTGCTTTTACCTACTTTTTTACCTACCTTTTCATCTCAAGGAGGTGAAAGAACTATCACCTCTTCCTCTTACCTTTTAAATTAGTTGGTTCTTTTTTTGAGGAAGAGAGACTACTGAGTTTATCTTTGTAGCTAAAATATTGCTAATCTAGATTGGAAAAACTGGAAAGTAATTGCTTTTCCTGAGTGACAATGTCATTGCTCTTTCTAGACACATCTTTATTGGAGCAAACTTGAGGGTAAATTTTAGAGATCATTGGAAAGAGATTCTTTTTTCCATTGATTATTTTGATGACCAAAAGCACATATAATTTGGAACCCTTAGTCTGATAATTAGTTCCTATTCCCTAGAACACCTGTATGAGAAACTCCACTCTTCAAAAATCTGCACTGAGGTACCTTTGCCAAGTGTTTTCTGCTTAGTCTTGTGACTATTACTTTTTGGGAGTCAGTTCTGATGACATTTTTACATCTTGGATATTGGGTGACTCTCTCAACCCAGGACACGAAGAAAAGAAATGCTCATAATCTGCTCTATGGATCATGAGTCTTCATTCTTTCTGAGCAAATCTTGGTGACTCCTCAGTTTTAAGTCCAGTGGCAACTTCTTCGGAGTCATTAGTAAAGCACTGTCTAGTTGTAATCCCTGTAAAATGAAGGATGTTGGATGGACCAGGTTGATGTTCCTTCTAGTTCTAGTAGTTTTTGGAATGCTGTTGCTTGAATGACCTTTTTAGGGGGCAAGTGTAATTCAGTGGAATGAATATTGGATTTTAAGTTGGAAGAGCTAGGTTCTAGTCTTGTCCCTACCAATAATGGTGTTTCATCTTGAGAAAGCCATTGCTTCTCTTTGGGCTTCAGTTTCTTTCTCCTTGAAAAGAGCTGTCTTCACCAGAAAAGAAAAAAAAGGGAGAGTTACATCATCTCCCTGTATGGCTCCTGAGGTTTCTTTCTAGCACTAGAATCTGTGAACTGAGGTGCTTGATTTCTCATAACTGGAATTGCCCGTTTTTTGACCAGTCCTGCTATAACATCATGACCTTCTTTTCATGACTTAGCTCTCATCAAGGAAACCTTGGTTGAGGAACAAATGGGAGTCTGGCAGATTGCTCATCCTCCAATAATGTTCTTTTCTGCCTATTTCAATCAAGCCCCTCATTTGTGCAGGACCTGGAAATTCTTAGTTGCACTAAAAATATAATGTCATTCTTTTCTTAAATATATCCAGAAAGATCCCAGAATTTGAAAAATAAGATGTTTTACATAAAAAAATTTAAAAATATTTTAAGACGGTTTTTATATATCTCACACTTCTTAATTTTTATCATTATACAATATCCTTTTAAGCATGGTCAAATACTGAATATGTTAGCCTGGTATGAAAGTCTTTATTGTCCTATAATGTCTACAGTCTCAGAAATTGAACAGTAGTCTAGAGTTGCAAGAGACTATAGACTCTAATAGTCCAATCTGATACTATATAAGAATCTTCTATTCAATAGTAAACATTTATTAAGTGCTACCTATGTGTCAGGCACTTTGCTAAACTCAGAAAGAAGCAAAAGGCAATCCCTACCTTGAAGGAATTTACAACATAAGAACAGCATGCAAACAAATGTACACAAAGAAAGCTATATAAAGACTAAATAAGAAATAATTAACAGAGGGAAGGCACTAGAAGTAACTGGGATTGATGTTTCCATTCCAACAAATACTCATTCAATCTTTGCTTGAAAACGTCTAGTGAGGGAAAACCTAGTACTTTCTGAGGCAGCTTTTGCATAGTTAGCTTGAATAATTAGGAATTATTTAGATTCTTTTATTAGAATTATTATTTCTCTTATATCAAGCCTAAACCTTGGTCTCTGCAACTTTCACCAATTTCTCCTAATACTCCTCTCTTTGACTAAAGATACCAAGCTGAATTCATCTTCCACATAAGAGCCCTTTCTACTTATTCATATCCCCGCTGTGTTTTATTTTTGCCACCCTAAGCATCCCTCTAAGTGATCCTCATATAACATGGTCTAAGGCCACCATTCTGTTTGAACTCCAGACTTGTCAATACTTGTTTAAAATGTATTGTTGAGAACTAAACAGAACACTATCAATATAGTCTGATCAGGCCAGAGTGCGGTGGCGTTTCCTCTTGTGTATTCACTACTTCTCTTGGTGGAACATCAACTGGTCTTATTTCCTGCCATGAAATGTCTTATGATTTAAACTGAATTTCCAGACAAGAAGAATCTCCATACTTTCTTTTTTTGGTGACCTATTACCTAGTCATAACTTCTCCATCTTTTATTTTTGAAGTTAAATTTTTTTTCCATTCCATTGGTTTTAGTTGTTAAGATCTTTCTGGAAGATCTTGTTAAGATATTTTGTACATTTTATTATTGTTTCTTTCCAATTTTGTGTCATTTTTAAATTTGACAAGTAGATTATATTTGTCTTCATTCAGATGATGGATAAAATTATTAGATAGCACAGGGTCCAAGAGAAATTCTTTAGGCACTCCACTAGAGACATCACTTAAAGTTTAAATTGAACCATATTCTTTAGGTGTGATCATTCAACCAGTTTTGAATCCTGATTGTACTATAATCTAGTCCACATCCATTTCCATCGTGACCACAAGAATAACAAGAGAGAAACAGATACTTTGTTGAAATGTAGGTAAACTATATTTTAGCATTTTATTGATGTATCAAAATAAATTAGGAAATGAGATTAATTTAGTGTAAAAGGTCCTTGATGAAGCCAGTCATGAATATTTACTTTTCTTTGATGTTCGTTAACCATCCCTTCAATAATAGAGAGTTTTGCCAGAAATCAAAGCTAAGTTTGGTAAGGAGGTGCTACAGTGGCTAAGAACTACAGACCTGGAGTCAGGAAGATGTGAGTTCAAATCCAGCCTCAGACACTTGCTGTGTGACACTGGGGGCAAGTCACTTAACTTTGTCTCAGTTTCTCCATCTGTAAAATGAGCTGGGGAGGGAAACAGCAAACCATTCCAGTATATTTGCCAAGAAAACCCGAAAATGGGGTCACAAAGAGTTAAATACAACTGAAATGACTCGATAACAAAAATCGTCTCTTTAATAATACAGAATTTTGCCAGAAATCAAAGATAAGTTCATTTGGCCTATAGTTTTCTGATTGTGCTTTTTCTCTCTTTTTAAAATTGGGATAAAATTTACATTTTTCTAGCACTGTGGAACTTCCTCTCTTCTTGAAAAATCTTTCAGATTATTACAGATGATTCTGGAATCATGTCCCTTAGTCCTTTTGTTACTCTGGGCTGTAGATCATCTCTGGTAATCTGAACTCATCAGGGATAATTGGGTGCTTTCTTAACATTTTCTTACTTATACTCCCTATATGCCATTTTTGTTCTGTTATTTCCAGTTCTCTCCATACCCTTCAGCAATAGACAGATCTTATTCCCTTTTCTTTTTCTTTTTTATTGTTCACAGTGTCAATAAATGGGCCTTCTTGGTTCTAAGTGTTTATTGCTAACTTCAGATTATTCTGAACTTTTAGTACTCCTGAAACTATTCTCTTTACAGGACTATGCCATGCTTTTATATTCATTTTTCATTACCTACCCTTGCTTTCATCTTCATGGAAAATCTTAAAATCTTAAGGTCATAGATTTAGAGGTAGAGGGAACTTAAGAAATCTTTTAGAACAATACTCCCTACCCCATTTTACAGATGAGGAAACTAAGGCCAGGGAAATGAAGTGATTTTTCCAGGGTCACAAAGTTGCAAAAAGCAGAGCTAGATTTGGACCCAGGTCCTCTGACTCTGAATGCAGCACTTTGTGCATCCAGATCTTCTCTTTCGACAGCTCTTCTTTTTTCTCAGTGGAACTGTTTAACTTATTGGCTTCAAATTACAATTTTTGAGAGCTTCCTATCCCTGTTTTCCTTAGAGAATTTTAGTCCATAAGATCACACTAATTCTTCCTTTGAATCCTTTGTAACAAGCTCTTCTCAAATTTAGGGATCTGACTATGCCTGACTTTCCTTTTTTTTTTCCTTTCACATTTTCAAAGATAGAAGAATGATAAATTTCTCCTCAGGCTCCTATAATTTCCATTCCAGAAAGTAGTTCCTACTTCAGAAATAGTTTGTGGTATAGTTTAACAAATTTCCTAGGTTCAAATTGCAACTCTCACTTTTTATGTAACTTTGTGGCAAGTCATTTCTCTGGGCCTTAGTTTCTTTCCCTGTAAAATGAAGAGGTTGACCTAGATCAGTGGTGTCAAACTGAAATAGAAATGGGTCCACTAAGCCATATATAAGAATTCCTGAAGGTTGTTTGTCGACTTAATTTTAAAAATGTAATGTTATCTGTGTTTTGTTGTATTATTATTTATTTTGCTAAATATTTTCCAATTACATTTTAATCTGGTTTGGGTTGCACTTAGGAGTGTTGTGGGCAGTGTGTGCCTGCTGTGTGATTGACACCTCTGGGCTAGATAACCTCTAAGATTTATGTCAGTTCAAATCTATAATTCTACGATCTTCCTTATTGGTTGTGTATAGGTTATAATTGGGAATTGAGTGTTGTGTGAAAGTAGTGGAAAGAATATTGGACGTAGAGTCTTGATAGAATTGGGCTTGAACTCTGATTCAAAGCTTCACTGTGTGAGCATAGGCTTTTTGAGCCTCAGTGTTCTTATCTTTAGAATGAGGATAATAATCTTTGTGGTAACTTCTATGTGAGGTGCTGTGGGAATTAAATGTGATAGTATATCTGAAAGTGTTATATAAATGTCAGCTATTGTTATCATCATAGGCACAGGACATGTATCTACTGTAATATTAATTGTACTGAACTTTCTTCAAAAACAATCCATGCTTTTCCTTATGCTTTTAATTTCTCATCCATTTGTGACTTCTAACACCTTTTATCAGAAAGCTTGTGTCAGTTCAGTTGAGTATGGATCTGAGTGGTTACATTTAGGTTAGCATTATGCTAAACTCTAGGACTGGGGTAAGATAGAAAGGAAGACTAAAAGAGTGCACTGGAAAAACAGTCGCATTGGGAGACAATGTGTATTTCCTGGAAATAATATGAGTAGGAAAGATGAGCTGCACACTCCGTACTAGCAGGACGCAGTAAAGAGAGACCATACTTTGGACCGGAGTAGTCAGAGAGGGCTTCATGGAAGAGGTTAACAGGCCACTAATAAGAAAAGAAGAGATGAAGACAGTATAGCTGTGAGGAAGAGAAGGAATAAAAACTGGCAGTGTGTAGCCAGGTGCAGTTAAGAAACCTTCCTGAGTCCAGTGGAGTAGGTTTGATGGGAGGGGCAAATTGTAGAAAGATTTGAATCTCAGGGTTAGAAGTATGACTTTTATTCTTTGGTCAGTGTTGGACTGCTGGAGTGACCTGATTAAAATGGTATCTCAGTAAAGTCAATCTAGAATCCTTGTATAAAGGTGGTTGGAGCAGGGAGAGATCAGATAAGTTATTTTTCTAGTGAAGATACTGGAATAGGGTTTTTCCAGTGCAAATGTAAAGGAAAAGATGGAGTTTGTGACATTTGTTTCAAAGGAAAAAGTTACAGGATTTGGCGACTGAATGTAAGGGGTACTGGAGAGCAAGAGGTAAAGATAAGCCTAAGTTATTGATAGGTAAAATGTTGCCTTGAATGTTAATTAAATTAAAGAGGGAAAATGGTTTGACAGGGGGAAATAGGTTAAAAAAATACCTCAAAGCTATTTTTCCCAATGGAGAGAGTTTGGATAGGTATGCAAAAAGGGTAGGATGGGTTTATTCTAAGATGAGGAATATAAGCAGTGGTGCAAGTGAATATGTAGGATATGGGTGAAAACTGGTTTTCCTGTACAACAAGATGTTTAGACATTATTTTAAAACAGCACTTCTACTAATTCCATTAGGAGAGTTGGTATTTATCCTTTGGACCATTTGAAATCTTTAGCCACTTGTTTAAATCACAAGTTAAATTTAATTCCCTCCAATTTTAATACCTATAAAGAGTTATAGTCTATGAGTGAAGGGGGTTAATATGTTTTTAAAAAGCTTTGTTTTTTGAGTGCTTTCACACATTATGTAATTTGATCCTTAGTAGATTGATGAGTTAAGGAAAGCTCAACAACTATTCATTTTTACCTATAATCTAATTATTATGTCACCTATTTTGCTTATCAGTGAAATTAAAATTCTAAGCTTTTTTCATAGGATGTCTTGAAGCTTTTGACTGTCTTCACCTTTTACTCATATGGTCAGTTAATAAAGACTATCTTCTTAGTCTGAATATAGGTTGCCCCTAAATTTAGGATACATGCCTAAAACAATATATGTATTGAAGAAAAACAGATACAGGTATGCATTGAGAAATGACACAAAGTTATTATGTAAAAAATATTTTTTCATGGAAGGGTTTTGTTTTAAAAATTTCTTTCAGTGAAATACAGATGTTTAATTCATTTTTTATCATTACTTTTGTTATTCTGTAAACAAGATCAATTTTGAACAAGCCAGACTTGGGGAAGGGATGAACTGTGACATATTTAGACGGATGAAATAATTTTAATATTTTCATAAGAAAAAAAACAGAAGGATTAATGTTACCAAAGAAGTTATTTTTGGATTACTCTTACTGTTTATCCATATTACTGCTCCCTTCTATTATATTTGAAATCTTCAAAAAAGCATCTCAGATAATACTTATTTATAATGGTAATGTATTTTTTTCTTTGTAATGTGAGGTCTTATTCTGGGGACTGTGATCAAATCAGGCATTATATAGTTTCATAGAAGTATTAACTATCTACAAATAGATTCTTTTTTGTTATAGTTGTAATAATTTATGTGTATCATATATTTATTCCTACAATGAGATCTATTTTACTGGGATGGAAACATTTATACTTATATTCAATAATTTAGTAAACTATAATTGTTACCAATATTCTGGGCATGAATAGATATTGTAAAAGTGTTCACCTTGACTTCTCAGTGATATGGAAGGCTTGTTATGATTTTTGCAATAGGGCAGTTACATTTCAGATCTGAATTGTTTTTAGTTGTCCACAAAATATAACTAGGAAGTAATAATAATAATAATAATAATAATAATAATAATGATAGCTGGCATTTATGTAGCACCAAGATTTACAAAGTTCCTTACAGTAGTTTCCTTTCTTTTTGGAAGTTTTTAGAAGAAAGAATGTTTTGATCATTAAACATTTGGCATAGGTTTAAAAAAATCACGTGCAAAGTTCAAGTTATGTTAAGAAGGGACTCTTCTATTACAATAAAAAACTAGAAACATTATGGAGGTCTACAGAATCAATTTACTTCAGGAATGGTTCATATGTTCATACCACCTTAAAAGAAAAATAATGAGATCCAATATACATTATTTCTTAATAAGTGGGTAGGTAGATGGATTTCATTTATTTTTTGTTATTGTTAAAGAGAAGTATAAAATGGCTATAACTATGATAATAAAGGTCCTAATATATTTAAGTTTTTAAAACTTCTTTATGATTACTTGTCTTTGTTCCAGGCTACATTAGTCATGAAAAACAGAGTAGCCAATTAAATGTAATCATATATTCAGGGTTTATTTGCTCAATCAACTGCTCAGATAGTCTAAATTTAATAAAACAAAATTATTTTACTGCGATATTTTCAGAATAAAATTTAGTTCTTTTAAATTAGAATACAAATGCCAGATTTTCTTCAGAGGAAAATTTACAAATGTGACATAGATAAAATATTTTCATAATGACTAATTTTAAGTAGTGTTGATCAGAACTATCTTCTGCTTAGTAGAGTTTGTATTTAAACTACTGCATGTTGAAATAATCTGTGTTCCATTCTGCACATCTGAATTCAGTTTGCAGAATATGGCAAACAGCTGCATTTCAATCGGAAAGCTATAACAACTGTAGGACATTAACCCGTTGAGAAGATTACAGTAGGTTTTCAGTTCCATGTTAACTGTATTTATTAGAGAAAATTGACTTGAGTGCTTCTGCTTTTGACTGACATTTTTTTTTAATGTCTGGAAGAAAGGAAATAAAGCATTTGAGTGATAGGACTTTGATGTGTAAAGAAGTTAATATCCAAAGAAGCTAATTATCTCAAACATCAAACAAAATTGTAATCCAGGGAAATAATTATTTTAAAGAGTTTGATGAGCTATTGGCTCATCTTGTCAAGAAAATGCAATATACCTGTTTGATTTGTAAGTTAAATAATTTGTGAAAGGATGATCATAGTTTTAGGAAAGTACTGTTGGATACCTTTGTTTCACCATCAGTGGTTCTGATATGAAACACTTGCATCAAAAAGTTGTGGTTTTGTCAAAAGTGTCAGTCAGTAAACATTTATTAGGCACTTACTCTGTACTAGACACCAATAAGTGCTGGGGATACAAAGAAAAGCCAAAACATTGCCCTGCTTTCATAAAGCTCAAAATCTAATGGGAAAGAAAACATGTGAATAACTATGTACATATGAAATTATATAGGATGGGTGAAAAGTGATCCAGGAATGAAGAAAAGGGGGGGATATGTGTGTGGGAAAGGACCCAGAAAGACCTCCTGACACTGGTGGGATTTGAGCTGAGTCTTGCAGAAGCCCAGGAAGATGAGGAGGTGGACATGAGGAGGGGAGCATTCCAGGCATGGGGGACAATTGGTGAAAAGACACAGAGTGGGGAGATGGAGTGTTGTGTGTGAGGAGCAGCAAGGAGACCCAGTATAGCTGGATCATAGAGTAAGTGAAGGGTAGAGTAAAGTGTAAGAAGATTGGAAAAGTAGGAAGGGGTCAGATTGTGACTGGCTTTAAATGCCAAAAAGGGTATTCTATTTGATCTTGGATGTAATAGGGATCCAGTGGAGTTGTTGGGCAAGGGAAAGGTGTGGCATGATCAGACCTGCACTTTAGGAAGATGACTTTGGCCTCTGAGTGGAAGATGGATTAAATTGGAGTGGGGAGAGACTTGAGGTAGGGAGACCAACCAGCAGGCTGTTGCAGTAGTCCAAGTTAGATGTGATGAGATCCTGAGCTAGGGTTGTGGAGAGAAGGGAATGGGTGGGATAGATGTTGTGAGTGAAGGAATGACAAGAAGGAATGACAACAAATTGGCTGTGTGGGATGTGTGAGTGAGGAGTTGAGAATACCACTGAGGTTGTCATGGGTGACGACCATGTATGCCTGGGTGTGACTAGGAGGATGGTTGTGCCCTCTACATTAAGCAATAGGAAAGTTGGGAAGAGGGGAGGAATTTGGGGGAAAGAAAATGAGTTTTGTTGTAGATATATTTGAGTTTGAGATGCAGGTGCAGTATCCAGTTAGAGATGTTCAAAAGGTGATATGGAACTGGAACTCAGGAGAGAGACTAGGGCTGAATGAGTAGATCTGGGAATCATCAGTATAGAGATGATGGCTGAACCTCTGGTAGCTGATGAAGATCACCAAGTGAAAAAAAACAGGATAGAAAGAAAAGAGAAATAGCCCTAGGACACAGAGCCTTAAGGACCATCCACTGTGAGAGGGCATGACATGAATGGAGATCCAGCAAAGGAGATTGAGAAGGAGCAGTCAGAGAAGTAGAATGAGAAAGAGGAAGAAGACAATGTCATGGAAACCTAGAGATTATCAGGAGAAGAGCCTGATTGATAGTGTCCAAGGCTGCGGAGAGCTCCAGAAGGATGAGGACAGAAAAGGCTTTCTGATTTAAAAGACCACTGGTAGCTTTAGAGAAAGCAATTGTAATTGAAGAATATCAGAAGCCAGGTTGCAGAGAATTTGGAGGAGAGTGAGTGGAACAGAAGTGGAGGCCCTGAATTTAGACGGCTTTTCTAAGGAATTTATCTGAGAAGGTAAAGACATTTGAATGACAGGTAGAAGCGGTGGAGCAAGGTTTATTTTGTGGTTGTGTAGATAGGAAAGAAGAAAGGGAGAAATTAAAGATTACAGAGAATGGGGAGTTGAAGTGAACAGGGGGACGAGACTGGGAAAAAAGCCAGCATAGGAGAGGATTCCCTTTGTGGTAATGACAACAGAGAGGGGGCAGATGACTGAGAGATGTGGAGGTGATTCATAGGACTTGGGGATTTGAGTTTGGAGAAGTGGGAATGTTCATTGATTGTACAAAGAGTTTTGAGTGTATATTACAGGAAGTATGCATGAACAATGCATGAACATAAGAGAATTAGGAGCAGGAAGATTTTTTGGAAAGTCACATGTTGAGCTTAATAATATTAGTTGCCAGTGGAATATCCACATAAGATATCCAGCAAGCTGATAGAAATGTAGATAGAGTTCAGGGATCAAGAGCAAAGTAGCTGAGGCTTTAGAAGATGAAATTCCTAAGAGAGAGTGTAGATGGCAAGGAATCTAGAGGTCAGAGCAATGATGAAGTCTGTTTGGATTTGGGGTATGGAAAAGAAGATTCAGAGAAGATGCTCAAGACTAAGAAAGGAACCAGAAGAGTGCTATGCTTTTGAAGCCAAAGGAGGGTCACATTTTGATTAGGAGGTTGTGTTGGGGTGGGGAGCACATACAGAACGCTGGAGGGAAATCAGATTAAACAGTTGGATTTGAAGGTATAGAGGTGGCTAATCTTACAGGAAGAAGGTTCAGTCCAGTAGTAGGGATGGTAGTCAGATTACAAGGGATTTGAGTTAGAGTATGGTGAGATAGTGGGAGAAATAGAATAGGCTGTTCTGGGGAAAATCCGATGGTAAAAAAGAAAAGAGAGGATAGCTAGATGGCAGAGCTAGTACTAGCATTGTATTTATAGATGGGAGTGGCACAAACCATAACCTCAAATTGAAAAAAAAAAATGGGAGGGAGCAGTATGGTGGGGATAGAGCTTGCACCGACCTGAGCCAGTTTCTTGCCTTTTCATCCCTCCTCAAATCTCCCACGGCTCCCCTCCCCCCAACTCTCTATTTTACTGAAAAAAATTGAGGCTGTTTGCCATTAGGGATCTTTTCTCTTCTTCATTTCATTTTGTGACCTTATAAACTGCCATATGTTTAATAATAATAATAATAAATAAGAATCTATGTGTTGATGACTCTTAAACCTTTAGGTCCAGCCCTACTCTGTCGTGAGTTCCAGTTGCTCATTATCAGCTGCCAATTGGATATTCTAGACTAGAGGTCTCTTAAGCATTTAAACTCAACATAGCAAAAAACTCATTTTTCTTGCAATCCCCTTCTTCTAACTTTTGAACTTAACTTATAATGTATAGGACACTTAGATTTTTCCATTCCCTTAGGTACATAGTGTTAGAATTGTCCTAGATAGCTCACTTTGACCCCCACATATTCAGTCCATTTCCTAATCATATCATTTCTCCTTCCACAAAATCTCTTACATCCTTCTCTATCTGCTTTTCTCTACTCACATGCTCACTATCTCATCACTTCTTGCCTTACCTGTTGCAGTAACCTCTTGATTAATCTCCCTAATTCAAGTCTTTGCCCTCTCCAATCCATCTGCCACACAACTATCAAATGAACTTTTCACTTTCTTACTCAGTACACTTCACTGGTTCCCTGTTGCTTTTAGGATCAAATATAAATTTCCTGTTTAACTTTTAAAGCCCTATTACAACCCGGCCCCAACTTATCTTCTTACTCTTACTACTCCCCTTCTTGTACTTTATACTCTGGCTAAACTGGTCTTGGGTTTTGTTTTGTTGGCTGTTTTCCACACATAATGTACCATTTCCCATCTCCATACTCTCACTTTGTTGCAGTGGCTGTCTCCTATGTCTAGAATATACTCTCATGTAAAACTCTACCTGTTAG
The DNA here is from genome assembly GCA_011680675.1 of Gymnobelideus leadbeateri. Lineage (NCBI taxonomy): Eukaryota > Metazoa > Chordata > Mammalia > Diprotodontia > Petauridae > Gymnobelideus > Gymnobelideus leadbeateri. The sequence goes on from WOXC01000784.1 coordinate 293,772, forward strand.
AATCTCTAGTTTCTTTCAAAACTCTCCATAGTTGATACCCCAAAATAATTACCCCATATTTATTTTGTATATTTGTTCTTATCAGGCCTTAGATACTTACTAGCTGTGTGACTCAGGCAAGTCTCTTAATTTCTCTGTGCCTCCATTTCCTCTTTTGTTGAATGGAGATAATAGCATATACCTCTTGTTGGTTGGGTTGTTGTGAGTATAAAATGAGATAATAATTTGTAAAGTTCTTTGTAAACCTTAAAGCCATCATATAAATAATGTTATTCTCAGAATAATGTTTTAAATGGAAATATGGTTATGAAGATATTTTAAAAACCCTAAACAATGAAAGCAAGTTAATGGATCCTAGGATAAGAACTCCTGCCTTAAGGCTTTGATCTAGCATCTTGGTAGAGGGAGGGGAAGGGGAAAACAAGTCAAGGCTTTCTGAAGAAGCTGAATCTTGAGGGAAATGGAATTCTAAGGGCAGAGATGTAAGAATGGAGAATTCTTCAGGCATGAGAGCAGGTAGTTCAAAATCACAGAGAGGGGAAGATGGAATAATTGTGTGAGGAATAGCAAGTAGACCAATTTGGATTTTGGATAGACCACTAGAGAAGGGCCAGAGTTAGGTTTCGAAGAGCGTTAAGTGCCAAAGGACTTTGTATTTCATCCTGTACAAAATAGGAAGCCATCAGAGTTAGTAAAGGGGGCAGTGACTTGGTCATTTTTAGATATTGTGAAAAGCATTTTGTCAGCTGAGTGGAGGATGAATTGGAGTGCAAAAGATTTGATCCAGAGACACTAATTAAAAGGTTGTTACAATATTCCAGATGGGAGGTGATGAATCTTTAACTAGGGTTGTGGCTGTGTGAGTAGAGAGAATAAAAAGAAGAGATACTGTAAAGTAGAAAGAAGATTTGGCAGCTGATGTGATATAAACTCTCTTTACCAACACAGATAGCAAGCAACTGTTGTGCAGCTTAGTTTTATAGAGTTGCATTCCTTACCTAAACGAATTTTTATCAAATCCTTAAGGGATACTTGCTTTCTTGAATGAACATTGTAGTTACAATCATTTATTGTGTAAAATAGAGCATACTGGTTTTCTTATGTTGATGAGCAAAGAAAGAGGATTTTTGTAGATCATATACTAAGTAGGATATTTAAAACAATTTGTGCTTTATTAAAAGTTTTATAATTCCTGCCATTCCTCATATACTTTTATTTACAATTAAAACACTTTTGCGAGCTTTATTATTTCTTTTTGTTTATATAGATGAATAATACTGCAGCTAGCCCGATGTCAGCTATTGCTACTTCAAGTAGTGGAAGAGCCACAGCGAAGTCTGCGAGTTTTGCTCTTGAACTTCAGAGTATGATGTAAGTATTGTATCTACAGAAACTTAAACTGTTTAAAAAGTGTTCTTGTGAAGGAGATAGAAAGTATTAAAAAATCAGTTTGGAAATGATTAAGAAAGAAAATCATGTGGAATAGTCTTTATTATTGCACTTAAAATGAATTTTTAGTAGGGTAAGACTGCATATCTGTAATATTCCTTCATGTGATTATAATGAACACTTTGTTCTACTTTGAAGAAGTTAATATAAGTGATTAATATTGACAGACCATGACTTGTAAGTGGTTTCACCGTTTAAAAGACTTTGCTTTAATTTTTCAACAAATAAATGCATGTTACCGATTCTGCATTCATGAGAAAGATCAAATATTTTTAAGTAGTTGAACTTGAAACCATTTAAATTTATTATTTTCTTTATTTATATATATGACATATATATAATCTTTATCATAATGAAGATTACAAAAGACAATCAGAGAAATTTGGTTTTTTTAATAGCATTTGAATTATAAAAAGCTTGATTAATCCCAAGTTTTTAATTATGATAATATTACTAAGTGTCAAAGCTTAGAATTTTGGTAAGAAGCCTCTGATGCACCTTTTAGAAGCTACATATTTATGAAGGCTCCTTTCCCTAATGCTCTGTTTTGTGTGATTACTGTTGCATTGCAACCTGTCTCATAAGGCCAAGGCAAGCAATTTCTGATTTGGTGGCAAGGGAAGGTTATTTTCCTTAAATGTTTGTGTACTGATGCAGCATAGTTTTTATTTCATGTGATCTTGGGAAAGAGGAAAAAAATGAGTTCTTCTTTTCCTGTGGATAATTTATCATAATTTGCCAGTCAGTTCAAAGTAGGTATTTCTTTCTGAAAATGAAATGGTTTCCTTTGAAGGTCAGACATTATGAGTTCAATTGATAGCTTAATTATAGAGTTCATGTAGTGATGATTATTAATTAAATATAAAGTGAATTTAAGATTTGTTGTTTAGAATTTTCTAGCTGACTGTACCTGGACATGGTATTATAGTGATATATACATTGTTGTGGTAATATTTGGATATTCTTGGTGCTTAATGAGGCAACTAGGTGGTGCGGTGGCTACAGTGCTGGGCTGGAATTTGGAAGTCCTGAATTCAAATTTGGCCTCAGACACTTACTAGATGTGTTACCCTGGGCAAATCACTTCACTTCTGTTTTCCTTAGTTTCCTCAACTGTTAAATGGGTATAATAAAGCAATTACCTTGCAGATTTGTTATAAGGATCAAATGAGAAAAATGTTTGTAAAACTCTTATTGCTATTCTGGGACACTATGTAAGTATTTTTCCTTCTGCTCTTCCTCCCTTAATGAAAAATATCCTTGGAGAGTTTTTAGAGTTATAGTTAATTATTTCTAACATTGCTACTAAAACATTATTGTAAAAATTCTAGGTCATTCATTTAATTCAGGCCCTGTTTAAGATTCATAAAGTCTTAAGATAGGCCTTTTAAAAAATAATGTACCTTTTAACAGCAGAATTCAGAGCTTAATTGTGTTTCTTACCTAGAAAAATAAAAGGAAAGCAACCCATAAAACAATTTTTATTTTATATCATTTCCTTTTACTGATGAGCAACATTTGGGACTACTTTCAATAACTGGAGCAATTTAATGCTAGAACAGGGCATTGAACCAGTTGGCCTATGTGACCCTCTTTTATGTTCTAGGATTATGATATAGAAGTAAATTCTACTCTATGAGAAAGAGTGTATAAAATGAGCTGCTAAAAGGTATAGACATTGTGGGGAAGGGGTATCTTTACTTTAGGTATGGGTATCTAACTTTAAAGATACACACAAAAAAGTGAATTAGAGGTCATGGATAGTGAGCTGGCCTCAGAGTCAGCAAAACCTGGGTTCAGACTCTTATCTCATTACAGGTATGTTGTCTGTGTGACCCTGGGTAAATTGCTTTACCTTTCAGTGATCCAAGCAACACTGATATTTTATATTATGGAGAGGAAGTTCCTCACTGAAAGCTTTCCACATGGATAAAACCATAGGTCTGGTAAAAAAAAAATACAAACTTTCTTATACATATCTTTTCCCCAGTTGTGTTTAGTTATGTTTGAAAAATGTGAAAGAATTTGATGAATCTTAGGGGAACCTAAAAGAGGAGAACATATAGGCTCTTTATTTGAAGTGCCTATTTTTTGGTTGCTGGAGAATCAGCAGATGGTAAAAATTAGATGGATTAAAAACTTGGTGCTCCAGAAAATTTTAATTCTAAGTTTTTTTTTAATGACTGGAGATATTAAAAAAAAGTTCTGTGAATCAGAATCAGTCTTCATGGTTTTAGTTCTGCTTTTCTTTTTGTTATTAGTAGGTATTTTGTTGTGGGTTTTGCAGTATCAGATTTCTTACATCTTTACAAAGTTGAGAATAGAAGGGATAAGAATTTTCCTGTATGGTGGTTACATTTAAAAAAAAATTAGGGAAGAAAATCTAGAAATAAAGGATTTCTACACTGTTCTATACCTGTGGGCACCATACTGCTGCGTGATACATTCTTGTGTATCTTCTTATATAAGTTTTCTCACTCAGTGCCCCTCTACTGTATAGAAATTCAATTGCTATATTTTTGTAATACTTGTGGGTAGAGATCATTAGAATAAAGTGAAATATTTAGAAAATAAGAGTAAAAATGGAAATATAGTAGCTGGGTAGGATGTGTTTGCTTTGAATAATGTATTTTTAAGGTATTAAACATTTATATATTTAGTGATCCTGTTTAGCAGGACTTTGATGTATCAGAGTATACCTAGAAGAGGTAAGTGGAATTGCCATGGGAAGGCAGGTTGCATACCCTGGAATGTTTAGCCTGAAGAAGAAAAGACTTGGGGAAGTGGTGAGAGAAGGATATGATTGCTATCTTTAGGTATCTGAAGGACATGTAGAGGAAGTACTGTGTTCTGCTTAGTTTTAGAGGGTTGGTTTGCTCCAGAAGTTGTAGAAAAGCAGATCTTAGTTCAATAAAAGGACAAACTTTCTTTTTTTTTCTTTTTTTGGAGGGCAATTGGGGTTAAGTAACCTGCCTAAGGTCACACGGCTAGGTTTTTTTTTTTGTTTGCTTGTGCGTGTTAAGTGTCTGAGGCTGGATCCGAACTCAGGTCCTTCTGACTCCAGGGCCCCTGCTCTACTCACTGCACCACCTATCTGCCCCTAGGACAAACTTTCTAATAATTAAAACTTCAGAAGTGGATTGGGTAGAAGATACTGGGCTACCTGTCACTGGACACTGGAAGTTTATGGGGCTGGAGGTTCACTTGTCAGGGATTCTTTAGAGGTCCTTCTTAACACTGATAGTCTTTGTGATTCTGAGATTCTGTGTATTATTTTCTTAAGTGTCTCATGATTTTAGAAATGGATCATAGCAGTAGAGCTGGAAAAAACCTCAGAGGTCAGTCTGAGTCAGTCTAAACCCCTTCATTTTACAGATGAAAGCCTTGAGGTCCAGAAAGGTGAAGTGTTTGACTGAGGTCACACAGAGAGTAAATGGTAGAGCCTGGCTTCCAGCCTAAATCTTAAATCTTAACTTTCAGAATCCAGTACTTTTTCCATTGTCCTAGGGAAAACTTTAGGGAAATCTGTAAAAGCTTTATGTAAAAAACAAAGGAGGTTTCCATTAGTACTTTGTTTTTGTAAAGTATTCAGGTATCTGGTTCTTGGTTTTTATAGAGAGAATTTGTTGCTTGTACTGAAGGGCAATTTAAAAACACATTTTTCCCCCTCCTAAGTTCTACATATATATTTATGCAAATTTCTTCATAATCAAGAAACCTGGATAATTTTCTGAGCATAACTTATCATTGGTTGTGTATGTGAAAGAATTAGGTATCTGTTTCAGACCTAATGAGTGCAGTGACTACTACTTAGAGTTACTATATGTATTAAAAGCATATAATCTGAAAATTACTTTTGAAATGAATATCTTAATTGTCTAGGGATAGGGATTACTTAAAATTTTATCAAGATGTTGATAGAAATAATTTTGGAGGAAGTAAGAGAATTATAAATTTGAAATAATGGAGACATGTCAAAGATAAGCTCTGCTCGGAAAATGACAGGTTTTTCTCTTGTTTCTTAATAGAATTTAGAAGACTGAGTTACAGTTCATATTTAACTGAACCCTGTTATATGATTATTTAGTATAGGAAAATACAAGCTTTTAAAGTAGTTTTGTCTGTGGTTCTTTTTGTTTTGCTGATATTTGATTCTGTAAATGAGCCCCCCTACAGGTTAGAAGAGTTTACATCTTTGAATTTGTGTTATAAAACACCCTGTAGTAAAGTCATTTCCCAAGAGGGGTTTGGGGAACTTTTAATTAGATAAGGAGTGACTGGGAAGGAGGAGAAGGCAACAGATCTTTAAATCATATAAATATAGGACTTAGAGGATCACCTAGAAAAGAGAGTGAATTTAGCTAAGTAAATTAAATTTCCCCTCTGCCCCCTTCAGTTCAGGTTCCTTAGCTGTGATAGGGATCCTTCAGCAAAGTTCCTTGAACTGGTTTTAACTAAGTTGTGTTCTCCAGGGGAACCTTCATCAGGGAAACCTAATGAGGTTTAGAAGTTTGATGGAAATTGTCAGCCTGGTGTTAGCAACTTTTAGAAATGGACATACAGCACCTCAGTTACTTTAATGTTTCTTAATGGGGAAAAGTGTTTTACTCTAGACATTACTTCACTTATGTATTTATTACAGTACATCTGTTAAGTATAGTATATTGGTATCCATGCACAAATGTTATTCATTGTCAAATTGTAAGAATTTATCATAGGAAATGTAGGCTATATTGTTGAAAAACAGCTTAACATTTACAGAGTCTTTCAGGGTCTCTTAATAACGATGAAGATAGGGCATGCAACTAAAACATTTTGAGAGAATAAGATCCTTGGAGCAAATATATATATATATATATTTCTATATATGTGTATATATATATATATATGAAGTAATTATGCATAGTAGCATAATCCTTCTTAATATTTTTACTATACAACACATTTGTACATAATGTAGATGACTCATTTCTTGTTAGTTTTATTTTTAAAATTTTGCAAAAATTCAGTTTTGCAGTAGCACATAAATATTTCTTAAGCCTGTTTCAGAAATTAAATCTCCACTGATATTGTCACTTTGTTTTTATAATGGCACCTCTGATTAAAATACATCTTGCTTTTGAAACAATTTTATATTGAAAAAATGTTTTTGGTTGAAAACATTTCATTGTACTTCACATTTAGTCCTGTAGCTGTGTATACTTTGTCACATGCTTTAGAACCAGGAAGAATGGAACTTCATCATATCTTAGTGAAGTTTTCCATTGAAGAATGTTAGTCAAGATCTGTATTATGCAGTTTATAAAGTAATAGTTTTTTGTTGAAAAGAACTTGTAAAATATTGTTTAATAGTTATTGCTTATGATAGTAATAATTATACTAATGTTTAGATAGAGCTTTAGGGTTTTTAGATAGATCTTTTAGGGTTTTTGAAGTGCTGGACACATATTATCTCATCTGACTCTTACAATAGTCCTGTGAGGTAGTGCTGTTATGATTTTCATTTTACAGATTAGGAATCTGAGATTGCTATAGGTTAAGTGCCTTGGCCAGGGTCACATGATTCTGGTCACATCTGAGATTCAATTCAGATTCAATACTTCCAGACCCCAAGGCCAGCCTTCCTCCTGCTGTGACAAGCTATCTCTTAAAATACTGATGTAAATATAATGATGGTGATGAATATTGGGAATTCACTATTCAGCAGGCAAATGAAATATATACTATGTGTAAAAATTCTTTGTTAGATGATGAGGGAGATAGAAATCTAAATAAAATAAATTACCTGTCCTAAAATAGTCGATAGAAGATACGTATTATAGGTAACTGTAACATATAAACATAGGTTCTTTATGAGGATTAAACATCAGACCTTGAAGAAGAAAAGATATGTGATTGAGTTAAGTGCATGGGGAAAGTGGGCATTGTAGGTATGGCTAATGATGTGAATGCCAACAATGCCCATTTTTGGCCTTTATCTCTGCCCCTCTTCAGATCTTCTTTTAAGACCCAGCTCAAATGCTACATCTTTCATGAAGTGTACTGTAGTCTAAAGGATAGATCTTGGAGTTGGAAGATCCATATTATGTAGTTCTAACTCTGCCACCTACTTGTGTGATTTTAGGAAAGTACTTTCATCTCTCTGTGCCTCGGTTTCTGCATCTGTGAATTGAGGAGGTTGGGTAGATGATCTCTGTGGTTCTTCTTGACTGTAACATTTTTTGATTTTGTGATATCTTATAAACTAAAATAGTAAAATGAAAATTATTGTAGAACAGTGGACCATCCATTTGGCTAAAGTGAGAAGTATGTGAACTAGAGTAGTTCAAGAAAAGCTGAAGAGGCATGGTGGTGTTAGATTGTGGAGGACTCTCAGTGCCAGAGTAAGAATTCCAAACTTTGTTTTGTTGGCAGTAGGGATAGGGACCTGTTCAAATGCTTTTATTTGTGGAGTGACAAAATCAATTCTATGCATTAGGAAGATTAATCAGGCAATATTGTGAAAGATGGCCTTTTACTGGAGAGTCTGTGACCTCTTAAGAGGCTAATATTTAGATGAGAGATAATAAGGGTCTTTTTATGGGTTGATGAAAGTGGGAAGAGAGAAGGATATTGTGGAAGTAGACGCAGTTGGACTTGGCAGATGACAAAGCATTGGAGGGTAGAAGAAATGGATAGTTAAAGGTGACACCAGCATTTCTAACATAAGGAACTAGGAGAATGGTAGTGTTAATAACAGACATGGAAATTATAAAATAAGATGAGTTTGACACATTGAGTTTATAATACCAGAGGGCTAACTAACCATTTGGGAATATCTAGTAGACAGAAATGTGTGTTTGGACTTTCTTCTAAGAAGTTAGGTTTATATATTTACTTTGGGGAGCCATTCTAATAGCTTGTAGCCAAGTGAATGAATAAAGTTGATTTTGGGAGAGAGAATATAAAGAGAAGAGGGGTACACTCATGAGAAATGTCTAGATTATATCATGGGGTGGGAAAATAAAAAGGTCTCAGTCAAGGAATAGTTTAGCATAATGTAGTGGGTGATCAGAGGTGTCAAATGCTATAGAGATGTCCAGGAGAAATGACAAAGCTTTTGAGTTTGGAGATCACTTGTGACCTCAATGAATAGTTTTAATAGAGTAGTGGGGATAGAAGTTAAATTACAAAACAAGTAGGAATCTCAGATTATAATATGTTATTTGGAAAAGGTGATTTCATATGCAGATACTTGGTTTTACATGTAACTTTCAATAATACATTTAGTGCTGAAAATGAAGTCCAACTATTCTTAGAACAAGTTTTAAAATCTCTTCTGTTGTCATTTTTGAAACATTCTCAGTTGTCATTGAATTTTATAAAGTGATTTATAATTTTAGAGTGGACGTTTACCACACCCTGGTTTTAAAAGAAGCAAGTAAATGAAAGCTTGAAATTCAGTTGGTAAATTAGGGGATGACTATTATGTGAGATATTATATATTCACAACAGTGTCTTTTATCTTAATCTATGGGTTTAAATATTGAATTCTCTCTATAAAATTCTATAATAGATATTTTACTAGATTAGTACCAGATAGAGATAAAAGACTAACAAAAAGGGTCTGAATATTTAGTGGTCACAGTTTTTGAAATACCAAATTGGCACCATTATTTCTTTTTTCTTCTTTTTCCATTTTTTATTAGTGAATAAGCAGTTTGAGAGAAAATGTCTATTTACTCATAGTTTTTGTGTTATTGGAATGTCACCAAAAGCATAGTCTAAAAATCAAGTACTTTTGATAGAAACAAAAGGAAGAGAGTTTAGAGCAGAGATTTGAAGGACATAAGTGTGCCTTGTTTTTATAGAGCACCATATATATTAACTCAGTGTAGTTCTCTCAACCTAAGTAACTCTCAACTCATGGTGGACAGTAATTAAAACATGTACATTTAGACGTTTCTGATCAAAGATCATAACTTTCATAGGTGAAGGTATCAAAAAAGAAAGTAACCACATCATTGGGAAAAATAAAATTTAGCACTTTGGTAAATAATATGGAAGGAACCATGTTATCTTGAAATCATAATCCTTCCTAACTTGAGGAACATCATTTCTGATAAATTAAAAAGGTTCTGTCCCATCGGAATCACAAAATTATAGAGTATTTGACCCAAAAGGGCCTTGTAGAGGTTAATAATGTTCAGCCTTTTCATTTTACAGTTGAAGACATTAAGACCAATGACTTGTCCCATCATGCAGTGAGTTAGAAGGCGGATTAGAATCAGAATTTTCTTACCGCTATTTCACCACTATTAACAGGAAATATTGTTTGACTTTTGCTGTTAAAATGAAATCATCCTAGTCTGTATGTATAAAGTGAATATACTTTAAAAAATTTCTAGTGTTTTTTTACGTTTATGTGCTTGACTCACTTAAAACTATACAGCAAAGGGAACCAAGTTTAATGAGGCAAGCATCATTGGTAATATTTCTTTTTGACTGTGGGTAATACATGTAAACAATATTTTAGAATACTAAAAACATGAAATGATGGTGGAAAAAAGGACTAGGAGAGAGAGAAGACCTGGGTTCTAGCTCTGTGTCTGCTACTCTCTTATCTAGTAATGTGATCCCTGTCAGGTCATTTCAACTTTTCTGGGCCCAAGTTTGTTCATCTGTATAAAATGAGCTTGTACTTACATAAGTGTTTTTCAGACTTTACTTTTTGGCATGGGGTTATGGTGGAGACAAGGCCCTGTTTAGGTTTTCTCAGTTTTTTCATTTGTAAAATGAAGGGGATGGACTACATGATCTCTGAATGCCTTTCTAGCTCAAACATATATGATAATAGAGATTAATGAAATATTGGGATAAAATACTTTTAATACCTGAATGGATCTGTGACCTTATCAATGTAGGCATTCCCTCCAACAAATAGTGCACCTCTTCCATGCCTGCCCATCCCATGTAGCTCTTGACTTTGTCTTCCTGTAAATTCATCCCAGGAAATCCATACAAGTTGGGAGGTTTTCTTGCATTATCTTGATGTTGTCTAGATACCAGTAGAACATACAGGCTGTCCATGGATTATCCCTTGATAATCCTATCCCTCCATCTTAATATATGATTGGGCCATCTTTTTTTCCCCTCTTTTCTGATGATACATTTTGTAACCACTTCTCCTTTGTAAATCTTACTTGTAATGTTCTGCATCCTCCTCTTGTCTACCATGGGCCTCTTCAGAAATTGTGGTATTCTATGATACATGGCCAAAACAACAGCACTTGAAGAATATTAGTATTAAAAGATGAGCTTTTAGTTTCAGGGGAAAATTTGCAGTTGTTAAAAGAACCATGTGCTGTCCTTAAGGTAATTCAACCCACTTTGGGACAAAATAGAATAATAATAATAACTCAAGTGGCACTTAAAGTTTTATTGATGAATTTGGTTTTGCATTGCTTTTATATTTGGATACAGTATCCCATGGGAACTGAACCTGTCCTTTAATAAAGAAAAAAGTTGAGCAGAAAACTTACTTTAATACATCTGCATCTGACAGAATATACATTTTGACTTCTTAGTCCCTCTGTCTTTCTGCCAAGATGAGGGCAGGAGAGTACCTTTCATTTTTTTGTTCTTTGGGACCAAGACTGATTTTTACAAGTATTCAGAGTTTGGCTGCTTTTTAATGTTTCTTTCACTTAAAATATTATTGACATAATACTTTAAAGATTACGAATTACATTCATCCAGCAATCCTGTGAAGTAGGTTGTGTAAGTATTATTACATGTTTCAGTTTTCTAGATGAAGGAGAGTGATTTGTCTACGTTTATACAGGTAGTCAAAGTTTCAGGTGTGATTTGAATTCAGCTCTTTTTGTTCCAAGTATGTTATTCTGTTACTTATGCCATGTTGCCTCTCTTCATTCTTTTTTGTCATTCTCTCCATAATAAAATATTTTTAATGCTTATATTTTAGAGGGAAAGTTGTTACCTACAACTGAAATATTCTCACATAAAGCATTATTCACATCATATAAAACATGTAAGTTCTAAGGAACAGTTTGAGAAACGTGAACTCTAAGGTCATGAAGTTCTATAGACCCAGAATTTTTTTCTGTGTGTTTTTAATTTTTTCTATGTGACCTCTTGTCATAAAGTTCTATAGATCTAAATTTTTTCTATAATAATAATAATAATAGTAGTAGTAGTAGTAGTAGTAGTAGTAGTAACAATAGCTGGCATTTACATAATACTTCAGGGTTTTCAAGATGCTTTACAATATGATCTCATTTTATCCTCATACAGCTCTGTGAAGCAGGTACTGTATTATTGTTGTCATTTTATAGCTAGGAAACTGAGGGTTAGAAAGAAGTGGATGACTTGTCCATGTCACAAACCAGGAAGGATCAAAGGAAAGATTCAAATAAAGGTCTTTCTTACTCTAAGTTCATCATTCTACTATACCATGGTTCCTTTCAGTGAAATTTAGAAGCTTGTCAGTTGCTAAAAATATGTTGTTTTGAGATGGGGCTTTAGGACTTCTGTAGTTATACCAAGAGATAAGTTTATTTTACATTTAATTCACCTTTGTTATTGATGCATCCTCCCATAAAATTGATTGAAGCCTTATGAAAACAGGAGCTGTCATCTTTGCAAATTTTCTAGTCTTTAGTGTAATAATTTTCATATAATAGATACTCAGGACATGTTTTAATTAAATGAAATAAGAACTGGCCAAACTGTTATAGAAGAATTTGTAAGTAAGAGAAAAAACCTGTGTATTTGCTGGAAATCAGATCTTGAAATAAGGGGAAGGTGAAACACACAAATAGAAATATTTGAATAATTCAATTCAGCATTGGAAGTAGAGATAATAATATTTATATTATTTGTAAGGATCTGTTGAAATAACACATCCAGAATTGGCTAAGCTAGTCTTTGGAACTATACTTGATACCTTTCCCATTTGATAGAGCCTCCAAGAACTTGAAGCCTTTGATAGCCTTTGATAAGTACAAGAAAGGAAAACGAATCACTACTTGACAATGCCTAAAATACATATCTCATTCCAGTCTGCTGAAAGGTGGGAAGCATGACTTTTATTTTAGGCAAATAATTAGATATGGTGGCTTGCCTATAGCACATAGCAGGTACTCAATAAATATTTGCTGGATGAATACTATTTGTTTCTCCAGTTATACATAGCAGACCAACTGCATATTTTAATGGAATTACTTATTTCTCCCTGTCTACCTTGTAGAAGATATTTTTAGTTCCTTGGTTGCTGAGGAAAGGTATTGAATAATGACAAAATAGTATGTAAATTTAGGATATTATGTTTGCTATTCTTCTGGTACTTTTTTAGTTTCCATAAAATATTTCTCTGTGGCATGCTGTGTAGGTATTATTATTTTAACATTTTATGGTATATAAAAGAGCTATTCTAGTCATCAAATATATTTAGAAAGTTACCTATTTTTAAAAAGGCATCTTTTAAAAAAATTTAAAGCCTAATTAGACTTTTCAAAGGGAATTAAAATTGGATTAATTCAAGAAGTAAGATAAACATAATTCACATATGAAGTTGTCATGAGATAAGAGATACCATCTTTCCCTCACCCCTCCTTTTTTGCATTTACAAAAATGAAAACTTTTGAATGATATGCCTTAGGAGCAGAAGGTAACAGAGACAAGTGGAGCCGTTAGAACCATTATTTTAAATTTAATGCATACTTTAAAAAAAAAAGCTGTACATAATAAAGATTCATGGTTTCCTATAAATCTTCATTTTCCCTTCTTTGTTCATGGGGTCTGTTTCTCTGATGAGTGAGATCCTGGCTAGGATTGCCATTTCTTGGCAACTTGATTTACTACCAAGTCACTTATTCTCCTTACAGATCTTCATTTTTCCATTAAATGCATAGCAAATGCAATCACATTTTCCTAGAGAACCTTGTCTGGGTCTCTTTTTTGCCACTTTTACATCTGACTTTGTATTCTACTTATTTGTGTAGATACTCCTGCCTCCACTTCCCAGTAAACTCTCTGTTTCTTGGGGACAGGTAGTGGGTCACTTTTTAGTGGGTCACTTTTTAGCTTTGTGTTCCTCAAGCCTGGTATATAGTACCTTGTACATACAAAGCACTTAAGTCTTGGATAGATATCTCAAAATAATAATTTTAATTGTGTGAACATATATGTACATTATATATATTTATTTTGGTTTTTGGAGGGCAATTGGTGTTAAGTGACTTGCCCAAGGGTACATGGCTAGTTTTTTTGTGTTAAGTGTCTGAGGCTGGATTTGAACTCAGGTCCTCCTGACTCCAGGGCCGGTGTTCCATTCACTGTGCCACCTAGCTGCCCCAATACATTATATATTGAGAATGTTTATAGTGTTGTGGTTTACTTCTCCATTGAAAAATATATTAACTCATTGATGTTTGCACAGGAATTTCACATTAAGAGTCCTAAGTTAAGTGAGTGCTGTGTATATAGTGTAAATAATGTATGTTATTTATTTATTTATTTATTTATTTTTTTGCCTTTTGAAGGGCAATTGGGGTTAAGTAACTTGCCCAAGGCCACACGGCTAGGCTTTTGTTTGTGTGTGTGTTAAGTGTCTGAGGGCTGGATCCGAACTCAGGTCCTTCTGACTCCAGGGCCGATGCTCTACTCACTGCGCCACCTAGCCGCCCCAATAATGTATGGTTTTAAAAACCCTTTTCCACACCTCCCATACCTCAAAACCAAGAAACATTTTGCGTTTTTTTTCTTTCTTTCATGTGTTACTTTAGACCAGGTAATTTATTACCTGGTGATCAACTTACTAGTGATAACTGTCTTCGTATTTATCTGGGCTCATTGGTTTCTGGTTAGCAGATAAGATTTGTTACTGGAATAATATCTGAACCCATTCCATCTTATTAGGAATGACCACAGTATATTTGCCAGCATAGCTTTGAGAACCTAGAGTTAACTGTCCCATCATGAGACATTAGAGTAGAACTTTTATGGAGGTTAGCAGTATGGGATTCGTTCCTGAATAGGCTTAGCATGTGCAATCGGACCATTGTCTTATTTTATTAGAGGTGAAAAGCAGCAACAAATTGAAAGAAAGGGTAAAGATGAGAAGATGATGCAGGCAGTTACAACAGTTTCAACCTGAATTATTCAAACAAACTTCATGCTCAAAATGGGAAATAGAGCGAAGAAAAGACACTGACAGAAACTTCTAAGGAAATGGTGACAGTCTAATGTAAAGCAGTTTGAGCTAAAAAAGAAACAAAACACCACAACATAAGCAACTCGGTAAGCAAACACTTGCTTTCTTTCCAAGAGGAGAGACATGGTAGATAAGGACCATACAGGCTTAGAATGCCAACTATTTTGCAAAATAGTATGGGGGATGGTAGTAGAAGATTAACAGCTTTATTGCTTTAGAAACCTGCAAAATTGTAATGTGGAAAATGGATCTACAGAAAACTTGTTAGGTTATTCAAGTAAGTCGGATCATAGATGAAACCTAAAGGAGAACAATAGGTGAAAAATGAAACAAATTTGTCAACATTTTTATAACAAAGTATTCCATCATTGATTAGAATGAAATGACCACATTTGGGCTAAAACTTTAATATTTGATGTTCGAAAAAAAATGAACTACAAAATATATGAAAACAGGAAAAGCAGTTAGATCATAACAAAGACAGAGAAGAATCTGGTCATAACATGATTTTGAATGCCTTGAGGAGGCAATTAATCTTCAAAACATCTGAAGAAAGAGAAGGTAGAGAGCGATTTTTAAAAATCACTAAACTAGTATTTAAATGCCTACTTGTGCCAAGCACTATGGATATACAAAGAAAGGCAGAAGCACCACAAAAGAGCCCTTGCTCTTAAGGGCTGTCTAATGAGGTAGACAACATGTCAACAATTATATACACAGGATACATATAGGGCATCCTATGGGTCCTATATGGGGGAGTAGCCTCTGAGGGAAGGCATTAAGATTAAGTAGGACTGAGCAAGACTTGTTGCAGAAGGTGAAACTTGAAGGAAGCCAGGAGAGAGAGTTGTGAGCATGGGAGACAGTTATCAAGAATGCTAAGAATAAAAAGATTAGAGTGTTGTGTAAGAGAAGCAGTAAGCAGGCCAGTGTCAGAAGAAGACTGAAAATGTAGGAATGGGCCATGTTATAAAGGGTTTTACAAGTCACACAGTTAGTAAACATTTGTTACTATTTTTTAAATAGACATTTATTAAGCACTTATAATGTGGTAGCATTCTGTTAAGTTCTAGGGCTCCAAACACAAATAAAAACAGAGTCCCTGCCTTCAAGGAATTTACAGTTTAATGGGGGAAGGCAGTATACAAAGGGATGCTGAAATGCCATGGGAATAGGAGCATGATGGAGAAGTCTATAGAAGTCCAAAAGCATTGTAGCTGGTGGTAAATAGGGAGAAGGCTGTCATGCTCTTTCCTTAATTAGAAACCTGTTAGCCCATGAGTTTTGCCCTAAGCAGAGGTTATGAATGAGATGTGAATACTAAAGGTTTTAGTATTAAACAGAAAATTTTACATTTGATCGCAGAGGTAATGAGAGCCATTGGAGTGTATTGAAAAGTGAGGTGATACCATCAGATTTGTACTTTTTTAGTAAGATCATTTTAATAGTTGACTGGAGGATGGATCAAAGTGAAGAGAGGCTTGAGGGGAATCCAACCAGCAAAGTATTACAATAGTCAGTGCATTTTGTGATAAAGGCCTGGACCAGAGTGGTAGCAGTCAAATGAGAGAAGAGATTATATATAAAAAATATTTTGAAAATAGAATTAATAGGACTTGGTAACTTTTTGGGTATATGGGTGGTGAGAGAGTGAGGAATTGGAATGACTCCTAGGTTGTGAACCAGGGTGGCTGGGAAGGGGTGGTAACCCAGACAGTAAAGAAGGAACTTAGGCAGAGGGAACGTTTGGGGTGGGGAAGAAGACGATGAATTTAGTTTTGGACAAGTTGAATTTAAGATGCCTGCAGGACATCCAGTTTGTGATATATAATAGGCAGTTGAAGATGTGAGATTGAAGGTCAGGAGAGAAAATTTGGGTTAGACAAGTATATCTTAAGAGTCATCTGCAGAGATGATAATTGAAACCACAGGAGCTGATGAGATCACTAAGTGAAATAGTGTGGAAGGGGAAGAAAGAAGGCCTGGAACACAGCCTTAGAGTACCGCCATTGTTAGTAGGCATGAAGGCTATAAAAATCCAACTGAAGACAACAGGAAAAGTAAGACAGGGAGGAGGAGTGCTAGAACAGAGCAGTGTCATGAGCTCCTAGAAAAAAGAGATTTCCAAGGAGCAGAGGGTGCCAGAGGCTGAAGAGAGGCAAGAATTCAATCACCCATGGTGTTGTTACTTAGAAAAGGTCATTGAGAGAACATCAATAGTACCAGATCTGCATTCCTACTTTATTGCCTTTGTAAAATCTTTATGGGAATGAGTTACTTATTTGGCAAAGATATTTTTGATGAAACATGAGGAAGGGAAGGAATGGAACAAGCATTTATTAAGTGCCTACTGTGTGTCCAGGTACTATGCTTAATAAGTGCTGTATAAACATTATCTCATTTGATCCTAGACCTCTGTTAGGTCTAGATGAGAAAACTGAGGCAGAATGAAGTTAAGTGACTTTCCTAAGGTCATATAGCTAGTAAGCTTCTGAGGTAGCATTTGAACTCAGAGTGTCCTGAATCCAGACCCAGGAAGTTTCCTATAGCAGACCATATCCATCACTGATAAACAGTTTCCTGAAAAAAGAATTTTCCAGTATTCTAGAGAATATTCTAGATTTCTCTGTATTTATTGTCTGAGTATACAAAAGCATTTGACTCAGCAGAGCAAAATTCAGCCTACTCTAACAAGATATCTCCTGTGCATCTGTTAAGATGAGAGAGGATTCATTGGTAAATGCACTCTCAAAGTACCTTTGTTCAGTGATTCTTAGATTATCAAACGGATATAGAGATGGGGAACTCACTTTTGCAAAAGGCTTTTATCACTTCACCACTTGGAAAGATGTTCTCTGCAGAATCTGAATTCAAGATTCTATGGGATAGTGAGTTCCTGTAGATACTTTAGTTTGTAGTTGACTTGTCAACTTCTTGAGGGTTTTAGACAGGTTAGCAACAGCTTAAGGTCTTAGGCACCAGAAGGTGTCGATCTAATGCACCCACATTTTATAAAGTGTTAATCTTGCTTTGGAATTGCCTTTTTAAAAAAAGTTTAAATTAGATCCCCCTCCCCTTATTATTTACATAGTTGTTTGAAAGCTTTGGATCTGAATTTGAATTGTCTTCGACTTTTACTTGAAATGAACATTTCTGAAAAACTGACTTTCTATGTAAAAGAAGATGTAGAAGGAATTAAGTGTGTATAAAAAGGAACATTGCCAGCCTTTAGTTGATTATGTGGTTTATATGGAGGGAACAATAGGTTAAGGAACCATTTTTTTGGTTGACCTTTTTATATTATGACCAGATGTTCTGTTTATCTGACTTCAAAGTTCTTTAGATAAGTTTAACCTACAATATTAAAATTTCTATGATGTAATATACTATGATAAAATAAAACAATGATGATAGACCCTGAAAGCTACCTGTGTTTTTAAGAATGTAAACCTTACAATACATTGTCTAATGATATCCTGATTAAGTAGCAGATGGCTGGTTTGAATTAAGTATAAATATACATCTAGGTTACCCAATTCTGTTCCTAAAGGATGGTTGGTGGGGGGGGTTCCTGATAATTAACATTAATGGAGTTAATACGGGATTTGACAAATGGTAGAAAACAATTAATGAGATAGGGTCCTCATTGTATTTTTCTTAATACGTCTGGCAGAACAATGGTAATAACCAAATCTTCCAATCTGATAGTCTGACACATGAGCGGATAGCAAAATATCGATATCATATATAGGTAAAAGGTAAGTGCGTTTTAGGGATAGGGAATAAGGCTGTAAGAGTAAGAAGGGTACACTGTTTAAGGTTAACAGACGTGAATAATATCCTTGTCTGTATGATTGAAGAAAAATTGTCAGTTACTCTCTTGAGGTCAGTATGAGAAGACCTAATAGTGAAATTATGATTTTTATAACTTCCTTTTTGGGCTAACGTCAAGTATATTATTGATAACAACAGTTCTTATTTATGTAGTGTTTTGGGGTTTGTAAGATACTTTATTGACAACAGCTGAAGGAGATGGTATTGTCATTTTCATTTTACCTATGAGAAAACTGAGACAAAAGAGGTTAAGTGGTTTGCTGTAGGTCACCCAGCTGGTGTCAGAGATGAGAACTGAGCCCACATCCCTGACTCTCAATTCAAGTATACTCTCTGCTGTGCTGTATTGCTTCTTGTGAAGGTCCCTCAGCTTTTTAACCTGGAATTTAGATAGAGTTTTAGCATGATAGTTTCCTAGATTTAACATTTCTCTGCCCAATTACTATGTTTTACTTTGTCTCTAGTAATGGAGGGAAAAGTCAAGAGTAGGAAACTGTGATTGTAAAATAACTAATAATGCCTAAAACATTTTTCTCCATTTGAAAATCAGTTCAAAATAAATTACTTAAATGGTTTCCGCTTTTTAGCATTGGTATGGAAAAAGTTTCCTATACCTTTAAAATGATACCATGTTTTTAATCTGATGTTAATGACTAAGACAGAATCTTTCCACTTAAACCCTCACCCAGCTTTTCCAAGGTTTCTGGAAGCACTGCCACTCTCTTTTTGAACTTTAGAATCACACTATAGAAATCACAGAAATCACAGTCAGAAAAGGCCTCAGAAGAGATCCAGGCCAATACCCTTGTCTTAGAGACAGCCATCCAGCTCAATAGATGGAGACCACGTGACTTGCCCAACCAAGTTCCCTCAGCAGTAAGCATCCAAGTCCTCTAACCATACTCTGTCAGCTTAAGTCTTCATTCAGCATTGTTTTAATTTTTTTAAAAAGTCAATTTCATATACTATCCAGGTATAACATTACCTGGTGTTTGTGTGTGTGTGTGTGTGTGTGTGTGTGTGTGTGTGTGTGCATGCCATTTCCTGGTTTTCACTCCTTCTCCTTTATCCACATGACCAGTACACTTAAGTGTATCAGTGAACTTAGTGACAGGCTAGACTAATGAATATCCAACTCATTCTTCAGTTTGTGCCATATGCATGCTGGCATACATAGTGTTTTAAATCCCTTACCTTCAAAATTCACTTCAGTGGTCCCTAGTTAAATTTAAGGCGATGTGTATGTTGGGGGGTTGGACTGATGATTGAGTATGGAAGGGAGCATGTAGAAAGAACTAGATTTGGAGGTGTACCTTGGGCTCAAATCCTGATTCTGCTATATATCATGTCACCTTGATGAGGTGATTTCATTTGTCTGGTTTTAGCTTATATACAACTTCCCTTCTGACTTCAAAACAACATGAAAAACCTCTTTTTTGCTGGGACCCTGTTTATCTCTTAGTACATCTTTTCTTTTGTTGATAGTGCCATTCAAACATCTATTTTCTTCTTTTCATAATCCTTATATGTCTAACTTAAAACTTTGTACCACACTTGGAAAAGTTTGTCTCTGTTTGTTAATATGATGGTGTGTGTATGTGTATGTATTTTAAATCAGTATATTTATCTACCTAAAGTAAGGTCTTAAATATAGATACATATGTGTGTATGTGTGCATGTTATGCATATAACAACATGCATATATATTTATATACACACGGTGTACATAATACACATTAACATCCTTTAGTGAATGTTTATATTTGAATACATTTGCTTATGTAATATACATATGTAAAATATGAGTAAAATAATGAAGTAAATTAGATTTGTTTTAAATTAACATAAGTATTTGCACATTCAAAGGAGTTGTACACTTCAGAGTATTAACCTTTGGAAGGTGTACATATATTCTAATAATGCTTCCTTTGATTAAAGCATTTTGGGAACTTTGGTATTGCCTTCTAAACCAGAAGCAGATAAAATTTTTATTGGTGTTGAGTCTTTGTCCTTTGAGAGTGAATTAAAAAAAATTTATTTGGATCTAGGTTTTATGAAGAAGGTGGGATCAGACTGGCTAATGATGACCTTAGATAAAAATAAGGTATAATTATGAAAAAAAAGTCCTTTCTTTATGTGGCTTATAAACAGCTGGAGGGAGTTCTAAAATAGAAATTTTTGAAACATTTCTACCAGTGGCTTCATTTCTGAAACATATGGATATCCTGAGAGGTAGCATGCCAGACTTGGGTTCAGGTTCTACTTTGACGCATAGTAACTATGTGCCTCTGTGCAAACTACAACCTTAGTGCTTTGTCCATTCTCTAAGAATGTAAATTTCAGAATAGTTGGTGAATTGTTTTGGTAGAGGAGTTTTCTTTACTCTAGAGTTCCATATAGTGATGAAATGTTGGTTCCACCAACAAACAAAAAGCTTCCTAAGTTGTTTCCTCTGAAAGAGATAATATTTTTTTGGATATATAATTTTGGGTATATTCTTTTAAATTCAAGTCAGTCTCACTGTTCTACAGCAACATCTAGATATAGCAATAGCTATATCTCCATATTCTATACTGTCTATGAATTTCCTTATTTAGGATATATTTATGTTCAGCCCAAGCTTGTGAATGGGTTGTTTTAAATGTTCTCCAGTTTATTGTTTTGTAGCAAGAACACATGTTCCATGAATTCTCTTCTATATGCTGGTGTAGATTAAACCACAAGAACCAATTTCACTTAAAATGTACATGAAATATAAAATTAATAAAACCTATAAAACTGACCCACCACATGTACAAGTTTCTGTGGGAAAATGCAGTTTGGGAAGCCAGAAGTATACCTCTCCTAGGGCTCTTGGCAATAGTACTGGGGACTCCTTTTACTATTTTTTTCACTTGGTAGTAGGAATAAAGACTCCCTCAACTCATATCACTAGTGGTGGCTTGGAACACAGCCAGGGTGATGGGGAGTTTTGGCAGAGGAGGGGTAATTAAGGGTAGGAGTTATAGAGGTTCAAGGATGAAAATTTGCATTAGAGACTCTGTAATAAGTAGCAGGAATAGAGCCTGTTAGGTGGGGGTGTTTCAGTTCATCAGTCAATAAGCATTTATAGCTACTTATTTTATGCCAGTCACAGTGTTTTTCAATGGGGATACAAAGGTTCCAAGATAAACAGTGTACAATTTGGGTCACCTGAAAGTATAGACTACAGGGAATACCTCTTAGTTCTGGGATAGTTCACTAGCTAGTTATTCCTTTGCTTTCCTCCTGTTAGTCCTATGGACTAGTGTTCCTGTTATCTTTTCATTGCCACCATCTATGATTTCTTACCAAGACTTTTCCCTTTTCCTGGTAGGTTATGGAATAGAATCTAGTATTATAGATTCTCCTCTCATCATATATTCCATTTAATCTTTTTTTCTAAGGATTTTTATTGCTTGTAAACAATAAACAGGCTAAAAGGTCATTATCTACCATATTATAGAAAGAGAGAATTTGAAAGTTAGAAGGGATCTTAGTGACCCTCTAGTCCGATCCATGTAGAAGAAGGAGTCTGTGCTGAAATATCCTCAGCAAGTAGTTACTCAGCCCCTGTTTGAAGACTTCCAACCAGGGGAAACACAGCACTGTTCTAGACAGTCGGTTTCACTTTTGAGCAGCTCTTACTGTTGGAAAGTTTTTCTTGAAATTGAGCCTAAATTTGCCTCTCTGCAACTTCGACTCATTGCTCTTATTTCTGTGTTCTGGGACAAGAAGAAACTAGTCTTTCTGTCCCTTGAGGATATTTATCCTGTTTCCTCTAAGTCTTTTCTTCTCTAAGCTAAACATGCTCAGTTACTTAACCAAGGATATGAAATGAAACATATGACTGATATCGCATGGGCCATTCATTCTGGTTGCCCTTCTCTGGACATTTGGCACCTTACTATTATCTTTATACTGTGGTGCCCAGACCTGCATAAAATACCCGGGATGAAGCCTGACAAAGTCAGAATTCTGTAGGATTACCTTTTACTGGAAATTATGCTTCTCAGTGCAGCCCAAGAATACAGTAGCTTTTTAGCTGTCAAATCATGCTACTGATTAATATTGGACTTGCAGTTCTTTAAAATCCCTGGATCTTTTTTAGAACAAATGCTATCTAACCATGACTTCCCCAATTTGTACTTTTGAAGTTGAGTTTTCTTGTACTCAAGGGTAAGACTTTACATTTTTCCTTATTGAATTTAATCTTCTTAAATTCAGCCCAGAGCTGTACTCTCAATATCCTTTTGGCTTGAGTCATCTGCTCTGTTAGCTATCCCTACCAGTTTTGTGCCATCTGTAAATTTGATGAACAAGTTAACTCCTTCTTTATCCAAGTCATTGATGGAACTGTTAAACAACATAGGATCAAGCACAGATCACTGTGGGGTAATTCAGTGGAGATCTTTGACCACATTGCCATTAAACTATTAATCACTCATTGAATCTGGCCTATACAACCAGTTCTGAATCCCTTCTCACCTCAACACTTACTTTTTCCCCATATATTGGCAAAGATTGCATTTAGTATACAAAAGTAAACCCAGCATCAGATCATGTGAGGCATTTCAGCATTGGTAGAACTCTAGCTACGATCCTAGGATTGTGGCAGTTGAGGCTTTGCCATTGGGAGAGGGAAAGGAAGATAGCAAGAGGACATAAATGGTAATTATCTTTAATAGTTATTTTAATATAAGTTATTAACTTTAAGATTTATTAATGCATAAAAAGCTAATATAAAGCAGAAATGGAGTCATGAATACATTTGTACTTGGAAGTTATCTAGCTTCCAAGATAATCTGTAATGGACCTCAGTTATCATGTTCTTCTGTGTGGCAGGAAGGATATTTAGCACAAGTATATCAAGGTAATTTAGATAGTCATGACATGCAGATTTCTTTGGGTTGATAATATATCTACAGATGTTTCTTAGAAAGTAGACATTGAATTTTAAAAGCATTTGTTGCTTTTCATACAGGTGTTTCTCATCCTGTTGAATTGTCTATCTCTCATGCTCCTTCTTTCTGATACTTTTCATTTGTCCATGTCACTTTTCATTAAGAAAAGAAGGAGGGAAGGAAGAGGGAGGAAGTGAAACCTCTAAATATCTGTTCCTTGGAAGTAGTTCTTACAAATGTTTAGTGAGAGAAAGATAGGGAAAATAATTGATTTCATTGATTTATTCTCTGCCTTCCTTACTGTCAGGAATAAATGAGAGTTAGGTATATCAGATCACATAATATCCCATTAAAATAAAAGTGGAATATATTTCTTTATTTTCTGTTTTAAGTTAAGTTGACAAGCATTTATTACCTGTCCAATTTGTAATAAGCATCTGGCTAAGAGCTGGGTACAAAGAAAGGCAAAAATCATGTCTTACTCTCAAGGTACTCTCTCTTATGGTCCAATGGGGTGGGGAGGAGACAACCTCCAAACAACTATATATAGCATAAATTAGAGATAATCAACTGGGAGAAGACACTAGCATTAAAGGGTATTAGGAAAGGCTTCCTGTAGAAGGTGAGATTTTATCTGGTACCTGAAAGAAGCCAGGGAAACCAGGAGGTGAAGAAGAAGAGGGAGAGAATCACAGAGATGGGAGATAGCTAGTGAAAATTGGCAGTTGGAAGTTGGGGTATCATGGGAGAAGATCAGCAAATAGGCCAGCATCATTGGGATTGCAGAGTATGTAAAGGGAAGGTTGGAAAAAAAAAAAAACGGGAAAGGTAGGAAGGAGCCTGATTACAAAGGACTTTAAAAGCCAAATAGGATTTTATATTTGATCTTGGAGGCAAAAGAAAACCACTGAGTTCACTGACTAGAGAGTGATACGGTCAGATCTATCTATGTTTTGGGAAGATCACTTTAACGTGATGAATTGGAATGTTCAATCAGTGGACTTGTGGCAGGGAGACTAATGAGCAGGCTATTACAGTACTGGTGTGAGATGATGAGGGCTTCAACCAAGGTGATGGAAGAGTCAAAGGAGAGAAGGGCCTGTCTTCCAGAGGCATTTTGAAACTAGTATCAACCAGCCTTGCAAATTGATTTGAGAGGAAATGGGAGTAGGGGTAGGCAGTGAGAGAGAATGAGTAGTTGGGATTATGAGCCTGGGTGACTGAGGGTATGGGAGTACTCTTAACAGTAATATGGAAATTAGGAAGAGGGAAGGAGATGATTTTAATTTTGTACATGGGTGTATGTGTGTGTGTTTGTGTGTCTGTTCTCATGATTGCAAGATCAAATGATAATGTTATAGAGGCGATATGGTCTAGAAGAAAGAGCAGTGGACATGACTCAGAAGACCTGAGTTTGGAGATTGACGGAAACTTCCTGTGTGACCATGGGAAAATTATTCAATGTTTCTGAGTCTGTTTTTTTACCCATAAAAGGGATAATAATACTTATACTACATACTTAAGAAAGGTATTCTAGGGAAAGGGCTTTGTAAACCTTAAAGTATCATCATAAATGTGAGTTGTTCTTTTTGGCAAGAGATTGGGGAGTGCTAGTCTTATTTAATAAAGTATTAAAAATTATTTGTGTTAACTCTGTTAGTCTAGAAGCACATTGAAATATAAAAGGTAATATTACTAATTTTAAACTAATGGTCTTAATTTTTAAATAATTTAAATTTAATCCTGTCTTTATTGATTAAGTGAGAAGAAATTACTTTTCCCTTTCTTAGAACTATGCAAGCCAGATAAAGTACAAAGCTTTTAAAGAATAACTTTGTAATGTATATTTGATTTTTATATCCCTGTACTTTCTCTTAATTTTCTACTTAATTTTTTGACTCAGTGGCCTGTTTAGTTGAGTTTTCACAGAGTGATGCCCAGTTACTTAGTAAAACTTTTAGCTGACTTGGGGTTTAATAAATATTTGATAATCATTAACATTCATATATTTCATTTGAACTCAAATTTGTACCAAACAGGAGGAAAAAAGGTACTTTTTTTTAAAGGATAGGACAAAATTTTTTATTATTGCATGTATATTTCCAAACCCCCAACACTATGAATTATATCATTTTGGTGTAATTTATCTGTTATAAAGTCACAGTTCTCTTTTGCAGTAGTCCCCAACAATCTATCAGCTTAGAAAAAGTAATTTTACCTATTCATAATTACCTGAAATCTATGTCCTTATAGCTAGCACAGCTTTCTTAATTTGAAATGGGCTGTACTGAGCTCCTATTTCAAGTTTATGTGGTCATGCTTTAAGTATTAAATAGTAAGTACAGTCTTATTCTATTAAACTTTTTATTAACAATTTCAGCATCCTATGAGAAGATTTGCTTTTGATTTTTACCCTTCTTTCAGTAATACATCTGGAAATGCTCAAGAGTTGTTTGCCATATTTGAGAGAACAGTCTGCAATGAAAGTATAACCTCTTTAGAGGTGAGGTTCAAATTAACTAACATTGAGCCATAATGTAAGGAAGCATAATATTGTGAATTATTGTTTGGCAAATATAAGTAATGTCAGCTTTAGCCGCTAAAGTAATTTGAAATGTACTACTTGCAGAAAGTAAAGAGATATGCTATACAAAACTTTCTCTGTAAGTTCTCTAAATGCAGCTAGAGTGCTGTTTAGTTTGTTCAGTAAGGGCTGTAAATTCTCTTAAGTTTAAGCTTGATATGTTTGTAAGTTACATGATTAGTATCTAACTCAAGTATTTCTGAAAGGGATATTTGGAGCTTTGAAGGTATGGGCATTGTCACACTTTTCTTAAAACTAGAATATGTCTAAATATACATATTTCTGAATGCATTTTTATTTCCAATCATACCAATCCTTCAGACTAAACCGAGTTTTCACAAATAGGATCATTGAGTAGTATGGTCAGTTAGTACTCTTAAAAAACAAAATGAAAACAAAACAACCAGAGGTAGAGGGGGTATATTTGTTTTTGGCCTTTTTTTTTTTCATGGCTTTTCAGAGGTGTATCATATTATAAATACATTAGAAATGTTTTGCTCTGAGGATATGTAGCATTCCTATAAAGGTTAAATCAATAAAAATGATTTGGCCACATTCCTAAGCATGGCTAGAACAGGTAGCCCGTTGTTTTAGGTACCCTTGAGTTTCTGGATCGGATCATTATGGCGCAGCAAAAAGGGCTTACTAAATGCTGCTTGCTCCATGCAGACATTCTAGAAGATGCTATCAGCCTAAAAAAAAAAGTCAGGCAGATTTTTCTCGGCTTCTAGAACATTTCAAAACATTCTTGTACATATTATGTCTTTCATGTCATATTTTGTATTCTCTAGTAAATTAGGATCTAGTAAAAAAGGATTTTTATTTTTGGCTGCCAGAATGCTGAAGATTCTTCCATAATTGATAAGAAGCAGGTATGTACAGGACAAGATGCAATAATAAAACTTTAAAGCCAGTTTTGAAGGAGTGGTAATTTTAAAACTGATAAAGAAAGTATGTAATTCCATAGCAGCCAAATTTAGGAGTTAGATGCTTGTAGTCTTATGGGTATATAAGAAAATGCAGTAGTCATTTAGCAATCATTATTTTGTTGTTTTGGGCAGCTAAAAAGGCCAGCATGAATTTTCAAAGTATATTTTTGTAGGTTTATTGGAAAAATCTCTGTGTGTCCATATGCACTTAGAATATACTCTGTACCGAAGCAGCTGCTAAATGTTCTTCTTGCAATATGGAGCTCCATTTTATGTATTTGGTTTCAAATACACTTTAGTGTTTTCCTGTTGATTTTTCCGTATTTGATGGTTATAAGACCAAACTAATTTTCTTTTAGGATTTTAGGGTTTAAAAAAAATACTACCCTCCTACTTCTACCCTCCACCCTAGCTGGAAGTAATATTAATGGATTTATTTCTAAGATGTATATGAAGCAGAATTTTAAGATAGAACAATTTTAAAACTTAAAAGTAAGGGTAACAACTACTGGGGATTATTGCTAATGTTTTCTAATTATAAAAACTCAATGAGTTAACCATTTACTTTTTTTGAGTATATACTCATTCTCAATCATAGATAGTCTCTTACTATGCATAGCTTATATGCCTTGATAATGTTTTGATTGTTGATTCATAACAAAAACGTAAGACTTTACATTATATCACATTTTATTATACACACAAAATCATATTTATTAGAGCATATTTTCCTTAATATTTCATATTTGATAAACTAGAAAACAGGATTAAATTATTTTCTCAGAAGATATTTTTGCATATACATATACATGTACATATACATATGCATATACATATATATACAAAGACCAATTTGAACTTTTTGCATTCTTAATGATACAAACTTATATTTTTATTTTTAAAATTTTGAAATAATATTAATTAAAAGTATGTTGCTTTATACATAGACTACTATATAAAAATTCAGACAAAAATTATGAAAATTGAAAAGAGAAACTTCAGTTTATAATCACCTTGCAACTATGTGACTTTATGCTTTTTAGGATGTTTGAAAAATAGAAATTTAATCTCTTTTTTTATAGTCATATTGAGTGCAATAAATAACTTTTTTGTCTTACCTTCTAAATCTCAGGCATGCTTTTGTGAATAAAAAAACATTTTGTTCTATCTTTAATACTAAAGTATACTAACTCTTTGTATACTTGTTTAGCACCTACTGTGAGCAAAGAAGTCTGTTGGGCTCTACTGATTTCCCCTATTAAGCTATGATTAATATTTCTTTTAATGAAGTTGATGTTATCAATAAATATGTCAGTAAAGTATTAGTCTGTGTTCTGAATTTTTAAACATATGGGTTTAGTTTAAAAAGCTGGGAAAATGTGAATATTTATGTTTGTTCTAACCATCTTTATAGAGTAATGCTAACAAGTAATGCTACAACAGAGGTAGTTTAGAAAGGTGAGATTAAGATGAACAAGGAAGTGAGTGAGTGTGTGTGTGTGTATGTATGTGTGTGTGTTTGTGTTTGTGTACAACTTAGATAATTTGTATGCCTTTTATATGAATTTATTTTGATAACTTACTAGTTGAGGAGATTATAGAAATTCAAGAATAACTTCACTAGATTGCTTTCTTTTATAGTAACAATACAGCATCTTCACTGTTAGGAAACTGCTGTTTTCAGGCCTTTTTCTCAAGGAAAATCTTATAAAATCTAATATCTCAGTGCTGGACATTTAAATCCTTTGACATTCAACGCAGTAGGGATGGTATGTCACACAATTGCAGTTATCGCTTTTTTTGGAAAATCATTTTTTGAAAACATAGATTATCAAGATAAAAGTTAACATATGTTACTAGTAGTAGATTTATAGTTGAAGTAAACCATGTTTATGAAATAAAAGTTAAAATTTACTCTATTCCCGTAATATTTTTGCTATTTCTTAAGGAGTTTTTATATGAAACCATTTTTATAATACAGTTATTCATACTGATGAAAGGAATTTGTTAGGTTCTGGACATCAAAGAGGCCATTTTCTAGGAACAAATTAGTTCAAAGTTAAATAAAAGCAACATTTGTTTTTTTTCATGATGCATTGAGATATTTTGTAGAACTGACTAGATGTAGAGTGCAGTAAAAATTTTAAAGCCTGAGTTCACTACTGAGTTTATTAACTCTAGCCTATGTTCATATTTTTAGATGCTGAGTTGTAAAGTAGTTAGCATGCTGGATCTATAGACAGGAAGATCTGGGTTCGAACCCTACTTCAGACACTAGTTAGCTGTGTGATCACAGGCTAGATATTTAAACTTTCTGAGCCTGTTTCCTCATCTGTAAACTGGAGTTAATAATCACTGACATTTATGTAAGGACTTTAAATTTTTATACACATTATCTCATTTGAGCCTCACAATAACCCAGTAGAGCATATATTAGAGATTTTATTTTCTACATTTTACAGTTGAAGAAACTGAGACTTTGAGACTCTGTCTTCCATGTGGTAGTACCTATAAATGTATTATTACGAGGCTCAAATGAGATATATAAAGTGTTTTGCAAATTTTACAGCACAATGTATATATAATTTATTATTATTTAAACTTGGGTTCATTTTTAAGTAGATATACTTGAAAGACTGTTGATTCATTTTGGAAATTTCAGATGATTAGAGAAAATATAAAGTTGGTTTTTTTTTTAAAGTTAAAATGAACTGTATATTAACAGATTCTCATATGGCATCAGAACATAAATTTTCTTTCCATTTCTTTATAACGTATATCTCTGGAGCCTATGTTGTTTTGTATAGAAATACAGAGAATGTGAATACAAATAGAAAACATCTATGTTAAGAACCAAACTAGGTTGGAATTTAGGGCCAATATTGTTAATCATTTTCATTAGACTCATGTAGTTAGTCTTGTCAAATACAATGACTTATGTTATCTAAAATCTCCTTCATATATTATTGTCATTACTGCCTCTTAGGGGGAGATAATGCAATCGAATTTAGTCATTGTAGTTGTTCAAGAATGTTTTTCCTAGTAAGTTCCTACTGTTAGTCAATATTTTCATAGTCTGATAGTTTTCTAAGATATGGTTAACTTGCATAACTTAGTGAAAGAACTAGAACAGCCCATGAATTTACTAGTAAATTGTTCTTAGTTTACAGAAAGGAGTCCAGGTTCTTTAGCTGTAATGTAGATATGTAACACACATATATATGTTAAGCTATGAATAAAAATTTTAAGCTAGGACGGATACACTGAAGTTCAAGTTGAATATACTTGGCAAGATGTTTCATTTTAACATATGAAGCATACTAGTATTACATTCATCTGAGAAAATCTCACATATCTCTTTTCAAAACAAAATTTATGTGCCTTTTGTTGATTTTACTGTTGATTATCATTGTGATTTTAGCAAATTTTTTTTTTCTCCTGGAAAACAATAAAACATTATATGGCTGTCAACTTTGCTGTCTTTCTCTTTTACTAAACCACAAAGTGGATTTAGATGTTGGGTATCTGACCACAAAGGATAAGTAAACAATGGTTTGGCTTGCTCATGGTTCACGTAAATTCAGGAGAAAATTTAAATATGTATCTTAAGACTTTGAATTTTTATCTTTTCCCTTTTATGTGAATAGATGAGGTTAGTTGGATGGTTTTTTAATAGATTAGCTTTTAAAAACAGCAAAAATATTCATTTCAGTGAGTTTAAGATGAAAATTCTTTACGCTTAAAGACTATTGTTAAATTCTACCTATCAAAGAATACAATTTCCTAAAACATAAATAGCAACTATTAGACATAAGATAGTTTTTAAAGTTTTGACCAAAATATTCCTAAATAACTTTCCTGAAAATAAATGTAACTCGGAAAATTTTTCAAGTCAGAATAATATAAAAGATACTTAAAATTTGATGTTATGGCATAGTTACTTTTAAATCTGAATATCTAAAAGACACAACATCTGAAGATGTTGCTTAGAAGTTTGTCTGGGATAATTTAAATGTTAAAATAGTTTTGTCAAAATAAAGTACTGTGTTGTTTGTCTCTTTGAGACAGCTACTATCACACTTGGTTGTGTGATGGAGGTTGACAACTTTTGCTAACAAGAAATAAAAAGTACATACAGTATAGGAAACTGCTGTGTAAATAACCATTCTTAAAAATTGAGTAGTCGGGTATGCAGCAGTAACTGCATTTCAGCTCATTTAAAATGTATGTGTGGGCGTGATAACATTTACTTGTGAGAAGAGAACACTTTCATGAAAGGAAATGCGTTCTGAGTTTTAACACTTCCATTGGAGATGAACGCCTGGGGCATCTGCCATCCTGCTTACACTTCTTCTACCACTCCATTCTTCAATTTCTCATCTTTCATTAGCAGGATAAATAAAAAAGAATACCAGATATTCTACACAGTATAAAAATGTTGTATGAAAGATGATTGAATAGCTGCTCCCTCTCTTAATAGGTTTCTTTTAAGGACCAGGTGGTAATGATGGAGTATATATAATTTATTTTGTGGGCGTTTGTTTTTGAGGGGACAAAAATTGTGGTCAGCTTCCTTAAGCCTGATGAAATTCACGTGGAATAGTGTTTCCTCATTATTTTTCGTGTTGTAATGCATCTGTCATAATAAAGGAAGTTTTAATTCCTCCTAGGCCAATTGAAGTCCATTATCTGTTTTTCAAATTGCAGTAGAATATATCAAGATATATATTTTCAATTTATGAAACTTCCTTTTTATAGGGTTTATGTTTTCTATAAAAAATGAAATTTTTAATATTTTTTTTACACTCATGAGGGTATCTAAATTAGAAATATTTTTCTTTAGTGTGTTATAACATTGTAGTTCACTGTAATTCTTACTGAAGTGCCTTCAGTTGCTTATTTTCTTTGGGAAGGGGGAAGTATCCTATCTATAAGAGAAGCTTTAGTATTAATTATTGTAGGAGGCAAATGTAGTGCATTTAAAATTCCTTATTGGAAACCATAGCCTAAATAGCTATAATGTTGCTAATACAATAATACATGATGATTAATATTTAAGAATAACATTTATATTTTTTAAAAAATAGCAAGTTTTAAAATGTCATTACTCTCAGAAAAAAAAAGGTTTTGACATGTTCACTTAAGTCCTTGGGTATTTGACTCTAACAATAAAGTGAGAGAAATGAATTATTTATGTCTAATATTTAATATAGCTTGTCTGATAATACAGTTATTCAAAGGGGCTATTTTTGTAAATGTTGCTCCTTAAAACTATTTGGTTAAAAACATATGAAATCTCACAGCTTTTTAGGAAATTTTGTATTATTTTGTTATTTAGCTACTGAATTTCAGTTTTGATACACAAGTTAGTATAGCACGGAAGCTTCATATTTGTACAGTTTGGCAAGGAATTTGAGGTGTTACCCTATTTTGACTTCTGTTTTCAAGTATGCACTGGTGCATCATTAATCATAGGAAATGCAAAAATAAATAATCCAGTCCCATTGGATTTTTCATGTGAATACTTACCTTTTCCTTTTTTTGTATATACAGTTGAGGTATTTAGGTAACCCCTAACCTTTTGCTTCAACAAAGAGGTACAGTATAAAAATATTACCACAGTTTTCATATGAGCAGCCCTTTTTAAGAAAACCTCTAGATGGATATTTATTGAAAAAAGAAAAGTTGTGATACATTAGCCCAGCCCCAATACTATATTTTAGACCACCAGTGTATAAAATTAAAAGCACATGAATTTTGAAGCACTAGAAAAGGTTTGTAATTGATTAGCGCTGCTTGAAAGAATTGAAGTGTAGTAAGTTTTGATTTGTGAATGGTTCTATTCAATAAAGATTAATCCTATGTGTTTGATAAAATCTTAGTGCCTCCAATGAGTTAGATTTTTTTTTCCTCTGCAGTTTATTTAACCATCAAATATTTCAGTGTTCCTTTAACTAACTGGAACATTTTCTATCTTACTGAATTTAACTTTAGCATGACTGATTTAAACAAGTCAGACTATCAGTGATTAGCTCAAAGGAAGTACTTGAATAGATCAGTATTTTGTCCTTTTAAAAACAGTTAGAATGTATTATGATGTAATCATGCATATTTCATGCCTTTCATGTGAGTTAGAGACTATCATAAGCTATACACTAAAGTGAAGAAAAAGGAATACTGACTCTTTCAAATTATGTCTAGCAGGATCTTTTATAAATATGTTATATATTTATAAAATTGAGTTTAATTGTTACAGTTAAAATACCTTATAGTATAATCTCCTGGGAATTGTATTAATAGTAATTTTCCTCGTCTTACTAGACCATGAAAATGCACATTTGCATTTTTACTTCCTTTCCCTGAATTTTGGAATGTAATATTTTAATTAGTATGAAAGTTATGAGACTTTTTTAGCTGTTAAAATTTTAAACTAAAAAGTTATTTAGTGAGTCATGGAAGATGGACTACTATAGTTGTTTTGGAAATCAGTGTTCACTTCCTTTAATTCAATTATAGTCAGTTATAAAAACTATGATATTTTAATCTTTTAAAGACCTCAGAAATATTATACATTAGAAGTATTGCATTTGATCTTCTATCAGCCTTGTTCAAGTTGCTATTGCATAGCATTTGTGTTGCTTGTAAGTAGCTGATAGACTTTGATTAATGAGGTTCTGGACTATATTTGAAATAAATGGCATACTTCCAGTTATCTAAAAAAGTGGTGCTATCCATCCTGAAAACACTGCAGCTTTTAAAATGTGAAATGAATCAATCGATTAGGCCTGTGCTATTGTGCCATCTTGAAAAAAGCATGGAATACTTTCTTTACTAAGCTAGGGCACGTAATTCTTGATAATTCAAGAAGTCATTCTAATGATAATAATAGAATTTGGAGGTTCAAGTTAACTTAATAGCACCTTCATTTAAATAGATTTGAGAATGTAGAAATTCATCTGAAAAGTATAGTGTTCATTATGTATAATTGTCCCACCTATACATCTAGCCTTCTATAATTCTTTTGGCATATTAGCTCATTGGAAAACTTAAGAAACAACAACAACAAAAAGCCTCAATAACTCCGAAAACAAAACAAAGTCCAAGTTATAAAAGATGAAGGAGAACTTGGTTATAACATTTAATCTCTATCCCTAAAAAGATATAGAATCCTCTAAGTAATCCAATGCTACTCTTATCTTTTATTTTCATTGTTTGAAAGTATTAAATGTATACTTGAAATATGATGAGGTAGTAATTATTGCTTCAAACGATGACCAAAAAGACTCTCCATTCAGTTAAAAAACAACAACAACAAAAAACCCTAAACCCTTTCTTTAATAAATATATTTTGAGATTAACCCAATTTTCCTAATTTTATTTTCAAATGACATAATGTATGTGTAATTCTTTGTAAAATCTATAGATGCTATCACTATTCTTAATATTAAAATGTTGCTCAGAATAGAATTAGAAAGGTGTTGCCAACCTGATACTTAATACTCTTTAAAAAAAAAAAGAGATTTGAAATAGGTGTATGAAACAATTAAGACCTGTATATTATTATTTTAACCAAGTAAATACGTGTTGATCTCTTTTGGAATTAATAGCAGAAGTTCTCATTCATGTAAGCCATATTATTGCTTCCTATGAACCTGAGGATAATCTGATCAGTCTCAATTTGTTAACATTCATTATTGTAATAGTTTTCTGTCATGGAAATGTTAGCTTCTCTCCATTTCAAAGGATCATTTCCTACATTGTTACTGTGAGATTTTATATACGGTAACTTAATAAACCCCTTATAGACAGTAACTATGCCACAATTTAGAAGTTTTGCAAAACATATAAAATAATTTCCCCCATCCTTTAAGATCAGGCTTTTTTTTTTAAATTTAATTTAATTTTAACTCACTGACCTACACCAGGACTGATCCTTAAGTAGTAGCCAGTTAAAATGTGTGAAGTAGGAGGAGTGAAGGAAACTCCAATCATTAGTTATGTTACAAAGCAAAGCTAATCCAGGCATACACAGTGAATAGGTTTTTAGTATCTTTCCCTTTTCTTCATTTTCAAAGATAGTGGAAAAAAAAAAAGCCCAGTTGTAAGCTCTTCTTAGTTGGAACATCATGGACATCATAAAGAAAATCTTGTAAGTTTTTAGATACTTTATGAGACTGTCAGATGATAGAGTAATTTGCAGACCTTATCAACTATTATCTTGTAACATGTCAGATTATAATTAAATGTCAGTGAAAAACTGACATTTTATCACATCTTAAATTCAAGCCTATCCAGTTTTATAGACTGCTTAAATGATACATTATCATGATTTTCTATGACACTTTATTTTACTTGAGACTAAAAGACAATCACTTTAACCTTAAAGTACAATGTTTAGTGTTTGTTGTCTATTGTAAATACCAATATACTTTATATATATATATATGTGTATATGTTGCATTATGTGGAGAGTTAAACGTGGGGAATTATTTACTTGTTTGCATGAAGGTTTTTTTTTGAGACATCTGTGTTTACTGTTCTGAATATCTAAGCCAATATTTAGCGACATTCTGTTATACAGAGCTCTTAAAACTGCTCCTTTAATCCAAGCATTATTTTGTATGATTTTTCCTTTCTTTTCCTTTATAATCATACATCCCCATTATATTTATGCAGCAATGTAAACTATATGCATGCTTTGATTATTCTTATATAAAACTGTAGAGTATCCATGCCAATATTTCCAGAGGCATTTTTGTGAAAGGATGAATGCAGATTAATGATACTGGCTAAACTGATAACTGTTGAACAGGCATTAGTTCCATGTTTAAAGTATATTATAAACATGGTAGTTTCAGATCATGCATTAGCAGAATATTTTTGGCAAAAAGTAAATTTTTTTTTTGAAATTTTATCAAGCACTGGGTCCTGTATGAGGTCAGATAATTCTCGTTCATCTGATTAACATGCTAGTTTTAGTGGCTAATCTTAGTTAAGTGCATTAGGTAACATATAAAATTCTTCTGATGTTTTATAATGTCCTTTTTTCAGTTCAATAGCCCTAGACAACTTTTCATCTTGTTCTGAGGAACTTCCTATCTTCTAACTTCAGTCATTACTCAATGAATTAAATAAACTGACAAATAGGTATGCCTGTTGCCAAATGCAAAAATTTGTAGTGATTATTTTTCTTTCCAGCTTTCCATGTAACACACTACATTTCATGTCTACTTATTTTTTGTATCCTGGTACATTATCCCTAAAATCAAATATCTTATCTAAGAGACAGACCTTTGCACTTAACAGGTTCATATTTTGATGACAAGCAAAATTACTTTTAGAACTTAAAAATATTGTTAACACTTACCCCAAAAGAAGTTTTGCTGACATGGTGTTACAGTGCTGAAGAGGCTGTTTGATGCCATAGTCCCTCTTTTTTTTCAGATAGGATTTGTACCCTCTGGTGTAAATACTGCTTGCAGCCTTAAACTGAAAATACAAACCATAGCCAAACCTTGTTTTAGTTTTACAGTATGCTTGGAGTGCATAGATTTTATATTTGTTTTTTTCTGTCAAGAAATTATGTAGCTGGTAACATGTGAAAAGCAGAGAAACAAAACAAAAAAGAGAATGAGCAAATATTTGAAGGACCTACTATTACTGCATAGACTGTGGTTAGAGAGCACTCACTGACTCTGTTGGTCTCGGTGGCTGGTAGTGACCTGCGGAGATTAACCATTTAAAAACCAGAGACTTCTTGCTGTCCTCCTGGAGAAAGTTTGCACCGCACTTGTGGTTCTGTGGTTGTTTGTGAGGCGAATGAAGCATTCACACAATCCAAAAAAGCAAAAGCTTTAAAACTCCTTTTTTTTTGCAAGCACTATTACTGGAGAGACAGAATCATGTGGTTTGTGACCTCACAGTACTCAAAGTAAAGTGGGACTGCCTACCACTGTGGCTTTTTTCCTTTTCTTTTTCTTTTTCTCCCCCCCCCCTTTTTTTTTTTGACAAAAGGTCTGTGGTGAGGCCCTTCCTGGCATCCAGAAGGATATAGCTTTTTAATTTTGTGACTCATGGGGATTTGGAGAGAGTACAAATGCTGAAGAAGCCCAAAGTCCTGTACAGTAAAAGCATATGTAGAGCAGAACTTTATTTCTACTCTGCAGTTCAGGTTTTTCCCCCCTCTTTTGCCTCTTCTCTTTAGTTCATTATTGTGTCTGTGGAAAAGTGAGCAAAATTGGCACAAGTGACTGTGTGAAATTCTGAACAACAGTGATGATTTACAATAATTTACATCTTTGGACTGTATCACGATCTAGGGTCTGCTTCATATTTGCTGGGTGGCTGGATTCCTTCTGTTTTTCTTTTTCTTCTTGTCTTCTTATACTTATGAATCTGTAACTCATTGTAAGAAGTTTTACCTTTCCTAAGGTCTGGTAGCAGACTCGCTGGGCTGTGTTTTGTGCTGTAATTGGCTGTCATGGAAGTGTTAGTCTAGGGATTCTTTTACAAATATT
This sequence comes from Gymnobelideus leadbeateri, assembly GCA_011680675.1. Classification (NCBI taxonomy): domain Eukaryota; kingdom Metazoa; phylum Chordata; class Mammalia; order Diprotodontia; family Petauridae; genus Gymnobelideus; species Gymnobelideus leadbeateri. The sequence goes on from WOXC01000784.1 coordinate 331,220, forward strand.
AAATCACGTCTGTCTAGCTTATGTATCATCAAAACTATATAGCAGTTCCTTAAAAAGAAAATTAAATGTAATTAAGCATCTCTTTTTATATGAGGTACAGTATCTTATTTATAAGTTTTGAATAGTTTGAAGGTTATATAAATTGTGAAATTTAAATAAAATGAGTTAGATATAGAGAATAGAACTGAATTTATTGCTTTAAAATTTTGATTGTTTATATTAGCTTCTTTATGATAGTAATAATTTTGACTGAAATATAATTGGCTCACATTTTACTTTACACAGCTTTATTCTACTATTAACTTTAATAGATTCTTTGATAGTAAATCTTATACATATGTAAGATAAAACACTTATGTTGTCATTTAGATTGTATAATGCAGGATTTTATAGGCTCAGGATGGAGTGGGTTAACAGAAGCTGTATTTTTTTGTTTATAATAGAGGCTTTGAAATAAATTACAAAATGCTGTGTGTAGTAAGGAATAATGCACACAGACAGAGTGTGTTAGTCGTCTCGATTTGCTAACTCTTGATTCAGAACAAAATTGGAAACATCTTTGGGAAACTATCTCCTTTTTGCCCCTTTGGACATGTATGTGTAGAACTCATTTTCTTATTAGGATGATTATATATCATAGGCAGTGAATTTTATATTTATGAATAGGGCTTCCTGTTTTCATCAGTTGGGAGAGATGGGGTATTTTTCAGCAAAAATTGTAAAACTGAGCAGTCCAATTTTCTAGGCATTTTTCACCATTTATTCATGCCACTCTGAATTTGCATGTCTCTAGTTGTTAGACTTCTTCCTAGTGTGATTTTAACTAGGAGTGGCATAAAGTTAATGCTGAGAGAGTGGGTGGAGACTCTGATCTGCAGTAAATTTTTTAGGTGTATAGTGAATGGGGTAAGGTCTGGAGAAATGCATGTGAATGTTACAGTTAACTGTAGTTAAATATATAACACATCTATATACTCTTTTAGAGTAGACCATTATCTGTTAAATCACCTTTAAGGGTATAAACACATTCTTGAGATTTGTTTATGGAAATGTGATTTCAGCATTTCAAAGAACATTTTAAGTGCCTAATGTGTGCAAGGTACTGTGGTATAAGACATATTCAAAAATACAAAATGGGAAAATGTTAGAATGATTTTTGTTTATATTTATTTCCAAATTTCTATTTCTCTTTTCATAATAAACTAACAAAGTTAGGAAAGCAGAAGCATTTTAAACTGTCTGTGGGTTCTTATGCCTATAGGCTTGTTTTATTTGAAAGGAGAAAACTTGGATTTATCATACAGTTATTCACATAAAAAGAACAAAAGAAAAAATTTCATTATCCTGTTAGCATAAACAAAGTCTAGTGGTAAGGAGCTAATAGTGATAAAAACTGTTTTGCGGATTTTGTCATAATTTGTGAATTTCTAATTGAACCACTAAACATTTTTGCCCATTGCATAGTAATGACATAATTTAGTGATTAAATAACTTTCAGCTGTTGTGTTATGCTAAATAATTTTTCAAACAAATTTCTTATTTCTATATCATGATTGTATGTTCTCTGACATTCTCATAAAACTTGAACATTGACTTACTTTGGAACAAACAACAAAAAAATGTCCAACCCTTTGTTGCTTTCCCTCTTTCTTCCTTTCTCTCTTTTCATTATTTCCTCCCTCATACATTTATAATATGGACCCTTACACTGACATACAGTTTTCTGTCTTAGGTAAACTTCATGATCATTGGAAAATATACTTATCATGTCATGTGGTTGCTTGCATAATTTTCCTTGTAATGACCTTCTAGGGTGCATTCTTTAGGCTAATATTGGTACTATTTCTCAAAATCTAATATATGCTTGTTAAATATTTGTTGAATATATCTCTTTGATATTTCATTTTTGCATGAGGCCCATCAGACTCTACAAAGGATAAAATAGTACCAAGGCATGCTTTAATATATTTTGGGTGCGTTGTGCTTATTGTACTTGTATGTGCTTTCTCTAAATTAATATGTATCTTCTTTGGATCAGCTTTTTCCATTGTGATGAGTTTTTAAAGACAAAAGCAGTTATTTGTATAATCTGACAATTAATGGCTTGCTTCATTAGGAAAATTTTACTAAATGTAATGATGAAGAGATGAATTCTGAAAAGAGTCACTGTGCAAATAAATCTCTTGATTGTAGATTTATATCCATGAAGTATTATGTTTAAAATCAGAACTGAAAACCACAGTTCAATTTTATTTTAAAAAATAACAAAAACTCTCTTCCTTTGGGAATATTTTGGTAACTGGTATGCTTAAGTAGCAAGTTTAGATCTACTGTATAAATTATGTACTTTAATTTTACAGACATGAAGTATAGCTTTGAATTTGAAGTAAATCACAGAAAAGTAAAGACGTTGGTATCACTCTTTTCTATTCCCTTGAGTCTGTTATATGTTTTTTGTCAGAATTAGATGGCTTACATTTTTCTTTAAAAAAACAAAACATTTAGAAGTAATAGAATATTATATGTCATAATGTTTAAATGCTAAGTATACCTATGCTTATTGCAATTTTAGCTGTAATTTTGGTTGCAGCTGATTATCCCTGTGAAAAGATATTACTATTTAATATTATAATTTTACATGGTAACACTGTGGGATGCAGTATATTGCTATACCTTATCAGAGCCTCCCAATCTTTTCTTTTATAAAATTCAAAGAACATCCAAGCCATATGATTTGGAAATTTTTCAAACAGAAGCTTTTGTTTTAATGGAACAATCATTTACTTATTTGGTTAAAAACAAATGTGGATCTAGAGTTTAATTTATCACTTGGCATTTCTAAATTTATCATTTCCACATAGGTTATATGGTGATATTTATTTGGTATGATTTGATGTGTTCGGATTTTTTTTTCCTGCTATATTGTTTTGTGCCTTATAATAGTGCCTTTAAATAATTCAACTATTTCATTTTATTCAGCCACTAAATATAAATACATTTTAATTGATATTTTAGTTTTAAAAGAGTAGAAACAAAGAAGTTTTCAGTTTTCTTAAGTCTTTTAAAATGTCATTGTCCATAGGTCATTTATGGAAACATTTGATTGGATGGATCATATTTCTTGCTTTGTTGGTTTTCAGTAAAGCTAATAAATATAAATCTAAAACTTTATTGATGTGACTAGATTTATAGATATATCACTTTATTTCCTCCCCAGTTTTCAGAATCATCTGTTCTTATCCTTTCTCAGGTTTATTATGTAGAAATTTGAGACTACTTAAAATTTTAATAGTTAATTCAAATTTAAACACGCGTTTTTGCTGTATACTGTTTTAACATTTTATTAAGTACTGAATTACACCTCTTAAAGATTGACTAAATTACAGGTGAAGGTGACATTAATCCTGAGTAATAAGTAGTTAGCACGAATTATAATCATTAGCAATGCTGTGTGCCTCATTTTGTTAACTTAAGATATTAAGACTCATTTGTCAGATAGCATTAGAAAAGGACAGATTTTAATGAACATAAAATACCCAATTTTTCTTAACATTATAATACTTAAAATTAATGGTAGATACTTTTTATTGACTTGAACACCTCATTTGTCATTTCATTAACATTTTATTGACCAACACTTATTTTTATTTGACTTTTCCTCTGCCAGTTATTAAATGTGCAGGATAATCCAAACTTCTTAAAAGTATGTGTATAACCTGTGCTGCTTACAATTAGAATAATTTTTACTACTTCTGTAATTTTCTAAAACAGAAAAAAAGAAAACTTGCAGAAAATATGGGAAACTTGTCTCATATAACAGCTGAGGATGTGGCTGGGCTTCAGCAGGAAACTACTACCCACAATGCAATGTTACATACACTACCACTTAATAAAATTTATTTCAAACATGCTACTGACAAAACCAAAGAAAATAATATCATAACTATGCTAGTTAATATACTAAATATATCTAGGGAAAAGTGAAACTAATGTTTCTTTCTATAGCCTTTGTCTTTTTTGACTATAATAATCGAATCTCTGGGCCATCATAGTACACTGGAGCCTCGTTTAACTCTGTCCTTTAGGGTCATGTTGTAGAGCTGATTTTTAGTTGAGACTGTCTTATAATGAAGTACTTTTGGTACTTACTAAACCCTCTTGGATAGGGTCCAAGAAGGCCCTGCTTTTTACTAAATTCTATGTGGCAAGTTGTGTTATGGTGCGGTTCTGGTGTGGTTGAAACAGTGTACTATATTTGATCATATTCATTGAGAAATGCTTAAATTTAAAAAACTCTTGTTCCTTTAAATGTTTCTTTTATTTTAAGTTTTTGCTAATTTGGGGAGGAGGAGTGAACTTCCATTGAGTTGTGTGTAGGTGTGTATTTGTCTCTATTACTATTTGCTTGATTTCTACTTTGATTTACATTTTAGTTTACCTGTTTCCAGTTTAGTTGGGGTCCTCTCACTCTGTTCTCTTTTCCACTTCCTTCAAGAGAGATAATAATAGGCTAGAATGTTTCTTTTAAAATGTAGCTAGAAAAGATATTAATGTAACCCTTTAAAAATTGACTATAGTACATTTCTAAGTAGCATCATTTTATAAAACTTTACAGTTGTTGATTCTGATAAACTTTGTGATTTGGTAGAATTTGAGATTTAAAGGAAGTAAAGTAAGGTAAGTTTTTGAAGGGATATATCCTATGGATGCATTTTAAGGCTGTGAATTGACCCCTTAGGCCATTCTGCATAAAAATAAAAAAATATTTTATTTGCATAGGGGCTACATTCTTTGCCTCTCATTGTTTTCAAATGAATGTGTGTTAAGGATGATTCTCTTAACAGTAGAAAAATTTTGAAGTATTTTCTTTAGTTAGGGAACACTTATCAAGAACAGCTGTAGGACTATGGATCCTATCCATGGACTCTTGGTGGTCTGTTGAACAACGTTCTTCAACTTTGACAGGTGAGACAGAGACTCTCCAGTGCCACTGCTTTTGGATGAATCTAGCTGTGGTTGGAGAAAGTGCATCTTGCCAAAATATATGGGTGAGACCACACACAGCCTTTAAAATAGTTATTGTAAGCTTATTTTTAGGCAATATATGTCTTGACAGTCCTTTTATTTGCATGCCAGTTTCATTTCTGCTTATAGTTTTTTTTTTTCATTTGTTTTAGTAATGGCAATTGCAGATTTAGGTCTTTATTTGTAAAACTCTTACACATTTTGCAGAAAATACTCTGTTTTCAGTCATAATCAGGCTTATAAGATAGACATTTTAAAATTTAAACAGTAATATACTGAATTCATGGTATTGCAAGTTTGTCAATGTTTCTTTTCAGTTAAAGTACTTATTTTCCAAATTAGTTCAACAATGCAAAATTATTCCGGGTTAAAGAATTCAGGAGGGAGTTTCTTACATATGAATCTTTACTTTTGTCACTTTTGATATGTTTTGGGATAACCATTACTCTTTGGGCATGTATATTTAAAAATATTACTAAAAGCAAGTCTTGATATAGGAAAATTTAGTTTTTAATGACGAACATTGAAATTCATTTGCTGAAAAAGGAAACTTTTTGATACATATATATATGGTTTGTGGAAGGTACCAAATTTGGGGATGGGTCATTCAAAAAATATGCTTAATTATAAGGTTGATTCATGATGCCAGATGAGCAGTTTGATAGATTTTAAATTAACTATTAAAACAGAATAAACATTTTCTTCAAACCACATTTACAAAATATGTTATGTAAAATATAGTTTGTCTGAATTATTAGTATTAGAAAGGCATAGATATAAAAGTGTTATATCTAAGTTTGCGATCCAGCTGGTTGCTAGACTTGAGCCTTTTCACTTTAATATCAATGATTTGAAAGTTTCTCAGGTAGACGTTGACTGTAAATTGTAACCAAATGTTTGGTCTATGGGAGACAAGATTAAAGTTTCAGTTCTGTTCCTAGTTGACAGTAAATACTAATGAATACCTTCTTAGGTGGCTTCATAGTGAGAACATGACCTGGATCTATATATGGAGATTAGATTTTCCTTTCCTTTGTAAATCTAGTGTTCTGCCATTTCTGAATGGAGCAGAGAGCGTCTTAAAGCTTAGTTTGATGCAGCCTTTGCAGCATCTGCTCAGCTGGGCCAGATAAAATGAGAAGAGCACAGGCAGCATGTCCGCGATGCTTTTAAAAAGCCCTTACAAACGAGCATTGTTTGCAGACTGCCCTATCAGAATGCAGCCTTGGCTTTTCAGCTTTTGGCAAACTTGAAAAATGCCAGTCTGAAAAGCGTACATTAAAAGGTACTTTTAAAAATGTAGTTTTGTGACTTTAACATATCTGTAACAATTTAGGCACACACTTCTCTACTAAAGATCCTTAGAAGATCTATCTGTAAGTATTTATGATTAGTATTTAATTGTACAAATGGTTCTTTACTGAAGGGGTGTTTAAAAATTTTGAGTCCAAACATTTCTCAGAAATTTGTTTCTAGCATTGATTTGCATTGCCTATGTAGGTTTAGTATGTAGAAATGGATGTCAGTTCACTTCTATCCAAAGTAAAAATTCAGAATTAACAGATTCCAAATGGATAATATTGAATTCTTCCAGAATTAGTTTATTAATATACTTTGGTGAACACCTGTGTTTTGTAAACAACATGCATTTTTAAAAATAAATTTGTTTGAAAAGAAGATCTCTAAAATTTCAGAAAATTTAATCATTCCAAGTAATAAAAATACCTAGAAATTGCATTAGACTGTTTGAATTTTCAAAAATTACTCTTAAATGCAATTTATGTTATCAAGATTTTTACCAGTAGTATATAGTAGAATAATGGAAAGCATCTCAGTCTCAGATTTTGAAGAGACTTCAGAGACTTTCTAATATAGTCCATGTAAAAGATTCTTAATAAGAATTTTTTTCTGTAGGATACCCAACAAATAGGCATTTAACCTTTGCTTGAAGACCTGGAATCTACTATAGCAGGAAACATTTTTAGATAACTTTAACTGTGGGAAAATGTTTTCTTGTATCTAACCCAAATTTGACTCTTTTCAGCTCTGTACCATTGTACCCTTTGGGGCCAAATAGAATTATGAAATCACAGTAGGATCAGTCTGTTTACTTTTCCATATTGCATGCTTTTTAAATACTTGAATATAGCCCTTGATGGTCTTCCATCATTAATATACTCATTCAACAAGTATTTATTGAGAATGTACTGTGTATCTGTCAGGTATTGTGTCAATAACTGTCTTCACTTTTCCTCACTAAACATCCTCAATTCCTTCAACCAGGCCTCTTGCAGTAAAATACAGAGACCCTTTACCATCTTGGTTGCTCTTCTCTGGACTCTCTCTAGTTATCAGTACTCTTCCTCAAATGTGTTGTCTGAAGTGGAACACGGTATGCTGCATGTGTCCTCACCAGGGCAGGATATACTATAACTTTCAGCTCTTTTATTCCCACTCAGTGCTTTTTAAAAGTACATCTAAAATTATATTAACTTTCTTAGCTGCCCTGTTTCGTTGTTGATTCACATAGAACCTTCTTTCCACTAAAACCCCAAGATTTCTTTTTACATGAACTGTTCTTTAGTTATGCCTCTTCCATTTTGTATTTCTGAAGTTGAAAGACTTTTCTTTTTTTCCCTGCTAGATTTCATTATATATGATTCAGTCCTATGTTCTAGCCTGTCAAAATATTTTAAAATCCTGACTTGGTCCTTTTAGCATTTTAACTTTCCTGCCTAGAACACTGGTTTTGTAGTCAGGAAAAGACCAGATTTAATCTGACTGTAAAGCTAACTAATTGTGTGGCCCTGTTATAATGACTAAATCTCTTTGAGTCTCCCTTTCCTCACCTATGAAATGAGAATAATATTATTTGTACTGCTTACTTTATAGAGTTGTAAATCTTAAAACTCTAAATTTTATCATTTTTTGCTAGGTTACGTGGTTCTAAATTTCTGTGTCTGAGAATTGCTTGTAGTTTACCAAAACTAGTTCCTATGCCCAAGGTCATTCTTAACTCTTGTTAGCAGAACAGAAGATTTAATGCCTAGAGTTAAGTTTCTGGTAATGGTAGAGGTAGTTTTCTGATTTCCCTTCCATGTATGAGAAATCCTGTAGAATTCATGTGGAAAGCAAAGATAACAAAATCATCAGTTCTTCACAGTGTTATTTATCCTCTAGTAGGATATCTATCCTCTAATAGGACTATTAGAAATAACATAAACCAAATTACTTGTATGACCCATATTTATTTATTCTATGATGATGGCTGCACTGTGGGGAAAAATAATTTTCAGTATTTTTTTTTCCAGTAGCAGATAGTGAAACCAGTAGAAGTAATTTGAATTTTCAAAAGTCAGCATGTGGTTAAAGATTCATTTTTATTTTGAGACAAAAGCTCAATAGTATTATTAGAATAATAGGTTAGTTATAGTATCATATGACTTAGAACTAGAAAAGATGTTGGAGGTCATCTAGTTTAATCCTAGTCTAATTTTATAGGTGAGGAAAGTCACACCCAGAATGTTGATGCTACTTGCCCAAGTTTATACAGGTAGTAAATGGCAGAATTGTGATTGAAACTTCAGCTTTCTGACTCCATACCCAGGGCTATTTACAATTCACTTTTCCAAAAGTCACTTGTCTAGCAACTTCAACTGTTTAGAATATTGCTAGAAGCCACAAGTAAATAGACACTATGATGTTCCTGCCCTTTATTCAGAGGAGAAAACACCTCAATAATGCCAGATAAATAATACTGTATTGCAATTTTGTTGTGCAGTAACTTTGACCTAAAAACAATTCCAGTGTTTTAATCAGATATAAAAACTTTTTTTTTTGTTTAAATTAAGAAAGTTAAGGTCTAGTTAAAGTCTAGGTCACGTTTAAAAAAAAACCACATTTTTTATTTATAGCTTGTGTTTTTCTGTTACCTACATTTCCCATTATAGTCCATCCTTTCCACACTGCAGTAAATCTCTGCAAAAAAAGAAGAAAAAAATTTGTTCGACAAAACTAAATAATATAACAAATATAGCAAAAACAGATCGCTATTATATGAAGAGTTCCACACCTAAATTTAGTGATTGTAATATTATATAATTTTTATTTTTAGTTTCATTGTTATGCTAATTTTGTATGTTTTACTGGTTCTGTTTACTTCACTTTGCATAGGTTCATATAAGCCTTCCTATGCTTCTTGAAAGATTCATCATATCTATCATATCTTGTAGCATAATAACTTTAAGCTGTTAAATCTTAAAGCTAAAGTTTCAGTTCAGTCCAGATTAGTTAGATTTTTGGAAGAGCTAGAATTAATGTCAGTTTGTAGATATTTGTTGTTCAGCTGCTTCAGTGGTGCCCAACTCTTTGTGACCCCATTAAGGGTTTTCTTGTCAAAGATACTGGATTGATTTGCCATTTCCTTCTCCAGTTCATTTTATAGATGAGGAAACTGAAAAAAACAAGATTAAGTGACTTGCCTGGGGTCAGACAGCAAGTAAGTGTCTGTGGCTGGATTTGAACTCAGGTTTTCTTAACTCCTGGCCTGGCACCCTATCTACTAGGCCACCTAGTTTCTCGAGTTTGTAGATAAAGTTTCTTCTAATTTATTAAGATTCCTTTATTCTGTAATTATCGGGGGAGGGGGCACGGAATTTAAGGACTAGTCTGTTTTTACTTTGTTACCCTGCATGCCTGCTATAATTAGGTGAAATAAACTGAGGAAATGTTCTGTAATTTGTATAACCTTTGAAAATAATTAAGTAGGCATATTTACTACATATATAAGTTTGGAACTCTGTGAATTCCATATTCAAATATGGATGATTTTAAAATTATTCTTGTTAATCTTTATTTGGGTTATCTTTGGTATCTTTATTTGGGGGTGATTCTCACTTTAATGCAGACAGTGAGAGTAGTTTTTATAATTAACTATCCGTAATTAATTCTAATGAAAATGTAGGCAATACTTTAGAAGAAATTCTTAAAATATTTAAATAAAGATTACTTGGTATGAAAATTGAAAGGATTATCCCAAAATATTGCATTTTGGAATGTACTGAGAATCATAGGCAGTTCTTTTTCTGTATAGTGAGATACACCGTTTCTCTTATCCCCTTCATATTTGTTGGGAGTCCGTGAACCAGTTGGGTAGAGATAGGACAATAGGAAGAAAGCCCTGATTCACTTGGAAAATCAATGTCTGTAAGTATGTCTCTGGTTTACTCATATTATACACATACATATAAATATATGTGTATATAATGCATACAAACAAAAATACGTGAGCATGTGCGTACTTACTACATATGTAATTTGGGCAAGGCATAATCTTTTTGAGTATCAGTTTCATCATCTGTAAAATGAAGTGGTTAATTTAAGGTCCGCTCTCGTTCTAAATCACATAGTTTTATATGCACAGTTCCTGGTGTGTAGTGGGTCTTTAATAAATACTTGTTGATTTCTTGATAGTATGTGAGAAAATTTGTTATATGTTGTCAGTGTGGATACTTTCCCAATGATGCTGATCATAAACTATCGCTCTCTGATAATAATAACAATGACATCTGCTGTGTGCTTATTCTGAGTGCTTTAAAAATATCATCTTATTTGATTCTCTCAGAAACTCTGGGTAGTAGGTGCTGTTATTATCATCATTTTGCATCTGGGAAAACTGAGGCAAATAGTAGTTAAGTGACTTGTCCAGGGTCACACAGCTGGTAATGATGGGGTCCTTGTGATATATATATGTCTGTAGTATCAATCTGTAACATCAGTTTGTAAATGGGGTGCTTTGGGACCTATGTCTGTAAAATCAATTTGTAAAAGCAGTCTGTAAGATCACATTTCCACCCCCCCCAGCCTCAGAGCATTGACTCTGCCCCTTCCCCCTCCCAGCACTCTGCCCAGCAACAACTCATGACCTGTTTATCTTTGCTTGAAACAATAAGTTATGTAAATGCTATCTCCCTTAGTTAGAGTGGCCAGCCCCACCAGAAATTCTTCAATACCTTATCTATAGGGTAACTCCTTAGTCAATTATATACCCACACTGTCTCTGATGACCTTGGTGGGAGGCAGACTGGGCACTCTTTAGTGATGCGTCAGGCCTAAAACCACACCTCCAGGTAGCCCCTCTTGAGCTATTTCCCAGTGAATCATGGGCAATACACCTGCGCAGTTGATATTAAAAGTGTATGGTCCTTTGAGCACTGACCACTCCTTAACTCCTCCCTGATCCCACCCTTACTCACCTAGTTAGCATAATTGACACCTTAAAACTATGCCTGTGGCCTCTGCAGGTTTGCAGGTTCCATAAGAATCTAGCCCGCTGTTTACAGCATAACAATAAACTTTACAATTTTGGCTTCAAAGTCTGCTTGAGCCTGGTGAATTCCTTCCAGACTGGATGCCAGGAGAGGTATTCCTGGCAGAACCACTTACCCTCCCCCCCTCCTTATCACCCTTCCCTCTTCAGAAAGAATCTGAGGGTGGATTTGAACTCCACTCCACTTTGCCACCTGAGGGCAAGGGTGTGAAATAAAGTGAAACAAACATGAAAATGAAAGTGGACAAGTGCAGTTTACTCTTACAAATGAGAACAAAACGCCTTCCAAAATACCATTTTTTCTACAAGCTGGTTTACTGCTAAAATAATTTTAATCAGTCAAGACTTTAGTCATATGTCAAAATAGCCCTAGGGAATTTGCTATTAAAACTTTTAGGTAATTTTCAAAAGACTCAAGAATACAAAAATTTTCTTGTAATCCCTAAATTGTACTTTGGTTTAACTTCATTTACCACTACTATCCACTATTAACATTTTACGCATCTTCAATTCAATAATTCAATTTTACTTAACATTTATTAGTATCTACAATCAGTAGACTATATATAATAGACTAATCAAAGCATTACAATAATTCATAGAAGTGTTTCTTTATTAATATGAGAACTCCCTTTCCAAAGGCGCAAATCGTAACTCAGCCACTTTCTCAACCTGTGGAACTTTTTTTTTCCATTTGCTCCCATGAATCCTCTAAAGGAGGTCCTCTCAGCTTTTTGCAAGGAAACCGACTTGATGAGCTGCTTGCCTCCTTCCCCATTAAACAGTAAGAGATTGTTGATAGGGAAGACAGATTTATTCTAACTTATTTTCTTTTCAGGGGCATCCATAGCATAGAGACTAGAAAGATGGACTTAGAATCAGCAAGACTGGGTTCTAGTATTGTCTCTAACACAATTGGATCCTGGGAAGTCACTTAACCTCTTGAAGCTTTAAAAGACAATTCTCTAAGATTGTAAGTTACAGAAAAGGTGCTGATTTGCACTGGTGGAGTTTACTTATCTAAGAATTTCCTTAGTCAATAAAATTACAAGACCAGTCCCTATCCTTTGGATAATGAGATGAGGCAGCTAGGTCGCACAGTAGAGAAAGCTGGACTCGAGTGAGGAAGACCCAAGTTCAGATCTGTCCTCAGACACTTAACTGCTGTGTGACCCTAAGCCTCAGTTTCCTCAACTGTAAAGTGAGGATAATAACAGCCCCTCCCTCTCAGAGTTGTTGTGAGGGTCACATCAGGTGATGTTTCTGCAGTGCTCAGCACAGACTAGAGCGCCCTCTCTTCTGACCTTTCTTGTTAAAGACTTTTTCTTGCTTTGTGAGGTCTCTTTGTGTGGCTTTGAAATCACTTACAGTAATAGTCTCTATTAGAGTTTTAGGAAAAATGATACCAGCCTTTTAGACAACTGGAATACTTGCAATAGTAAGTGGCATATTTACAAGCTAAATATAACAATCAAATAGTTGAGAAAAACCCTCTACAAATTTAATTATATTTTGTGTTTGTTTACATAAATAATAATAGCTAGCATTTATGTAGCACCTAATTAATATGTTATATATATATACATATATATATATATATATATATATATAAAACATATATAAATCTTGTTAGAAGGGGAAACAGTTTGGTATCATAGTGCATAAAGCATTGGACTAGAAATCAGGAAACCTAGCTTGTAGTAGTAATCTACTAGTTGGTATTTGTGGGCAGCTTGCTCAAAATTTATTTGTTATGTGGATAAAAGGAAGCTAGGTATAAACTATCATATAAAATACCATTATAGATTTTTATGTATATTTTTATAATGACATTAAAGAGATTGCTAAATTTACAAATGCTCAAAATGTCAAATTTTGTCGCTTATTTGCAGGATCTCTGCATGTTTGTACACATAGTAGATTTTCAAATATTTGTTGAATAAATTAATTTATTCAATATTTAATTAGCTGTGAAGTGTATGGGAGACAGAAAGGAAATGTCTGTTGATCCTTCAGCATAACTCACTGTCTTTACAATAGCAAAATAGTCATAGCTTATATATGGTCTGTCAGGTTATTGAAAAAGCCTTATTATATATGATATTTTAAAATGGTAATTTAATTTGTAATTGAAACAATTTTGTTTTGCTATGTTGTAAGCTCTCCAGTTGGAAATAACAACTCTTTTCAGTCTTTACATTTTGAGGAAAGGCCTGGACCAGATCAGGCCCAGACCAGACCAGATCCTTCACACTTTATACTTTAACCACCATTCTTTAGTGGCCTTCTTTCTCTGCTTTTGTGACCCCTCTTATCTCACTGGTAAAATCAATCTGGAACCTCTATTTTGAGATAGGCTAGACCATCCTTCATTATGCTGTTAACCATACCACCATGTGAGTGCTTCCCCTAGTCTCCTCCCCTCCTATCCCAACCTCAGCTCTTTTTTTTTTTGTTTGCTTCTCTCATTAGTGTGTAAGCTTCTTGAGGTCAGGGACTATCTCTCTCTCTCTCTCTCTTTGCTTTTGTATTTGAATTCTCAGAGCTTAACACAGGTCCTGGCACATAGTAACTACTCAATATGAGTTTGTTGACTTAACTTTACATAATAGCTTGTTCTGCAACGCTAGTGTACTTATCATATAATGTTGTATATTATTGTTATCCTTATTTGTGTTTTATCTCCCCACTATAGTATAAACTCCATGAGATCAGGGATTTTATCTTCTATAAACTTTGTTTCCCCCTTGTTGCTTATTACTGTTCTCTGCGTACAGTAGGTATATAAATGTTTTTAATGAATGCATGAATATAATTATTCCTTTGAGATAACTAGAGACAACTTGAATAACAGAAAAATGGACTTTTAAAATCACTGTTGCCATTTCATATATTAAAAGTAGCAAAATATGAAATTTGAATTAAAGGGAATGGAAAACAACTAAGTCTTTTCTCTAATTTCTATGATTCTTATTTTAATAGTATTCCATATAAATGAGTGAATTCACCTTTTATGTTTAACTAATTAACAGATTCCCTTGTTTTGTGGAGTGGGCATTCCTGTCTAAAAGCCTAAGGGAGTCAGGTCTAACTAGAGATTATCTGTAAGTTTCTTCTTAATCCCTCATTTGGGAGATTCGCTATAGGTTAGTGTGGAAATTTACTGCTTTCTATTCTGTTTCTTGCCAGATTTCATTAAGCATTAGATGATAATTGTTATTGTCTCTATTCCTAGAGTATTCTAGAATTAAGTAAAAATGCTCTAAGCACCTTTGATGCCATCTTTCTTACTGTTGGTTCCATTGGTTTTCCTAGGCCAGCCTGGACTTGTACTGAACTCTCAGTGGATTTAGGATCAAAATAAAGTGTCTAGGTTGGTTATCTAATCTGGGAAGTCTTTAGCTATAGTTGACTCAGTGTTTAACAAATTGAGTTATAGGTGCATGCTAGCCATAGGCAGGGTAGAAATTTTCCACTACCCTTTGGCAGTCCTTAGTGTATGCCAAATTGTCATAGTATTGGGTGAAAAATTTGGCAGCAGTGAAAGGTTTCTGAATGCATATTGACCAAAAATTAATTCAAAATCAAAAATGTAATGAATCTAAAGTGTTTCTGGCATCTTTGTATCATGTAGCATTGCGCATGTCCTCAGTCCATGTAAAGCTTAGGAACCACAGTTGAAACTGATAAGGATCTCTGGAACTTGGGTCTCTTGGAGGAGATTTAAGAAGCCCTTCCCTAGAGCCCTTCTCATTAATTGGGCCTACCTGTACTCAATTGGATTCTACTATATTTGCTTCTTCCCAGTTTTTTGCCAAATACTCACACTTATAAGGGGATTGATGATTATATTTTCTATATCCATTGTCTTTTCTTTTCTTTTTTTTTTTGGCCTGTTTTTTTGGAGGGCAGTTGGGGTTAAGTAACTTGCCCAAGGTCACATGGCTAGGTTTTTTTTTGTTTGTGTGTGCATTAAGTGTCTGAGGCCAGATCTGAACTCAGGTCCTTCTGACTCCAGGGCCGGCAATCTACTCACTGCGCCACCTAGCCACCCCTCCATTATCTTTTCTTGACTAACTGATATTAGTATCATTTACAATGCATATGAGTGTCTGCTTATAGTCTATAAGTCTTGCAGCTGAGTGTTTTTTCACATTCTGTATCATTCTTTGAAGTCATTTTATTGAACACTACAAATATACAATCATAGGTTTCATACTGTATTCATATTATCAGGAGCATCATCATAATAGAGATGGTAATTAAATGAGCTGATGAGGTAATCAAGTGAAGTTGTATAGAGAGAGAAGAGAAAAGACCCAGAATAAATTCCTGAGGGCCACCTCTAGTTAGAAGGCATGAGCTGGAAGAGAATCCAGCAGAGGAGACAGAGAAGGAGCAGTCAGATAGGTAGAAGGAGAACCAGAAGATAGTGGAGTCCCAAAAACTTAGAAAGAAGAGTATTCAAGGAGAGAGTGATAAACACTGTCAGAGACTTCAGAGATAGAGGAGAATGAAGATTGAGAAAAGACCACAGGATTTGGCAACTGCTCTCTTTGGTGAGAGCAGTTTTGGTGGGATGATAAGGTCAGAAGCCAGATTAAAAGTGAGAGAAGAGAAAGTGGAAGCACATATTATACGTGTCTTTGTCATTTTTTTAAATTTAAATTTTTTATTTTTATAAACAAATGCTTTATTTTTTTAAACAAATGCTTTATTAACTTCTGTTTTGCATCATTCATTTCTGCCAGATTTTGAGTTACAATTATTTCCCCCCCCTGTTTTTCCCCTACCCACTCTCCCAGAATAGCAGTCCCACAAGATATCGCTTCCTCCAATCTGCTCTCTCCCATATCTTCTCCCACACCCCCTTTGACTTTTCCATTAGAGGAAGGTGAATCTCTGCCCCAATGCCTGCACATCTTATCTCCCAATCACAAGCAAAAGAGTATTAATAATAGTATTTATATATATTTGGAACATTTAATTTTAAGACCTCGAATTTCAGATCCATTCCCTTCCTCCCTTTTCACCCATTCCCTCTGGGAAGATAAGTAATTCAGTATATGTTGTACATGTCTAGCTATGCAAAACATTACCATAGTAGATATATTGTACAAGGCTGCTTATAATTCCCTCCCACTCATCCCACCCCCCCACCTGGTCCATTCCCTACTTGATCCTGCCCCTCTTCTATAGTGGGTACTTCCAACCTCCCCTCCCCACGAAGGATGCCCTCCCATCCATCATCCCTCTTCTCATCCCTCTTCCCTCTATTCTGCTGCAGGTTGAGATATCCCATTTAGTATGTATGTCATTCTCTCCCTGAACTAAATTCAAATGAGAATGTGGTTTTGCCTTTTTGCCTTCCTATTCTTCCCCTCCCTTGCAGCCACTTCCCCTTGCTTCTTCCATATGAGATAGTTTACCCTACCCTGTCTCTCCCTATCTCCTCTTGCCACCTTCCTCTCTCACCTCATAATTTCACCCCTTGAGTATCCTCCCTTCCCAACAAATTCAACCTATACCCTCTATCCATGTATAACTGTAAACATATATACACACATTCAAATATGTATTCATATGATCATACACCCTTCTTCCATTATTTTCATAGTGAGAAAGATATCATCAGTCACAGTTATTGTTTTTCCATATAGGAATGTAAATAGTTCAGCTTTGATAAGTTCCTTTTAATTTCTTTTCCCTGATTACCTTCTCAGGCATCTCTTGCTTCTTGTGTCTGGATGTCAAATTTTCTATTCAATTCTGGTTTTTGTCTCAAGAATGCGTGAAAGTCTTCTATTCCACTGAATGACCATATTTTCCCCTGAAACAAAATACTCAGTTTTGCTGGGTAGGTGACCCTTGGGTTCATTCCCAGCTCTTTTGCCCTCTGGAATATCATATTCCATGCCCTTCAATCCCTCAGTGTAGAAGCTGCCAGGTCCTGTGCTAATCTGATTGTGTTTCCACAATTTTGAAATTGTTTCTTCCTGGCTGCTTGTAGTATTTTCTCCTTGATCTGGGGATTCTGGAACCTGGCTATAATATTCCTGGGAGTTTTCTTTTTGGGATCTTTTTCAGGAGGTGATCTGTGGATTCTTTCAACCTCTATTTTGTCCTCTGGATCTAAAATATCGGGGCAATTTTCCTTGAGAATTTCTTGAAGGGCGATTTCTAGGTTCTTTCTTTGATCATGGCTTTCAGGTAGTCCAATAATTTTTAAATTGTCTCTCCTGGATCTATTTTCCAGGTCAGTGGTTTTTCCCATGAGATATTTCACATTGCCTTCTACTCTTTCATTTGTTTGGATCTGCTTAACAGCATCTTGATTTCTCATAAAGTCATTAGCTTCCATTTTCTCCAGTCTAACTCTGAGGGAATGAATCTCCTTAGTGAACTTTTGAGAATCTTTTTCCATCTGGCAAATTCGACTTTTTAAGGCATTCTTCTCCTCATTGCCCTTTTGGGCCTCCTTTGCCATTTGAGTTAGTCTATTTTTTAAGGTGTTGTTTTCCTCAGTCAGGGTGTTGACCCTCATTTCATACTTTTCCTGCATCCTTCTCATTTCTCTTTCCAATTTTTCCTCCACTTCTCTTATTTGATTTTTAAAGTCCTTCTTAAGGTCCTCTATGGCCTGCAACCCACTCATGTTTTCCTTTGGAGCTTTTGGAGCAGGATTTCTGACCTCACAGCCTTCCTCCTGTTCTATGCTTCGATCCTCTTTGCCCCCAAAGTAGGAGTCTAAGGTTGCATTTTTCTGTTTAATCTGTTTCCTTTGCCTTGGCATGTTGCCACTTAATTACTTGACTTTTGGGCTTGTTGCCACAGTATGGCTTTGCCGCCATACAGGGGAACTTTCGTCCTGAACGTGTTGGGGGACAACTTCCGTTTCTGGCAAGCTGGAAACCCACTCATGACCTCCACCCCAGATCACAATCCAGATCCAGGGAGGTTAAAGCCAGAGTGATTACCCCCCCAAGATTGATCATGGGATCTTCCTACAGTTCACAGGCCAGGAGCTGGAGCTGCCTCAGAAAACTACAAAATGGCGTGTCTTCTCAGCGGCTTCTAGCCCCCAGGGGAGGAAGCCGATGCATTCCCTATAAATACTGGTCCCAAAGTCCATAGGGCCCCAACCTCTCACTTTGTCCTAGGCATGTCTAGGTTCATAATTCTGGAATTGCCACGGCTGCTGGTGTTCTGGGGTCCCTCCAGCTGGCTGCTGGCCCTGCCTCCCTGGGGCTAAAACCGTGACTCGGGTGGACCTATGCTCGGCTCCCCATGCACTGCGCCCTGCACTGAGCTGCCGGCTCCCAGAGCGCTGCTCTGGTCCTTCCTGCAGAGCTGCTCGGTTCTCCTCAGTGGGAGGTTAGCTTCTCTGTGTTGTTCTGTGGGTGGTGGGGCTCCAGAAGTTGTTCAGAGTCCCCTTTTACATAGTTTGGAGGTGATCTGGGGGGAGAGTGGCTTGGACGCGTTGTTTCTACTCCGCCATCTTATAGGTGTCTTTTTCAAGTGTTTAAACTACAAAGGGCAGAATAGACATATGAAGAAAGATCAACTGAGGGTTTTTTTTCCTCTCCCTTCTTATATTTAATCAGTTACTAACTCTTGATCAGTTCTACCTCAATAGCTTTTGCATCCATCCAAATCACTGAATTTCCCTTGGCCACAAATTTTCTTGTCTGTAAGTGAGGGAGTTGGCTTTTGCTGTCACTTCTAACAACTCTTTGTGACCCTGATATTGTTGTTTTCTTGGCTGAAACCATTGAAGTGGTTTGCAATCTCCCTTCTTCAATGGATTAAAAGAAACAGGTTAAGTGACTTGCCCTGTGTTATATAATTTGTGAGGCTGGATTTAAATTCATGTCTTTCTGACTCCAGGTCCAGCATTCTGTCCACTGAGCCATGTAGCTGTTTCCTCATGAAAATTATAGTGAACGAAAATAAGAAAACTTAAGTTTTATGCTGTCAAAAACAGTCTTGAAAATAGGTTAGTGAGACAGTCTAAATCATCAGATTACCTGGAAATCATTCTTAAAAAAATTAGTTAATACTCTGTTTCAAGAAATAATAAATGAAAACAGCTCACATCACTAAAAATAGAAGAAAAATGAAACTAGAAGCTATAATACTGGTCAGTTCCTGAAAGAAATGTTCTAGTGAAAACTTTCTAAACCCAGCATCTAGTATTCCCAGGTCAATGCAAAATACTGCAATCTCCTAAAAAGAGAGGATTCAGTTACCAAGAAATCACAGTCCAGATCACACAAGACTTGGCAGCTACTGTTGTGAAGGAAAGGGAAAATCTGATACTATCATATTCCATGTGGTAAAAGATAAAAGTTACAAATAAGAATTACCTACAGTGCAAAACAGTATAAATTACTGGGGGGAAAATTGGCCTTTAATGGAATGGAAAACTTTCAGTCATTCATAGTCTCAAGAACAGAACTTCGTAGAAGCTTTGAAAAACAAATAAAATAATCAAGAGAAAACTAGAAATGTAGATACATTTGAGCATTTCAAAGTGACTATATAATGATAAATTACTTGTAGTCTGATGGGTAGGAGGGAAAATAAGCACCTTTCCTTAGAACTGATATCTTTTTAGTTCTGTTTCTATTGTAGTCTTAAGAAATAAATGAGAAGGAAATAGGAATATATCAGGGAAGTAAAAAAAGAAAGAAGCAGGGACGGGAATTTATTATCTCCCATAATATTGGTAGTAAGATGAAGAATATATAAAAATGAAGGAAGAGATGGTTGGGATAGACATCACATGAACTTCATTTTCATTTGAAACAGAGAAAGGAATGTTGAATTCTCTTTCTCTGTCTCTCTCTTATAAACACACACACAAACACATGCACACACAGTTTGATATAGAAATATCTTAAACATAACTGGGAATTGGGCAGGGCAGAGAAAGTAGTAGTTGGGGGCGTGGTTAAGAGAGAAGGTAGTTTTGGTAAGTCCCAAGCAACACAAAATCAAGAATCATTAGGTGGTAAATAAAGTGAAGATTAAAAGAAAAGAAGGAATAAAAATCTTTCAGCATAATCAAGGCATGAACATAAGGGTTGTCTAGCAAAAGTCGATCTTTTATATATCAATGATGTTAAGCACATTTGTGTTTGTAAAGAAGAGTGGATGGCAAAAGGAAAAGGTTCAAGATGAAATGGAATGGAGGCAAATCTACAGTTAATAATAGCTGCATATGAAATCAATAAAATTTTACATTAAAAAGCTTAGTGGAATGTATTAGGAAACATAATCCAATATTATTTTGTTTACAAGAAACAATAAAGAGTCAAAATAAGAGGTTAAAAAAGTTTATTATGGATCAGTTGTAAGAGAAAAAAAAGTAGCAATCATCCCAGAGTATATAATAGTTAAAAGCAGACTTGATTAAAGACAGGTTACCTGTTGAGGGAAACTAAAAACAGTATAGATAATAAAGTAATATCATTTATTTTACATACACACTACACACATGAAACAAATAATAGAGCATCTAAACATTCTGAGGAATAGTTAATTGAATTTCAGAGGAAAATAGACATAAAATTATAATAATAGGCAACCTCAGTGTACCTTTTTCATATTTAAATGAAAAAAGGTAAACAGAAAAACAGTTAAA
Organism: Gymnobelideus leadbeateri; assembly: GCA_011680675.1. Lineage (NCBI taxonomy): Eukaryota > Metazoa > Chordata > Mammalia > Diprotodontia > Petauridae > Gymnobelideus > Gymnobelideus leadbeateri. The sequence continues at coordinate 352,219 of WOXC01000784.1, forward strand.
GATGAATAAAATTTTACAAAAGTTAGATATAATAACTTCCTGGAGATTACTTAGTAGGTACTAAAAAAAGAATACACATTTCTTAGCTGTGCATGGCACTTTTAGAAAAATGGATCATACTAAAACATAAAAACCTCACAAAATTGCAGAAAAGCAATAATCTTTTTAGAAAGGAATAAAAGTTAGAGATTAATCTAAAGAATGTGCAGGTCAAAGAATAACTCACAGAAATGACAGAAAATGCATCAGAGGAAAATGAGAATAATGAAATTAACTTTTAGTATATAGCTAAAACTATCCTTAAGGGAAACCTTATGTCTCCTGACACTTTCTGCAAATGAAGAAAATAAAAACAGATCACTGATTGACCAGGCAACTAAAAACTCAATAAATTGGAAAACTCCAATACCAAATGCACAGTTCTGAAAATCAAATATTTATTTTAATTTTAAAACATTTTTTAAGGTTTTGAGTTCCAAATTCTATTCCTCCCTGGGAGGGTAAGCAATCAGATATAGGTTATACATGTGTCATTCCATAAAATATTTCTGTATTAATAATTTTGTAAAAGAAGACTCAAATAAAAGAAAAAAAAGAAAGAAAGTGAAAAATAGTATGGTTCAGTCTATATTCAGAGAGCATCAGTTCTTTCTTTGGAGGTGGATAGTATGCTTCATTTGTCCTTTGGATCATTGTATTGCTAAGCTAAGTCATTCACAGTTCTTCATTGAGCAATATTGCTGTTAATATGTACAGTGTTCTCTTGATTCTGTTCACTTCACTATGTATCAGTTCATATAAGACTTTTCAGTTTTTTTCTAAAATCATCCTGCTTGTCATTTATTACATCACAATAATATTCCATTACAATCATATAACACAACTTTTTAACCATTCCCCAATTGATGGGCATTCCTTTGATTTCTAATTCTTAGCCAACCTAGAAACAACTGGTTTAATTATTTTTGTACAAATAGATCCTTTCCCCTTTTTTATTTTGGAGATGGACCAAGCAGTGGTATTGCTAGATATAAAGGTATGCATGACTTTTAGCCCTTTGGGCATAGTTCCAAATTGCTCTCCAGAATGGTTGGATCAATTCACAACTCCAAACAGTGTATTAGTGTCCCAGTTTTTTCACATCCCATCCAACATTTTCCATTTTTATCATATTAGACGCTCTGATAGGTATGAGGTGGTACCTCAGAATTGTTTTAATTTGTATTTCTCTGACCAATAGTAATTTTAAGGATTTTTCATATAACTATTAATATTTTTGATTTCTTTGAAAGCTTATTGTTCATATCCTTTGAACATTCAGTTGAGGAATGACTTGTATTTTATAAATTTGATTCAGCTCTCCATATATTTTCGAAATGATGCCTTTATCAGAGACATTCAATGTAAAAAAATATTTCCCAGCTTTCAGCTTCCCTTCTAATCTGGTTGCATTGGTTTTGTTTGTGCATTAAAACCTTTTAAATTTTATATAACCAAAATTATCTGTTTTATATTTGTAGTGATCTCTGTATCTTCTTTGGTCCTAAATTCTTCCAGTATGTGTAAATCTGGCAGATAAACTATTCCATGCTCTCTTAATTTGCTTATGGTGTCACCCTTTATGTATAAACATGTACTCATTTTGGCCATATTTTGTTATATGATGTGAAATGTTGGTCTATATCTAGTTTCTGCCATATTCTTCCAGTTTTCCTAGCATTTTTTGTTAAATAATGAGTTTTTGTTCTAAAAGTTTGGATCTTTAGATGTATCATATATTAGATTACTATGGTCATTTACTATGATGTAATTTGTGCCTAATCTATTCCAGTGATCCACCACTCTATTTCTTAGCCAGTAACGTATTGTTTTGATAATTACCACTTTATAGTACAATTTGAGATCTAGTTTGGCAAGACCACCTTCTTTTATATTTTTTCCCCATTGATTCCTTTCATATAGTTGAACTTTTGTTCTTCCACATGAATTTTGTTGCTATTTTTTCTAGCTCTATAAAATAATTTTTTTTAGTAGTTTGGTATGACACTGAATAGATTAATTTAGGTGGAATTGTCATTTTTATTATATTGGTTGGCCTCCCCATGAACAATCAGTATTTTCTTACTTGTTTAGATCTGATTTTATTTGTGTGAAAAGTATTTTATAGTTGTGTTCATGTAGTTTCCTGGATTTGTCTTGGCAGGTAGACACATAAAATATTTTATGTTGTCTACAGTTATTTTAATTGGAATTTCTTTCTATCTTTGCTGATATTGCTGACATAGTTGGTAATATATAGAAATATGTGGGGTTGGTTTGTTAATAATTTCAAGTAATTTTTAGTTGATTCTCTAGGATTTTCTAAGTATAACATCATATCATCTTCGAGAAGTGATAATTCTGTTTCCTCCTTGCCTATTCTAATTCCTTTAATTTCTTTTTCTTCTCTTATTGCTATAGCTAACATTTCTAGCACAGTTGTAAATAATAGAGGTGAGAATGGACATTGTTGCTTTACCCTTGATTGTATTGGGATGGCTTCTAACTTAACCCCATTACAGATAATGTTTGCTGATAGTTTTAGATAAATATTGCTTATCATTTTAAGGTGAACTCCATTTATTCCTATGCTCTCCAGTTTTTAAAAATAAGAATGGACATTGTATTTCTTCAAAAGCTTTTTCGGCATCTGTTGAGATAATCATATGATTTCTGTTGGTTTTGTTACTGATATGGTCAGTCATGCTGACAGTTTTCCTAATATTGAATTAGCCCTGCATTCCTGGTATATATTCCACCTGGTCAGAGTATATGATCCTCATGATATATTGCTATAATCTCTCTGCTAGCATTTTATTTAATTTTTTTGCATTTTTTGGGCACATTGGTATAAACACCATATTTGGTTTTTTTTGTTTTGTTTGTTTTTTTTCTTTTTGGAGGGGGGAAGGTAGGATAATTGGGGTTAAGTAACTTGCCCAAGGTCACATGGCTAGTTTTTTTTATTAAATGTCTGAGGACAGATTTGAACTCAGATTCTCCTGACTCCAGGGTCTCTATTCACTGTGCTACCTACCCGCCCCTGCAGCACCATATTTGTGTCATAAAAGGATTTTGGTAGGACTCTGCCTATTTTTCCAAATAGTTTAGATAGTATTGGGATTAATTGTTTTTTAAATGTTTGGTCGCATTATTTTGTGAATCCATCTGGTCCTGGATATTTTTCTCTAGGAAGTTTATTGATGGATTGTTCAATTTCTTTTTTTAAAGATTGGCTTGTTTTTAAGTATTTTATTTCTTATGTTAATCTGGGTAATTTATATTTTCATAGAAATCCCTCCATTTCACTTAGATTTGTCAAATTTATTGGCATGCATTTGGGCAAAATAGCTCCTAATTATTGTTGTTGTTGTTCTTGTTTTTCTTTTTAGAGAGGGCAAGGTCGGGCAATTGGGGTTAAGTGACTTGTCCAAGGTCACACAACTAGTGAGTGTTACGTGTCTAAGGCCAGATTTGAGCTCAGGTCCTCCTGACTCCGGGGCTGGTGCTCTATTCACTGTGCCACCTAGCTGCCCCCAAATTATTGTTTTAATTTCCTCTTCATTGGTGGTGAATTCACTCTTTTCAGTTTTGATACTAGAAATTTGGTTTTCTTCTTTGCTTTTTAAAATCATATTAACCAAAGGTTTAATTTTTATTTCCATAAAACCAGTTTCTAGTTTTATTTATTAGGTCATTGATTTTCTTTTGTTCAATTTTTATTAATCTCATTTTTGATTTTGAGGACTTCCAGTTTGCTGTTTAATTGGGGATTTTTAATTTGTTCTTTTTCTAGCTTTTTTAGGTGCATGTCTATTTCATTGATCTGCTTTTTCTTTATTTTATTGATGTAGCCGTAGAGATGCTTAAGTACCACTTTGGCTGCATCCCATAAGTTTTGGTATGTTGGTCTTATTGTCATTTTCTTTAATGAAATTATTGATTGTTTCTATTTTTCCTTTGATCCACTTGTTTTAGGATTAGATTATTTATAATTCATTTTTGATCTCTCTTTCCATTTCCCATTATTAAATGCAATTTTTATAGCATTATCTGAAAAGACTGCATTTACTATTTCTGCTTTTCTGCATTTGGCTATGAGGTTTTTATGTCCTAATACACGGCCAGTTTTTGTGTAGGTGCCAGATACTGCAGAGAAAAAGTATTTTCCTTTCTATTCCCATTCAGTTTTCTCCCTGGATATATCATATTTAACTTTCCCAGAATTTTATTCACCTCCTTAATTTCCTTCTTTCTTTTTTGTTAGATTTATCTAGTTCTGAGAGGGGAAAGTTTAGGTCCCCCACTAGTATAGTTTTATTATCTATTTCCTCCTGTAACTCATTCAATTTCTCCAGAAATTTAGATGCTATACCATTTTGTGCATATATGTTTAGTGTTCATATGACTTCATTGTTAATAGTACTTTTCAGCAAGATATAGATTCCTTCTTTATCTCTTTTAATTACATCTATTTTTGCTTTTTTTTTTTTCCTGAGATCATTACTACCCCTGCTTCCTTTGCTTCAGCTGAAGTATAATAGATTCTGCTCTAGTCCCTTACCTTTACCTTGTATGTATCTGTTAGCATCAGATGTGTTTCTTAGATTTTGTGTTTCAGGATTCTGATTTTTAATCCAGTTTGCTGTCCGCTTTGATTCACATTTATAGTTATGATAACTATGTGTTTCCCTCCTTGCTAGTTTTTGCTTGTTTATCCCTTTCTCTTACTCCCCCATCCT
>WOXC01000785.1:0-11274 GCA_011680675.1 Gymnobelideus leadbeateri
ACAGTCTTTTGCACATAGTAGACATGTAATAAAATGGTTATTGATTGACCTGAAGCTTTGATACATGTTATTTAGGTTTGCCTTGAAGCATAATTTTTTCTGTTTAATCTTTTTTATTTCTTGGAAGTTGTATCCTAAGCTGATGCACATTCCTGTCATTTCAGCTATATTTGCTGTACTTACAAGTGTCCTGACAAAAGATGACTGGTGGAACCTGCTGTTGAAGGCCATCTATTCCCTGTGTGACCTCTCCCGGTTTCAGGAGGCCGAGCTCCTGGTGGATTCTTCACTGGAATATTACTCATTTTACGATGATAGGCAGAAGCGCAAAGAACTTGAATACTTTGGTCTTTCAGCTGCAATTCTTGACAAAAACTTTAGAAAAGCATACAACTACATCAGGTGATACCCCCCTGCAGATCTTTTGTCATAAGAAGGATGTTGTATTCATTGGCTTTTGAGTTCGCATCTCTTCATTGTTTAAAGTCACTTGTTTCTTTTGCCCCTGCTTTTCAGTGCTCATGGACTGCTAGTGGATAGAGCACTAGGCCTGGGGTCTGGAAGACCTGAGTTAAAACCCAGCCTCTGGCATGTGCTAGCTGTATGACTCTAGGCAAGTCACTTAATCGCTTTCAGCCTTGGTTTCCTTATCTGCAAAATGGGGATAATAATAGCACCTACCTTGAAAGGTTATTATAAGGATCAGATGAGATGTTTGTAAAAAGTGCTTAGAACAGTGCCTAGCATAGTAAACACTATATAAATTTTAGCTTTTTTGTCGTTATTATCCTCTTCTTCTTCTTTATCATCATCATCATCATCATCATCATCATCATCACCTACCTCCCAGGATTATGTGGAGAAGTTAATGAGATAATAGTTGTAAAACCCGCAGCACAGTGCCTGGCACGTAGTAAGCACTATACAAATGCTAACCGTTATTATTCTTTTGCCTTCTTCAATGGATTGGCAAGGGACAAAAGGCAGCTAAACTTAAAGCAATTTCTTTTGCTTCTTTGCATTGAAATTCATCTGTTTATTTGAAAGCTGGTCCCAAAGTTGTAGAAAAATTAATTCCTATATCATTCCTCAGGAAAGAGTTTTCATTGAATAGATTCACTCAAAGAGCTCAAAGCAACCTGCTTTTCCTGGCGGTGGTGTTTCTAACCTTCACTGTTGTGAATGCACTGCTGACTGATTCCTTGATTGGCTGGCAGAAGGATGACTGTGTTTCTTTGAATGTTGTTGCTTACTCTTCTCATTCTGCTTTAATTTTAGGATTATGCTCATGGAAAATGTGAATAAACCTCAGCTGTGGAACATCTTTAATCAAGTTACTATGCATTCTCAAGATGTACGACACCATCGTTTTTGTCTTCGGTTAATGCTTAAAAACCCAGATAATCATGCTCTGTGTGTCTTAAATGGACACAATGCATTTGTATCTGGTAGTTTCAAACATGCACTTGGTAAGTATATCATCACATGTGATTGGGGCTTTTCCACAATTTATTTTACATTGAGTTTATGTTTCATACAAGTCGGTACATATAACAGATTTTTGTTTTTATAACTACATAGTTTAGTTCTCGGGTAAATTTTGCATTTCATTCTTCAAAAGGGTCAACACATTTAAATTCTTTGGCTTTACTGGACAGTAAATTTCATATAATGCATGAACTGTCTTTTTTTTTTTTTTTTGTATTTTCCCTAGACCTTAGCATAATCCTCCATAAAGGTAGGGATCGATAAATGTTTATTGAATTTAAATTTATTTTCTAAGAGCTTTTGACCTGATGAATTTAAACCAGTGATTTTTTTTTTTTATGACAGACCTACATAGATCAAGATTTATTTTTCTTGTGTCTTTTTATCAAGCTCAGGGAAAACTAATTAATATCATAGCAAATTGCTATAAGAAGAAATCAAAAAGGGAAAAAAATTAAAGCTAAGCAGATGCTTTGAAATTTAAAGTTATTTATATACCTTTTTCTACTTAAAGGACCATGTTTTCTATTTTCCTTTATTTCACAGCTTGATGTCCTCATCTATAGTTAATATTTTTAAGCCTCTCAGGAAGGAGTATCTCAAAAATACTGGGATGTTGGATCTTTGTTTCCTATGGGTTTTTTTTCTTAAATATTGTGGAAACATAAAGGAGACTACAGTCTTTTTTCCTTCCCTGTTTCCTTCAAAAAACATTCAGGACCTTGTGAATTTTAAAAGTTGGAAAAATTGAGTGTAGGACTATCCATTGCTTTGAAGTCCTCCTTTGATGCCTCATTCTGGTGTGGAGATGAAACTGGGTTAGTGGAGCAGAGTACAAGTTGTGGTAGGTCCTGCTATGCATAGGTCTAACCATGTCACACAGTACCCCTTCTCCCATACCCCTTCAATAAACTCCAGTGGCTCCCTGTCACCTGCAGGATCAAATTACAGAATCCTCTATTTGGCATTCAAAGTCCTTCATATCCTAGCCCCCATCTACCTTTCCAGCCTTCTTATAGCTTACACTCCCCCCACCCCCACCCCATTACTCTTTGTTCCAGTGACACTAGCCTCTTTGCTTTTCCTTGAGCAAAACACTTCATCTCTTGACTCCAAGCATTTTCTCTGACTGTCCCAATGCCTGGAATGTACCTTCTTCTCATTTCTGCCTCCTGGCTTCCTTCAAGTCCCAACTAAAATCCTATTTTTTACAGGAAGCCTTTCCCAGTCCTTCATAATTCTAGTAACTTCCCTCTGTTATGATTTCCGGTCTGTCCTATCTATAGCTTGTTTATTCATAGTTGCTTGCATGTTATATTCCCCATTTTATTGTGAGCACCTTGAGGTCAGGGATTATTTTTTGCCTTTTCTTATATCACCAGTGCTTAGCACAGTGCCTGGCACCTCATAGGCACTTAATAAATGGCTTTTGACTGACTGCTAAAAAAAAATGATTACAGTCCTATCGGTCAACATTGATTCTGTGGTCCAGCTACTAGTTAAGTCTCTAGAAGCTTATCACCAGAAGGTCTGCTAGAAGGAAATGATTTTTTATCCATAGCAACCCATAGGACATTCTCATTCCTAATGAACTATATCAAATTCCAAACCTCTTACCCCTTCACACCCAAGAAAAAAAGTTACTTAAAAATGCCCTTGTATCATATGGTACTGAGGGTTAGGATTACTTCTTCCCTGAACCCTAGAAATTGTGAGGTATTGAAATCAAGAACTTTTCAAGTTTTAAAATTTTGAATTTTTTTTTGGAATACATATTATCGTATAGGTTGATAAATATGGCATGTGTGACTCCTGAGACTGCAATAAACTTTTTTCCCACTAGAGATGACTCTGGAGTTCTGGAGATGACTCTGGGTTCTCAAAAGTTATGCAAGTATAAGATCTCACATGTTTTATTAGCTTGGAATGGCTTATGAGTGAAGACCCTTGTGATGGATTTTAGGTCTTGTGCAGAGCTCAGCACAGCTAAATTTAGAGAGGCTTATAGGTGATGATTTTTTCAATCATAACAGCTCATAAGGACCATCTGCTAAGTTGTAGAGAGGTTATATTTTATGTTAGTGGAGGGAATGCCCACACTGATGAAATTCCAGATCCTTCAGGTATTGAAATAAAAAACGTTTCCCCTCACAGATATCATGGTACTTTGTACATTGGGGGGAAAAATAATACATGTGATTTAGAGAGAATTTATTTTACTTTCATGTACCATACTTATTACGTAGCAATACAACTTGTATTTTTCCTTCAAATATGAATAACACTACCCACTTGAATATTTGCATACATACATATTTTATTTATACATATATTTTTAGTTGTTCGATCGTTTTTCAGTCATGCCTGACTCTCTGTGACCCTGTTTGGGGTTTTCTTGGCAAAGATGTGGTTTCTTGTTCCCTTCTTCAATTTATTTTGCAGATGAGGAAACTAAGGCATGTGACTTGCCCATCATAACACAGCTAGGAAGTGTCTGAGGTTGGATTTGAACTTAGGTCTTTCTGACTTGTCCCTGTACTTTGTCCACTGCGCCACCTATCTGCTGTGTGCAGTGCTCTGCTTTGAAAATGTTTAGATGACATGGCAGTATGGTGAATTATCATAAAAAAATAATATTTATCAAAAAGTAAATTTAATTTAAGTGTTCTTAATTAAGCCTTTGCAGTATGGCTTGCAGCCTCATCACTAAACTGAAGATTATAAACAATCATAAAGGATAAATCCAGTGACTATTTTCATACTCCTCATTTTTCTTTATAATTTTTGACAGTGTCAATCATTTCCTCTTTCTGGACATTTTCTTACTTTGACTTCTGTGACTCTGCTGCTTGATTTTCTTCTACCTCTAGAAAATGTTCCTTCTCAATCTCGTTTATTGAATCATCATCATCATGATCACATTTAAGTATAGGCTGCGGTTTCTCTACAGTCTTTCTCTCAGTAACCTCATCAACTCTCATGGGCTTAACTGTTATTTCTATACAAGATGACTATATAGCTAGACTCATTCTCCATCATGAACTCCAGTTTTTCCTTGCCAACTGCCTTCTTGACATCTCCACTTAGATATCTCATTGACAACTCAAACGTCTCATGACCCAGCCAGAACACATCATCTCCTCCCACACCCACATTTTATTCTGTTCCTTGAGGACGTCTGTCCTTTCATCCAGGTTCCTAACACCATAGTCATTGTTGACGCTTACTTTCCCTTTACTCTAGAAGCCAAATCTTGTTTATTCTATCTTTATTCTATTTGGCCTCCATTCTCACATGATTGCTAGCCTAATTCAGGATGACTTCACTTGGTGGTTCCTTCCCCCCCTCCTCCCAGTGTTAGTACTGTATACTTTAAAAAATTCACTTTGAATCTCCCTATCTGTGTACATGTTGTATCTCCTAGTAGAATCTTGGAAGGCAGGAAATTTTAATCTGTTGTCTGTTTCCCTAGCACCTAGCAAAGGCTTTTAATACATGTTTGTTAGGTTGAATTGTGAAAATGTTTTCTCGTGAATTAATTTCAAATCATGTTTCTTCTTTTCTTTATGTTTTTAGGTCAGTATGTACAAGCTTTTCGCACCCATTCAGATGAACCTCTCTATAGCCTCTGTATAGGATTGACATTTATTCACATGGCATCTCAGAAGTATGTTTTAAAAAGGCATGCACTTATTGTGCAGGTAATTCCTTTTGATTTCTTCATATTTGTTTTTTTTAGGTCTTTTGGTGCCTTGACTGATCAATAAGTTTAGAGTTCTACATTGCGTATATTTGGTTTAGGCTATAAAGATAACAAAGGCTAAAGAAATCTTGAATTATTATTTAAAGCTGTAACCATTTCTGAGCCTTTTTAGATTATTGGATAAGGTTAAGATTACACTTTTTGTCAACCCTATTATCCATAGTCATCTACCTGTTTTTTCTTTTTATTTTAGTGAAAGACTAAAAACAGTTATCCTTAAAATTTCTAAAATAGAAAAATCTGGGATGAGAATTTAAAAAGCAGGCTATGTTTAACTTGCTTTCCAAGTGTTTTGGAAGCCAAAATTCAAATATAACATGTCTTATACTATTTTCATAGTTGAAAAGTGAGGTTTGGATTTTTTAAAGCCAATATAATATAAATACAGGTGTTTTATCTTTGTAATTTTTTATGAACTTGAATTTAATTGATTATGTTTTTAATTTATAATTTTATAATTATAATTTGAATTTATAATATTGAAATTTATGTAAATATGTTTTATATGTAATACATTATTTATATAAATTTATAATTTTGAAATTATTAATTTAATTGATTATGTTTTTGTTTTTCCTGCCTCCATATGAAACTATCCTTTTCTTCCATGTTATGTTTTCCTTTGGAAAATAATTTGGTTTTCTATTTCTTTATCTACCCTTTCTACCAGTATCTCATGTTGAAAAACTTTAAATGTCTTCTTTCCACTTCTGCTACCATTTGATATTTCATGTATCAGGTAAACATTGTATACCTAGCAAACACTCAAGTTTCATGAGAATGATGAAGAATATATAACCTGGCTACTGTGGGAAGATTATTTCCTTAAGTGTTAATGTATTTTTTCCTATTCTCTAGTAAAATGACTGCATATATTGTTTAGCTTTTAAATTCTTAACACAGTTTGAATTGTATTTCATTTATTTATCAAGAAAACTTTATTTTCAGTAAACCTTTACCCTACTATGGATGTGACAGCTTCTTATGATAGTGTTTCAATTCCTCTGTTGGGTCAAAAAATAAATATGATCATTTATATTAAGTTGAATTCATCGCTGAATGTATTTTATTCTCTAGCTTTTGTTTTCATATTTACCTCAGTCACCTTGTAATTTTAATTTAAATTAAAATTCCAGAATGAAAGAAAGTATGGCATATTAAAAAGATGATTTAAAGTCAGAAAATCTGAGTTTGAGTTCTAAATCTAACATTTACTGTGACCTTGAACCAGTAATGTAACCTTTCTGGGCCTCATTATGTTTTTATGTAAAATAAGAATAATAATATTTGCACCACTATTCCCCCCCCCCCAATTTATTTATTTATTTATTTTTAGCTTTCAGACATTCATTCTACCAGATTTTGAGTTACACATTTTTCTCCCCGTCTTTCCCCTACCCCCACCTCAAAATAGCAAGCCTACTGAATACCCCTTCCCCCAATCTCTTCTCTCTTATATCTTCCCCCATCCCCCACCTAACTTTCTAGTAAGGCAAGATGGATTTCTATACCTCAATGCATGTATATCTTATTTCCCAGTTGCCTGTAAAAAAAAAAACAAAATAATACAATTTTTTTTAAACATATGTTTTTCTGTTTAACAATAAATACCCCCTCCCCCAGACCTCCAAGTATGTTTAATGCTGGAGAGTGAGCTGGAGGAAAAGGAGACCCCACATAGACAAGGCCATTTTGCTGATATACATATGTGTATGGGGAGGAGTGGGGGGAGTTTAAAGGGACCCAGATGGTTTCCCTTCTTCCCTCCTTACCTACCCCTACTGGGAAGATAAGCAATTCAGTGTAGGTTATACATGTGTAGTTACCCAAATCATTTCCATAGTAGTTATGTTGTGAAAGACTAACTATATTTCCCTCCATCCTATCCTGTCCCCCATTTATTCTGTTTTCTCCTTTGACCCTATCCCTTTTCAAAAGTGTATGCTTCTAACTACCCTCTCCCCCAATTTTCCCTCCCTTCTATCATTCCCCCCTCTTATCCCCTTTCCTGTAGGGTAAGATACCCAATTGAGTGTGTGTTATTCCCTCCTTAAGCCAAATTCAGTGAGAGTAAGGTTGTCCCATTCCCTTTCACCTTCCTGCTCTTCCCCTCCATTGTAGTAGTTTTCTCTTGTCCCTTTTATATGAGATAATTTACACTGATATATCTTTCCCTTTCTCCCAATAAATTCCTCTCTCATCTCTTAATTTTATTTTTTTAGATATCATCCCTTCATATTCAACTCATCCTGTGCCCTCTGTCTATGTATATATGTACATACATATGCCCATACTCACATATATATTTATATACACATCACCCTCCTATACATACATATATATGTATGTATATACACATTCCCTTCAACTATCCTCATACTAAGAAAAGTCTTATGAGTTACAATTATTGTTTTTCCATATAGGAATGTAAATAATTCAACTTTAATAAGTTCCTTATGATTTCTTTTTATTTTTTACTTTCTCATGCTTTTCTTGCTTCTTGTATCTGAATGTCAGATTTTCTGTTCATCTCTGGTTTTTTCATCAAGAATGCTTGAAAATCCTCTATTTCATTGAATGACCATATTTTCCCCAGAAACATTATACTCAGTTTTGCTGGGTAGGTGGTTCTTGGTTTTATTCCTAGCTCCTTTGACCTCCAGAATATCATATTTCAAGCCCTTTGATTCCTTAATGTAGAAGCTGCTAGGTCTCGTGTTATCCTGATTGTGTTTCTGCAATACTCAAATTGTTTCTTCCTGACTACTTGCAGTATTTTCTCCTTGACCCGGGAACTCTGGAATTTGGCTATAATATTCCTAGGAGTTTTCTTTTGGGATCTTTTTCAAGAAGCAATTGGTGAATTCTTTCAATTTCTATTTTACCCTCTGGTTCTAGAATATCAGGGCAGTTTTGCTTGATAATTTCTTGCAAGATGGTATCTAGGCTCTTTTTTTGATAATGGCTTTCAGGTAATCCAGTAATTTTTAAATTCTCTCTCCTGGATCTATTTTCCAGGCTAGTGGTTTTTTCAATGAGATATTTCACATTGCCTTCTATTTTTTCATTTGTTTGGATCTGTTTTATAGTATCTTGATTTCTCATAAAGTCATTAGTTTCCAATTCCTCCAATCTAATTTTGAAGGAATTATTCTCTTCAGTGAGTTTTTGAAATTCCTTTTCCATCTGGCAAATTTGGCTTTTTAAGGCATTCTTCTCCTCATTGGCTTTTTGGGCCTCTCTTGCCATTTGAGTTAGTCTGTTTTTTAATGTTATTTTCTTCAGTGTATTTTTGGGTCTCCTTTAGCAGGCTGTTGACTCTCTTTTCATGATTTTCTTGTGTCATTCTCATTTTTCTTCCCCATTTTTCCTCCACTTCTCTTATTTGATTTTCAAAATCCTTCTTGAGCTCCTCTGTGGCCTGTAACCAGTTCATATATTTCTTGGAAGCTTTTGATGCAGGAATTCTAACTACTTTTTTCTTCCTCCTTTTCTATGCTTTGATCCTTTTTGTCCCCAAAAAATGAATCTATGGTCTGATTATGTTTCCTCTGCTTGCTCATATTGCCAGCCAATTACTTGACTTTTGAGCTTTTTGCCTCTGTAGAACTCTCCCTCCAGATTGCAGAGAGCTTTGTCCCAAATTGCTGGGGTTTTCACAGTTGCCAGAACTATTAGGAAGGTGCCATCTCTTCACCCCCCACAAGCTTTTGCACACTGGCCACACACTCAAGGACCTCCACCCAATACAGTGATCCAGATCCAAGCAGATTAAAGCAAGAGTGATTACCCTCTGAATGGTTGCTTGGTCCCCCTACAGTCTGGAGCTTTGAAAGCAGCCTTGTGGGAGCAGCTACAGCCACTGCCATGTCTCTGCCACCTCTAGCCCCTGGGGGAGGGGCCAGACTGCCGTCTTCTGTCCCCCAGTTCTAACAGAGTTTCACACTGACCTTTTACTTTATCTTTGGAGTTTATGGGTTGAGAATTCTGGAAACTGCCATAGCTGCTGTTGCTTCACTCTCCTGAAGTCTGCTCTGGCCACCACTGGTCAGGGCCACCCTGGTGCCAGAACTGTGTGGCTCACTTGGGACTGTGCTTGGCTCCCAGCTGGGTACATTATTCCTTTCCTGTAGGCCTGCCAGGCTGCCTTCAGTGGGAGACTTGTTTCTCTCTGTCACTTTATGGGTTCTGTAGCTCTAAAATTTATTTAGAGTCATTTTTTTACATGTATTGGAAGTGATTAGAGTGGGAGCTCAAACCAAGTTTGTGCTTCTACTCTGCCATCTTGGCTCTGCCCCCGTACCATTCTTTATCTCAAAAAGTTCTTTTGAGAAAAGTACTTTGTAAACCATAAATGTCCCATAAGCTGTTATTTAAAACATTTCTCTCACATCAGTAGCCTAATTTTTTGTTATTTATTAGTGTAATAGGTTCCATGTTTCTGAACAGTATATAGTACATATTACTATACCCATATGGTTTTCTTGATTACATGCATAAAGTATAACTAGCCTCCTTTCCATCAGACATAAACAATACCTCTTTAATAGGAACTTATATGAATCCTGGTGTATTCATTAATACTGATATTTTAAGGGAAATCTTTAGTAATTATCTGACATCACATTTGGAAATTTAATTAATCACACTTCACATTTGGATTTTGCAGTTATTATTGTGTTGTGCTAACAGTTAAATCTTATCCATTGGAATCATTTTGGAGTGCACTTGGCTTTTTAAAAAATATTAAACGTTACTTATCTTTTGCAGGGATTTTCCTTTCTTAACCGGTACCTAAGTCTCCGTGGACCTTGCCAGGAATCATTTTATAACCTGGGACGTGGCCTTCACCAACTGGGGCTAATGCATATTGCAATCCATTATTACCAAAAGGCCCTTGAGCTCCCTCCTCTTGTTCTAGAGGTATTGCTATATGTTTTCATTTCAAAGCTGAATATCCAGTTCCCTTTTTTTTTTTTAAAGGAATTTAGTGAGCCAAATTTTATGGCATGGTCAGTATAACATATTATAGCTTATGTGATTGAAATGATTCTCTAGGTCAGGGCTTCTTAAACTTTTTCCACTTCAGGTTTTGGCAGCATTTGTTGGCATTTCATGGCCTGAGGGCATGCATGGTGCAAAGTGAGCATGCTTTTTGTTCAGAACCAAGGCTTCTGTGAAGTTGTGTGATGCAAAATGGATAAGCACTGCCAGAAACACCTCGGATTCATTATGTATTTGATTTTTAATTAATTTTTGGTCATTGCACTTTCAGAAACCTTTTACTTTTACCAACTTTTTTGTGACCCCATATCATGACCCACTGTTTAAAAAGTGCTGCCTAGGTTTTAGGTAGGTTTATTGAGAAATAAAATTTAAATATATAAGTCTTAGAAATCTAGTGTACTGGGAAGTATAGGAACATACACATTTTGAACTTGTGATGTGGTAATATAGTAGTGGACATCCAGCCTAATTGCATATGGAGTCATTATTCATTTTGAAGAGAAATTTTCTAAAACTACATTCTCTGTTATGTTGTTCTCCTAGGTGGCAGTACCAAATATAATGGATTTTCCATGTTTCTTCCCTTTTTTGTCCCAGGGTATTGAAAGTGACCAGTTAGATTTGCGAAGAGATATTGCATACAACTTGTCGCTGATTTATCAAAGCAGTGGAAATATGGGAATGGCTCGAAAGTTATTGTATACCTATGGAACTATTTAAGTTATCTTGGCAAGAAATGAAGATTTTATGCAACTGCTATGAACCATCATTTTTCTTTATGACTCAGGACAGATGATTTGGTTACCCTTAAGGAAATTATTATTTTGGCATTACTTAACATTAGGAAGTGTTCTTTTTATTATAAATAAGTACAAGTGTATATATGTTTTAAAATGTCTGATAATGCTGTTTGGAATGTAACTTTCTGTGTTTCCCCATGGATTCCTGTTCACATCCTAGATTTTTAAACTTCTTTTTGGGACAGACTATCCATCCTTTAGTAAACCATGGCAAAG
>WOXC01000786.1:0-190516 GCA_011680675.1 Gymnobelideus leadbeateri
ATGAGCTTTAATATTTAGGTCATTTTTATTTATTGTAGTATCCAGCATAAGATAATGCTCTAAACCTAATTTCTGCCAGAATGTTTCCACTTTTCTCAGTCATTCTTATCAATTAAAGAGTTCTCTCATAAGCAATTTATATTTTAAGGTTTATCAAATCTTGGCTAGAGAGTTCAGTTATTTCTGATTTTTCCTTGTGTACATACTCTCTTCTAATGATCTACTTTTTATTTTTTATCCACTAACAGATGGCTTAGATGATTACTGCTTTATGAGAGAGTTTGAAGTCTAGAAGTACTATTTCTATTTCATTAACGCCTTTTTTTATTATTATTTACCTTGATTTTCTAGAACTTTTATCCTCCTAAATGAATTTTGTTTTGTTTTGCTTAGTTCAGTAAAGTTATCAGTTGAGTAATTTGATCAGTACATAGCATTAAAGCTGTAAATTAACTTTGGTAGTTAGTAGTAGATAATGGTATTGGTATTTTTATGATATTGACATAGCCCAGCTGTTAGCTCTGAATTTCTCTACAGTTATTTAACTTTTTTCCTTATTTCTTTAAGAAGCATTTTGTACCTAGGCAGTGAGTACTGAATGGGCTTTTGTGGAGTAAGGATATTTTATGTATTTTTCATCAATTTTGAGTGTGACTTCCTTTTATATGTCTCATTATCATCATTCTTTCACATCGCTAGTAATTATTTCTGTGGATTATTTAGGATTTCATTATTAAGTCAACATTTATATGTGTTTCTTTTGCTTGTGTGTCCAGTATGGATTAGTAATTTTATTATGTTAAGATCTATAAAGATGTTCAATATTTATCTTCTTTCAAATTTATCTGCAAATTTCCATGCCATAAAATGGGATTTCTTTTTGTGAAAGTGTCAAATAAAGCCTAGAAATTTGGCTATTGTTTAATGGCCCCTTAGAAAATGTCATACATTATAGCTTAATTTTCCAAATTTATTCAGTTCTGTATTTTCTTTCTTGTTTACCTGTTAGATTTGCCCATATCTGACAAGAATATTAAAGCCTCCTGATGTTTTATATTTCTGTTAAATTTTCCTTCATGAATTGAGATGCTATGCCATGTATTTTTTATATTGGTTCATTATTTATTTTTTGAGCATAATCTAATTTCCTTGTCTGTCTCTTGATATTGTGCTTGTTTTGTTTTGATAACATGGTTACTATTTCCAGTTGTTGTTGTTTTAATTTTATCATGATACATAGTAAATTTTGTGTTCCAGCCTGTCATTTGAGTCAATCAAGTCTTTTTTTCAGTTTGTCAATTTTGAATCTTTGCTTTTTAGATGTAGTGTTTTTATCTATGTAAATAAGTGATTGTGGGCTTTTAGACTTTCTTTTCTGTTTAGTCCATTCATATTTAAAGTTATGGGAGTTAGATTTGTTTTTCTCTCCATCTGTGTCTCTAGTATTCTTTTTTTAGTTTAGAATTTATTTCAATTTCCTTTTATCCTTAAAAAGTACCAGAATTTGGGGGCGGAGCCAAGATGGCGGAGTAGAAACAGCTAGTCCAAGCCTCTCTGCCCCCAGATTCTCCACAAACTATGTAAAAAAGGACTCTGAAAAACTTCTGGAGCCCCAGCACCCACAGAACGACACAGAGAAGCTAACCTCCCGCTGAGAACAGCCCAGCACCCTGCAGGAAGGACCAGCGCAGTGGTCTGGGAGCCGGCAGCGCGCAGAGCCCAGAGCGCAGAGCGCAGGAGCTGAGCCGAGCCGAGCCCAGGTCCACGTGAGCCGAGGTTTTAGCCCCAGGGCGGCAGGGCCAGCAGCCGGCTGGAGGACCCCCAGAACACCAGGAACTGTGGCGACCCCAGAATTATCAACCTAGACTTGCCTAGGACAAAGTAAGAGGTTAGTGTCCTATGGACTTTGGGACCTGTATTTGGGGAATGCGTCAGCTCCCTCCCCTGGGGCTAGAAGCCGCTGAGGAGACACGCCATTTTGTAGTTTTCAGAGGCAGCTCTGGCTCCCAGCCTACAAATCGTGGGGAGATCCAGCGATCAGTCTTGGGGGGTAATCGCTCTTGCTTTAACCTCCCTGGATCTGGATTGTAATCTAGGGTGGAAGTTGTGGGTGGGTTTACAGCTTGCCAGAAACGGAAGTTGCCCCCCACACGTTTGGGACGAAAATTCCTCTCTCTGGCCTTAAAGCCATAGTGTGGCAACAAGCCCAAAAGTCAAGCAATTAAGTGGCAACATGCCAAGGCAAAGGAACAGAAAAATGCAACCCTAGACTCCTATTTTGGGGGCATAGAGCGGGAAAAGGACTGTGAGGTCAGAAGTCCTGCTCCAAAAGCCCCAGGGGAAAACATGAGTGGATTGCAGGCCATAGAGGACCTTAAGAAGGACTTTAAAAATCAAATAAGAGAAGTGAAGGAAAAATTAGAAAGAGAAATGAGAAGGATGCAGGAAAAGTATGAAATGAGGGTCAACAGCCTGACTGAGGAAAACAACACCTTAAAAAATAGACTAGCTCAAATGGCAAAGGAGGCCAAAAGGGCATTGAGGAGAAGAATGCCTTAAGAAGTCGAATTTGCCAGATGGAAAAAGAATCTCAAAAGTTCACTGAGGAGATTCATTCCTTCAGAGTTAGACTGGAGCAAATGGAAGCTAGTGACTTTGTGAGAAATCAAGATGCTGTTAAGCAGATCCAAACAAATGAAAGATTAGAAGGCAATGTGAAATATCTCATGGAAAAACCACTGACCTGGAAAATAGATCCAGGAGAGACAATTTAAAAATTATTGGACTACCTGAAAGCCATGATCAAAGAAAGAACCTAGAAATCACCCTTCAAGAATTCTCAAGGAAAACTGCCCTGATGTTTTAGATCCAGAGGGCAAAATAGAGGTTGAAAGAATCCACTGATCACCTCCTGAAAAAGATCCCAAAAAGAAAACTCCCAGAAATATTATAGCCAGGTTCCAGAATCCCCAGATCAAGGAGAAAATACTACAAGCGGCCAAGAAGAAACAATTTCAATATTATGGAAACACAATCAGAATAGCCCAGGACCTGGCAGCTTCTACACTGAGGGATCGAAGGGCATGGAATACGATATTCCAGAGGGCAAAAGAACTGGGAATGAACCCAAGGGTCACCTACCCAGCCAAACTGAGTATTTTGTTTCAGGGGAAAATATGGTCATTCAGTGGAATAGAGGACTTTCAAGCATTCTTGAGGAAAAAACCAGAGTTGAATAGAAAATTTGACATCCAAACACAAGAAGCAAGAGATGCCTGAGAAGGTAATCAGGGAAAAGAAATCAGAAGGAACTTATCAAAGTTGAACTATTTACATTCCTATATGGAAAAGCAATATCTGTGACTGATGATATCTTTCTCACTATGAAAATAATGGAAGAAGGGGTGTGGTCATACGAATACATATGTGAATGTGTGTGTATATGGTTACAGTTATATATGGATAGAGGGCATAGGTTGAATTTGTTGGGAAGGGAGAATACTCAAGGGATGAAATTATAAGGTGAGAGAGGAAAGTGGCAAGAGGAGATGGGGAGAGACATGGTAGGGTAAACTATCTCATGTAGGGAAGTGGGTGCAAAGGAGGGGGAGAATAAGGAAGGCTAAAAAGGCAAAACCACATTCACATTGAATTTGGTTCAGGGAGAAAATGACATACATACTAAATGGGATATCTCAACCTGCAGCAGGATAGGGGGAAGGGGGATGAGAGGAGGAATGATTGATGGGAGGGCATCCTTAGGGGGAGGGGATGTTGGAAGTACCCACTATAGAAGAGGGACAGGATCATGTAGGGAATGGACCAGGTGGGGGGTGGGATGAGTGGGAGGGAATTATAAGCAGCCTTGTATAATATATCTGCTATGATAATGTTTTGCATAGCTAGGCATGTACAACATATACTGAATTACTTATCTCCCCAGAGGGAATGGGTGACAAGGGAGGAAGGAAATGGATCTGAAATTCGAGGTCGTAAGATTAAATGTTTCAAATATATATATAAATACTATTATTAATACTCTTTTGCCTATAATTGGGAGATAAGATGTGCAGGCATTGGGACACAAAGAGTCATCTTCCTCTAATGGAAAAGTCGATGGGGGTATGGGAGAAGGTATGGGAGAGAGCAGATTGGAGGAAGCGATATCTTGTGGGACTGCTATTCTGGGAGGTTGGGTAGGGGAATAATGGGGGGAAAATGATTGTAACTCAAAACCTGGCGGAAATGAATGATGTAAAACAGAAGTTAATAAAGTATTTGTTTAAAAAAAAAAAAGTACCAGAATTTAAGAATACCTTGAAAGAATAAGCTACATCAATTCACATATTGCATATTTTTAATCTGTAAGTGAAAGAAAATAAAAGATAGTAGGAAGAAAAAAATTTATATCAGTTGATTTAATTTGATCCTTTTAGGGATAAGAATTTGCTTAAATTACTTTGATACAACCCATTCCCATAGATTTTCTTCTGCCCTTTGCTCCCCAATCCCATTTGTCAATGTTTTCCTTAGTTCTACAGCAGTTTAAATTAATGATTCATTTTTCTTTCTTTTATTTATTTGGTTATTTAATTATTCCTTTATTTTTCTTCTCTCAGATGGTTAATTCAAAATGCTTCTTCTTCTCCCCTCCAGTTTCTTATATTTGTTGTGGTTTTTTTTTTTTTTTGTATCTTTCAGAAATAATTTTTATTTTTTTGGCTCTGAACTTGATAAACACAACTGTGAACATTTCCATATAAAAAGATTGCATATAAAATCACAAACCTCCTTCTTCCTTTCTTTTTACCATCCCTTTCTCCCCCATGTTTCTTTACAGTGTTATGGTTATTGTATAAATGTCCTCCCGGTTTTCCTTATTTCACTTAGGATTGTTTTCTGCATATTTTTCCAGGATTCTCTGAATCTACCCCTTTTGTCATTTCATAGAGCCTAATATATTTTATTAATTTCTTTTACCTGTAATTTATTTAGCCATTCCCTAGATTGATGGGTATCCCTTAGTAACTTAGTTTCTAGTTCTTTGCTAAAAAAAAAAAATGCCACTCTAAACACTTTTTGTGCATATAGGTCCTTCACACCTTTCTTTGATTCCTTTGGAGTATGGGCCTACTAGTATTATTACTGAGACAAAGAGCATATCTGTTTTATTGACTTTTTTGATAAGTTTTTCTGTACCTTTTTATTTAAAAAATTGCTTTTTTTTCTCTTTAATTCTCTTCCTTTACTGTCTATTCTGAAATTTTCTTTTCTGATTTGTAGTCTATACCCTTGTTTATTCCTTTTTTTAATCTCTTTTGTTTTTCTCGGAGTTAAGCCTTCTGAAGTACTAGGTATAAGATGATTTTTCAAATTGATTCTTGAGATCTTTCATCTCTTTTTTTATGTAGTGGCCTGTTCTTAAAAGTAACAATTCTTATAGGAAATAATGTTGATTGAAGCAATGCCTCAGGGTTGAAATTCCTGTGTACTCAGAAAATCTGCTCTTACCCTTTATATTCTTATGATTATTCTTCTTATCAATGGACTTTAAAAGGGCACAGAAATTACTTGCATAGGGGTGGCTAGTTGGTGCAGTGAGTAAGAGCGCCGGCCCCCAGCATCAGGATGACCCGAGATTGGTTCTGGTCTCATTAGCACCCACACATAAATAACCAGCCATGTAACCTTGAGCAATTTACTTAACCCCAATTGCTTTAAAAAAAAAAGAAAAGAAAAGAAAAAAAAGAAATCAATCACTCGTATCCCTATAATACAGTTTTGACTCAGAAACTACATTTATTCATCTATTGGGGCATTATGGCAATTAGTTCATGATAACTTCAATTATGCACCTCTCACCTTCTGTTTCCGTTTACAGTATTATCTGTTGTGTGGGGGGGTGCTTTTTTTTTCTTTGATCTCTTTTTTCTTTTTTCTTTTTTTTTACTCCATATATCAGTCTCTGTTATTTTTTATTTTTTTCTTCACTTTTATTTTCAGTTCTAAATTTTTTTCCCCAACACACAACTCATTGAGAAGGCAGGAAATGTGATACTCATTTTACATATGAGGTCAGACAAAACATATCCACATGAGCCTTGTTGGAAAGGAAGGAAGGAAGGAAAGAAAGGAAAAAATGTGCTTCAATATATATGCTGAGTTTATCAGTTCACTATCTGGAGGTAGATAGCATTTTTTCATCTTGAGTCCTTTGGAAATGTCTTGGATCACTGTATTAATCAGTTAGAAGTGCTAAGAATTTTGCATTTGATTATCTTTATTTTTGGTACTTTATACAGTGTTCTCCTAGTTCTTACTTCACTTTTCATCAGTTCATTGTGGGAATTTTCTGAGATCATCCCTTTCAGTAATTTCTTATAGCACAATAATATTACATCACAATAATATACCAAACTTGTTTAGCCATTCCTCAGTGAATGAGCATCCCCTTAGTTTCCAAACCTTTACCATCACAAACAATAAGCTGCTATAAATACACACACACACACACACACACACACACACACACACACACACACACATATATATATATATATGGATCTTTTTCATTTTTAAAAAAATTTCTTTGGGGTACTGACCTAATTAGCAGTATTGCTGGGTATATTAGCAAGCACCCTAGTATACCCAGGATGGCCTGCTAGCAATTTCTTTGATCTACTATTAAAGGAAAGACAGCTTTAAAGGGGCTAAAAATTCTACTTTAATTATAGAGAAAGAAGTGAGTATAGTAAATACAAGCAGAGAAATTAGCACAAAGACCAACAGACAGGGTTCCAGCTGTCTGACACAACAATATTACTATACACTTTACATATATCACTGGATCAAGGGACCACAGACATCTAAGCAGTTGGGGGCCTTTGAAGATGTGGCTACTTAGACTCTCCAGCAGGAAATCAAAAGATCTTTCTCATGAGCAAACCACCCAAAGCAAAATGCTAATGTCCTAGAATATATAACAAAGACTAGACCCTTCATTGGCTCAGAGCCAGAAGGCAAAAAACCAAATTGACTCATGTAAGTACAAACAAGGTGGGATTTTTGTTTTCTTTTTCTAGTTCCATTTCTCAGGCTCAGGCTAAATTGCAAACATCTGAAGGATTAATCGCCTTTGAACCCTGATAATTCACAGCTGTGCTGACTCAAGTAGGTTTCATGCCTTCTTGCTCTGAGCCAATCAGGTGCCAAGTCTTTGTTATATATTCTGTTATATATATCCTTGGCATTTCTCTGCTTGTATTTTCTATATTCACTTCTTTCTCCATAATTAAAGTAGAATTGTTAGCCCCTTTAAAGCAGTCTTTCCTTTAAAAGCAGATCAAAGAACCTGTGCTAGCAGGCCATGCTGGGCATGCTAGGGTACTTGCTAATACACTGGATCAAAGGGTATATTAGTTTGATGGCTCTTTGGACACAGTTCCCAATTCTTCTCTAGAATGGTCAGATAAGTTCACATCTTCACACCAACATTACATTAGTGTGCCCATTTTTCCACATCTCCAGGATTTGTCATTTTTCTTTCCTTAATGATAGCCAGTCTGATGGCTGTGAGGTGGCACCTTAGAGTTGTTTTAATTTGTATTTCTTCATGAGTTATTTAGAGCATATTTTAATATGAAAACTGCTTTTTCATAACCTTTGACCATTTGTCATTTGGGAAAGGGCTCTTTTTTTGTATATTTTGCTTAGTTCCCTGTATATTTGAAAATTGAGGCCTTTATCAGAGAAACTTGATGCAAAAATTTCCCCCAGTTTGCTGTTTTCCTTCTAATTTTGGCTGTATTGAATTTGTTTGTAAAAAAACCAAAACAAAACAAAAACCTTTATCACTGATGTAAATAGTATCTTTTTCACTCTTGTTGAGCCATGACCTCTTCCCATTGAGTTGACAAAAAATTTTTTGCATGTTCCTCCAGTTTTCTTATATCATCCTTTATGTCTAATCATGTGCCCATTTTGAGCTTATCTTTGTGCAGGGTGTAAAATATGTTGGTCTATGCCTCATTTCTGACAGACTGCTTTTCACTTTGCTTAGCTGTTTTGTCAAACAGTGAGTTCTTGCTACTGGGGAGTAGCTGGAATCTTTTAGTTTATAAAAGTTTGCTGGGTTATTGGGCTATTTGCTTTTGTATATTGTGTACCTAATCTATTCCATTTATCAATTAACATTTCTTCAGTTGTGTGGATCTTTATTTGTGTAAAGACTATTTTGTAATTGTGTTCATAAAGTTTCTATATATGTAAAATCTCGTCTACAGTTATTTTAAATTCTCTTCTTGCTATGTTTTGTTGGTAATATATAGAAATGCTGATAATTTATATAGGTTTATTTTATATCCTGAACATTTGGCAAAGTTGTTTATTGTTGCAACTAATTTTTAGTTGATTCTCTAAGTAAACCATAATATCACCTGCAAAAATAGTTTTTTGCTTCTGTTCATTCCTTTAGTTTCTTTTTCTTGGTTTATTGCTATAGTTAGCATTTCTAGTACAATATTACATCATAACAATGATAATAGATATCTTTGCTTAGTCCCTGATCTTGCTGGAAAGACTTCTAATTTATCCCCATTCTAGATAATACATTCTCTTGGTTTTAGACAGATACTATTTATAATTTTTTTAATAGGCCCATTTATCCATTCACTTTCTAATGTTTTCCATGGGCATAGCATTTTGTCAAAAAGTTTTTTTCTGCATCTACTGATATAATATGTTTTGTTGTTGTTGTTGTTGTTTGTTATTTATGTGATCAGTTATGCTTAGAGTTTTCCTAATATTGAACCAGCCCTGCATTCCTGGTATAAATCCATCCTGGTCCTAGTGTGTGATCTTTGTAATAGATTGCTGTCATCTCCTTGCTATTACTTTGAATTAACTGTTCTTTAAATGTTTGGCTAAAATTTGCCAGTAAATCTGTCTATTCCTGGGTTTTGTTTTGTTTTTCCTTAGGGAGCTCATTTATGGCCAATTCAATTTCCTTTTCTAAGATAGGGTTACTCATCTGTTAATCTGGACAATTTATATTTTTGTAAATATTCATCCATGTTATTTAGTTTTGTTGACATAAAATTAAACAAAATAGCTCCTAAAATTGCTTTAATTTCATCTTCATTGGTTTATTACTCATTTCATTTTTTATAGTGGTAATTTGGTTTTCTTCTTTTTCATTAAATTAGCCAATTATTTAACCATTTTATTGTTGTTTTTTTTTCCCACAAAACCATCTCCTAATTTTATTATTAGTTCAGTGATTTATTTTTAACTTTCAATTTTTTAATCTCTCCTTTGATTGAGGAAAGTTTTCATACATATAAAATTTCCCCCTAGGAATTGCATTGGCTGAATACCACAAATTTTGGTCTATTGGTTGGGCTCCATTCACGTAGGCAGGGGCAGGGGTGGCAGGGTGGGGGGGGATGTTTGACCTGAGCTTCTGTTATGTCCTTCCGTGTTTCATAGCTTGATCTGGGGGAGCAGAGGTTTTGGATGCCTCCAGAATGTTGTGATCCAGGGAGAGGTCTAATCACTACCCTCCTGATCTGCACTCTGCACCTTACCCAAGAAGAGTCCCTGAGATCTTTTAGATCAGGTATACAGTCCCCTTACCATCTCTGGCTAGTGGTATTGCTTCCACTATGCCACTCTCTGGCCAGCTCCCACCTCAGTATCCTCAGAGTTCTCTTTTAGTCCTCCTAAACTGTCTATGACTTGTTCTTGGCTTTCCTGCTCCAAATTCTGTTTGGTGTTTTCTGTGGTCATTTTATAGGAGAGGCTTTGAAGTTGTTACTTTTCACTTCGACATCTTGATTCTACTCCATACTTAAGATTTTTTTTAAATAACCAATAAACATGGGGTAATATATTTCATTATTTATTATTTCCTTGGCAGTTAAACTTATTTACCCATATTGTGCTTCTGTTGTTTGAGATATTTGTAAAAAGAGCGTTCTTGGGGAGAAAAAAAAAAACTATACATCTCTCATTTTGAGTTGCAGCCTGAACTACTTTGGCATTTCTAAACCCCATTCTCTTCTGGGGTATCTAGCAGATGTGAAATAATATTGTTATTCAGATTCCCTTTGTTTATAGGTGAAAGCATTTCTCTTGGCCACTTGTAGAATTTAGCTATTGTTAGAATTCTTCAATTTAACCATCATGTCTTGAAGTTGGAAGTATTTTTGTTTTGCTTTATTTTGAAGACTATATGGATTCTTTGAATAGATACTTGTTACTGTTTTTTTTTAATTTGTGTGTGTGTGTGTATGTGTGTGTGTGTTATTTCCTTCATTGCAGTGTTCAGGTTTGATTTATCATGTTCTTCTGGGGAACTCATGATCTTTAAATTGCTTGTGTGCGTCTAGGCTTTGAGCAATGGCTTTGGCTTTTTTAAGAAATCATGTTTTTAAAAAACTGCCTTTTGTTTTTCTTCCAAGAAATTTCCCTCCACTTCAGTATTTTTGGGTCACTTTGGTAGGACTGTGGTGGTTGGAGGGTAAGAGGTATTAACTGAATTTTTTAAGAATTCTTTTTTCCATCATTTCTTAACTTAGCTGGGGTTTTCTCTTTTTTGTCCTCTGCATTCAGCTCCAATATTATATTTTCTTTGGTACATAATGCTTCTTTGGGGCGTATTTGGTCCCACAACCCCAGTGATTGTTTTAATATAATTTCAAACTTGTCTTAAACACAGGCAAGGAAATTGATAAACTCAGGCAAGTTTCTAAAAGGAAAGGTTCATTAGAGTCCAGTTTGGATATGCTGCTAAGAAATGTCATACCATTTTTATCTTTACATATCTCTTTGTCATTTCTGTTGGTAAGCATCATTCTTTCTAGGATTTTCAACCCCCCTTGAAACTTTGGGAAGAAATAGGGAGACCTTAAGTTTGTCTCCTAAAATAGATGATGTTGTTCAGTCATTTTCGGTATTGTCCGGCCCTTTGTGACCCCATCTGGGGTTTTCTTGGCAAAGATACTGATGTATCTCTAGAGTATTTCCTTCTCCAGTTCATTTTACAGATGAGGAAACTGAGGCAAACAGGGTTAAGTGACTTGCCCAGGGTCACACAGCTAGTGAGTGTCTGAGACCAGATTTGAACTTAGGAAGGTGAGTCTTCCTGATTCCAGGCCCTGTGCTTTATGGTACCCCCCCACTGCCCCACCAAAATGTATGCTTGCAAACAAAAGCCAGTCAGGTTTACAATTTTAACAATAGGTTGCAGTCAAATGCCATTCAGGTCTTGGCTATTGAGAAGAGAATCAGTAAGGAGCAACCAAAATTTTTTCCTATCGGTTGAGGTTATCTTTATGGCCAAATGTTTAAAGGAAATTATATTTGCCACTGAAAATAAGGTTATAGGCTTTTGTGAGACTCTCAGATCTTCCTTGGTTCATTAGTACAGACAAGCAAGCCTCTCCAAAAAGAGAAATGCCACTTTCGTATAAAATTGGACTTTAGAGCTCTGAGATTATTAATGAGATTATTAATTAAAACTCTCTAATTATTGCAAGTCATTTTCAAATGTTCAGAATTCTATTTGTGGACTACTGGGAATGAATAATATTAGGCCATATCTGGCTAAATGAGAATATTAGAACTATTTTAGAAACTCTTCCAAAATAAATCTGGCAAAATTTCTGGTCTTTTAAAAATAAAGTTGTCCCCATATCTTTTCCTTTCCCCACCTCTGATTCATCTTACCCAAAGAATCAATCCTAATTATGTGCAGATTTTGGAAACATCAAATCATTTCAGAGAAATTAGTACAACATACCAAAGGTTTGTGGCCAAGGCTTCAGTGAGATTGTTTTAATAAGTCTGATGATCTGTTATCCTCCAAACGATTGTGCAACATAACCGTTAAGCAAATAGCAGCCCTCACCCCAAATTTGTGGCATTTGGCAGCGTCCTACCCAGGCGCGGGTCCTGGAGGTCCCTGCTTATCATTTAGACTCGAGTGTGTCTTCAGTACAGCAGCATCCACAGACGGGAGGGTGGGGGATGCCAGCTGTGCATGGCCATCGGGAGCAATGATTCAATGAATTGCAGTGGGGGAAATGTACTAATTAGAGCTTAGATACTCTCATTTGTTAGAACATACAAAGTGCCACAGCTCTACACTGTGACCTTGCCCGTGCTCTTCTGACTTCACACCAGCTGGCGCCCATCAGCCTGGGATAAGTCATGCATGGTGCTTTGCCTAACTTTCCCTTGGATTCAAACAGATGCATTTTGTAGAGTTAGAAGACAGAAATCTCCATTTTCAAATCTTTCTATGATGTCTAATGATACTGTATCATTGCTGATTATAATTAGTGCTCCTGTTTGCCTTCTCAAATTGGTATCTGCCTGTAAAGGACTGCGGAAATCAATGCTGTTGCTTTAGACTGCCTCCCCCCGCCCCCAGCCCTCATTTGTCTCATGGCACTGGAGGCATCCAGGTGGCAGGAAGATGGGGTGAGGGTTTTGGTTGGGGGCACTAGAACCATCTGCCTCAGCTCCTTCCTCACCACAATACATGATGATTTGAAATTTTAAAATCTGAAGAGTGGCCAAAACATACCCATTTTAAGTTATCAGGCAAGAGGAAGAGAGACAAAATGTAAGAGGTGAGGGAAAATGAATAAATGTTAAATGGAAGTTAAATATGATCAAGGTTTAGTACCACGGACTACTAGAGGAGAATTCTGAACAAGGGCCAGGGGAAAGTGTTTCCTTACATTAAGTGTTTTTGAATTACTTAATGCCACTAAGGCAGACAAATTCACATAACTCCCTTTATTTCTTTAATGTAAGTTGATTTTTTTTGTTTGTTTCTTTTATTAAAAGCAAATAAAATGTGCCGTGCATGAGAAACATAACGTGCTATGGTTGTACATACAAAAGTGAGAACCCTTGTCCTTGGGAAACTTACATTCCACTGGAGGGATACAGTCTGGAATCACAGAGTTATAGATTTAGGGCTGGATTTTATACATGTAGAAGCTGAGGCCCAGAAAAAAATGAATGGCAAAGCTGGGATGCGAACCCAAGGTCTCTGACTTAACAACTCTTTCCATTATACCACATTGTCACTGTTGACAGATTATGCAAATATAGGCGATGTACAAAATCAAAATGATTTTAGCAGAGAGGGGGCCTTTAGGCAAGGCACCCAGGAGGGTGCTGGAGGTGAAGGAGGAGCAGCAGGGAGGGCAGCTGGCCTAGACTGTAACCTGGAAAGGTGAGCTGGAGCCAACATGTGAAGGACTTTAATTCCCAAACAGAGATGTATGGGTTTTGTCCTAGAGGCAATGGGGAGCAACATGGTTAGACGTGTGCTTGAGAAATGTCAGTATGGCGGCTGTTTGGAGGAATGATTAGAAAAGTGACACACTGACTCTAGGGGACCCAGGAGGAAGCCTCTCCTGCAATAATCTGTATTTAGGGTACTTGTGGTATGAAGGGAATGGATCTGAGAGAAAAATATTCCAATATGAATCTTATTTAAGTAAAGTAAAAATTCAAATAAAAATAAAAGAATAATTCAAACTCTAATTACTATCAAACAAGCAGGATATAATGCTGGATAGGTTGAGGCACTAGGAGTCAGGACCACCTAGGAGATAGCTGTGCAGTTCTAGACATGTCACTGAAGCTTCTTTTACCTCAGGCAACTCCCTTGGATATAACTGTGAAGCCAGTAGAAAGCTGGCTCCTACCATGAAATATGTCCCAAGGTGCTAGAGTAGTGGTAGAGAGGAGGAGGGAGGGGTCATAGGGAAGATACGCTTGAGAATTAGCCCACATTTATATAATACAGCTTTCTGTACAGGGAGAATTCAGATGGCAGCTCCATTTTATAGAAGTGGAAACTAAAGTGGTGACTTACCATGGGAATGTGAGCAGAGGCTTTGGGCTTCTGAGTCCAGACTTCATTTTCCCATGCCCCACTTGTATGGCAGTGGAAGCAACGGAGCTCTGAAGGACGAGGAAGAATTCTACAAAATAGATAAGACAGTAGAACAACTTGGACAAAAGTAAAGAGCCAGAAAAGCAACTCAGACAGCTCTCTGCTAACAAAGGATGCTTCCCATGATATCCACTGGCACACTGATGCCACTCTACATGACTCAGGCCATGATGGGATCCTTGCTGCTGTGTGCACTGGTGGTGGGATTGCTCTTCTTTTGGGGGGGAGGGGAAGGGCAATTGGAGTTAAGTGACTTGCCCAAAGTCACAAGGCTAGAAAGTGTGTCAAGTGTCTGAGGCTGTATTTGAACTCAGGTCCTCCAGACTCCAGGGCCGGTGTTCTATTCACTGTGCCACCTACCCGCCCCGGGATTGCTGTTCTTTGCTGAGACCAAGAGTAAGAGACAGACTTCATGATGTCTTTTAGAGCCAAGTAAAAAAAAACTTAGACCTTGTATTATCTGTTGTCTACACCAGTGGAGTCCAACTCAAATAGAAACAGATCCCTGCAGGCTACTTATTTACTTAGGAAAAAAACACAAATTAACATCATCTGTGTTGTGTTGTATTTTTTTTTTTATTTTGTGAAACATTTCCCAGTTACCTTGGAATCTTGTTTAGGTTTTATCCTTCATTAGCAGAACATGTACTCTGAGTTAGAATTCCCCATAATGTTGATGGACTTGTGTTGAGCCCTCCACGAACAGTCCAACAGCACATGTCTGGAGGTGGTTCATTGAAGTTATAGGGATAGTCTCTAGACATGCTTAACTCTGACCGGAAACTTCCAAACTGTACATTCTTAGAGCCATGCTTTGAAAATTACGAAGTTCTTTTTCAGCCAGAATGTGACTCCCAATATTTGGGGGAGTGACTTCAGTTCATCAAAAATTTTACTTTTAAGTTTTAATTTTAAGTTTCCCCCCCATTATTCAGTTTTATATTATTTTGTACTTTTTCTAGAATTATGGTCTTTTTTCAAATTGTATAAAGTACACACCAATAGCTAATGCAGGGGATAGAGGATTGGACCTGGAATCAGAAAGAAGAACTGAGTTTAAATTTGTCCTCAGATACCTACTAGCTGTGTGATCTTGGACAAATCACTTAAAACTTTTTGCCTCAGTTTCCACAACTGTAAAAAAGGGATACCAGTATTTATCACTCACGACTGTTGGGAGGATCAAATGATGTGATTTTGTAAAGTGCTTTATTACATTCGCATCACTGGACATGAAACAATGTGGAGATCACTATTTGCATTTCTTCCATATCTGGTACTTGAATTAGGGTTAATGATTTTTTTTCACCATCAGCCTTGGTTATTAACATTATTACACATTTGTCTCTTCAGACTTAACTGATTTTACCCAATTGTCCATAATAAGCTTTGGTACAAAAATTACCTTGAAGTTGTTTCCTCTCTAGAGTCTATGAACATTGTAAGCTTTTTCTTTATGCTGCTCCTTTGGGACGCTTTGTGAATTCCCTGGGTTCTACAGAACATAATTTCAGAAACAATGAAGTAGGTGATCTCTCTTAAATGTTTTTCCAAATTGAATCTTAGGAGTATGAAACCTGTTCATTTACATGTTACAGGGAAGTCGATAGACCTCTTGAGAAATCATAGAGATGGAATTAAATTTGCCCATTTGTATTCGGGGAAAGAGGTCATGTTTGTTATAATATTGGGCAGCAATATTTGAACAGCTGCTTTTTGATCATTTTTAAATGATAAATAATAAACTTATTAAGGGGACATACTTATTTAGCACATGGCTGAATGTCCTGCACGTGGAAAGATGATTCTTTATGACCAACAAATCATTGATTCAGGATTCAGCCCTTCTCTAATTAGCACTGCTACCTGAGAGTAGAAATAATTTTTTGGCACTTAAAGTGAAAATCACTGAATTGTAACTAGTAGTGAAAGTGTAGGAGAAGTGGAAAGGTAGTGTTATTTGGTGATAAATTCTTCCTAGAAGTTATTTTTAATAGAACCTCTTGAGAGGTGGGGGAAAAACCCCTAATCCAAAAGGTCTTAGACACCAGGAACATAGAATGGTAATGGAACCAAGAAGCTAGAAGGAAGGAGTATGTCTTGAATGGTTCACTAGCCAAAAGGCCAGCTAGTGGGAAACCCAAAACTGATGAGGCTTTTAACAGCCAGAACACGTTATCACTGTTACTGTAGTAGGCCTTCCCCATAGAATAGAGTTTTGTTTTGTTTTCTTTTTGGAAGGTAATTTGGGTTAAGTGACTTGCCAAAGGTCACAAGGCTAGTAAGTGTGTCAAGTGTCTACGGTCAGATTTGAACTCAGGTCCTCCTGACTCCAGGGCAGTACTCTATTCATTGTGCCATCTAGCCACCCCCTGAAATAGAGTTTCTTAATGGATTTTGCCCATTGGACATGATTAAGTCAGGTTGTGAACAGATCACTTCCTGTCCACACTACTCTGCTTATTAACCTTGACCCCGTTACTTCTCACACATACACCAGCTCCAAGCTTGAGTTCAAGTGAAACCATTTCCTGTGAATCAGCCCTTGACAGAAAAAAATGTCTTGTGATATCCCTAGCATGTAGATTTATCAGATCAGAGAATTAGAGCTGTGTGACCTTAGGCAAATCACAAACTTTTCACCTGTTTCCACAACTGTAAAAAAGGGATACCAGTATTTATCACTCATGAATGTTGGGAGGATCAAATGATGTGATTTTGTAAAGTGCTTTATAATGTTCCCACCACCAGCATCACTGGACATGAAACAATGTGGAGATCACTATTTGGATCTCCAAGAAATCTCAAATCAGCACCAACCATTTTCTAAATGAAGAAACTGAGGCTCCATGGGGGGGGACCCCAAGGTTATACCCCCAGCAAGGTTACACATGAACCTTTGTCCTCTGACTCCAAATCCAAACCTCAGTTTGAGAATTCAAAACTAAAAAGAGCTTGGAGCCATAAAGTAG
Organism: Gymnobelideus leadbeateri; assembly: GCA_011680675.1. NCBI lineage: Eukaryota > Metazoa > Chordata > Mammalia > Diprotodontia > Petauridae > Gymnobelideus > Gymnobelideus leadbeateri. The sequence continues at coordinate 16,951 of WOXC01000786.1, forward strand.
ATGCTTTAAAGAATACTTTTGGGGGCAGCTAGGTGGCACAGTGAATAGAGCACTGGCCCTGGAGTCAGGAGGACCCGAGTTCAAATCTGGCCTCATACACTTGACACACTTAGTAGCCCTGTGACTAACCCCAATTGCCCTCCAAAAAGCAAAAAATTAAAAAAAAAACCCACCACAAATGACTCATAAGCATCCAAGTAAAAAATATTTTTAAAAAAACAATACTTTTGCTAGGAAATTTTAGACTTTTATGAGAGTCTCATCATAGGATCTGAGAACTCATCTCCTCATTTTATAGAATTGGAAACTGAGACCCAGAGGGGGTCATCATTGGTGTCAGACTCAAATAAAGAGATCCCTTGCAAGCTGCATAGTGACTGAGAAAATCACAAATTAACATTATCTATGTTGGGTTTTTATTTATGTTTTAAACATCTTGTTATACTTTAATCTCTTTTTTTTTTTCAGAAAATATGGTGAATTTTGTATTGTGAATTTGAGGTTTATAATAGCTGTGTAACTATTCACTTCATTAATCTATATTTCAATTAATCATACTGTACTTGGTAGATTTTTTTTTCCACTTCAAACTTATGACAAGATTGCTGAGTGTGTTTGTAGTCTCTTTCTCTTCCTCCATCCAAGGACAAACTTAATCAAGCAGAATTGTATAATCCTTAAAAAAAAAAATAAAATAAAATCCCTGGATTCTATTTGCATTTTACCTTGAAGTATGGCTCACTTCCTTTTCCCCTTTGTCTTTGTATTGTAGCTGGTGAGTGACTTGTTGGAATTCTGCTTCTATACCTTCCGAGAGTCACAGGCCCTGAAAGTGGAGTTCCCAGCGATGCTGGTGGAGATCATTAGCGACCAGCTACCAAAGGTGGAATCGGGGAATGCTAAGCCCCTGTACTTCCACAGGAAGTGACAGAAAATGTCTTAATGGAAGAACTTTGCCTTAAGTTTCCCTGTGTTATTCCACACCCATGAAGGACCCAAGAAATCACATTTTTAACATGCGATGATTCACAGTTCAGCAGTTTTTCAAGTTTAAAATCACATCAAGGGTTTGGGGACTGGAAAGCAGTTCGACATGGATTTGGCAAGAACCAGATGATTTAAGAGTTCTTCCCCTTACCCTCAGTGCTTAGAAAATGATCCCGTTCCTCTGGATGAAAAGCCATATCTAGTCAATAACTCTGATTTTGATATTTTAACAGATGGAAGTTTTAAATATGCCATGTAGTTTCTGGTATTGTTTGCTTGTTGTAAAAAGGGTTCAAGGACTAATGAACTTTTTAAAGCTTACCCTTGGTTTGCACATAAAACGTACAGTCAAATATGGGGCATTAATATTCTTTTCTTATTTAAAAAAACAAAAAAGAGAAAAAATATATACAGACTCCTCTTGTGTAATAATGGAACATTTGGTGTGGAATAATCGCCTCCCCATCTGGGGCATTTGTTCTCCCATGTTATCCTCTATCACTAGTGGACACACTCTTCGGTGTCCATTTATTATTTAATTAAACGGATAAGATGTTAAAACAAATGCCTCAGTTTCCATTTATATTATCTATTGTGCTGGCTTTACAAATAATTTTTCGCAGTCTTTTGCTGTACTGTATATTACTGTATGTATAAATTGTGAAGGACCTGAAATAAGGTGTAAGGAACTTTTGTAAATGAGACACATACAAAAAAAATCTTTAATGGTTAATAGGATGAATGGGAAAGTATTTTTGAAAGAATTCTATTTTGCTGGAGACTATTTAAGTACTATCTTTGTCTAAACAAACAGGTAATTTTTTTTTTGTAAAGTGAAATGTTCTGCATGCCTAATGAGCGTTTACAGTGTATTTAAGAAAGGGAAAGCTGTGCCTTTTTTTAGCATCATAGAAGATTTACCATTGTACCATGTCTGTTGTAAATAACCACAGGTTTTCAGTTGTCTTTAAGCCTTTCTATTCTTCTGTATTCTGTTTCCCCTTTTGTCTGCCACTTGCAAGTACCTGTGAGCTGAGTACACTTTAGGACTCCGGCTTCTGCCTTCCCCAAGGAACGTTGTTGAGTTGTGTTTACAGCTTCATGAAGGTTTCATTTAACAAGACACAACAAACAGGGGGCTCAGGAGCCTTGGCAGCTTTAGGGCTGTAGGGAGAATCTGGCTCTTTTCTCATCCACAAGCAAAAGTCAGTCATATGATGTTGGGACTGGGAGGTGGAAAAAAGTGGTTTAAAGGTTGCTTTACATCTATTTTATGTTTCTTTCTTTCTTTGGGAGAAAATGCAAGCAACCTCTTACCGGTTCCTCTTCCTGCTTCTGATGTAGGGGAAGGTCAAGGGCACATAGGTCCTGGGAGGGAGGATCTCACCAGATTAGAATTGGCACGAGGCTGAGACTGGCAGATTACTTACTGGTGGGGTTGACATCTTCAAAATGTAAATCTTCTAAAGCCTTTTATAATGAAACTGCAGCTCCTACCAACAAATGATAAGACCAAAAGTTCAACTCAATTCATCTGGTTCAGGCTCAGGTCTCTCTGCAGCCTCAAAGTATAAATGAGTATGTTTGGGGGCAGAGCTAACAGTCTGATTTCACAAGATAAACTGCTGAGACTAGAGGCCAAAGGAATCTTTCCGAGAGTAATGATTAACATAAGTACTCACTTACTCATGGAAATCACATCCATTTCCCCAAACTCTCCCAGCTAACACTGAGGGAGGGAGCCGAGGTCCCTGAGAATGCAGCATTCCACTCTCACCCCCCCTTTCACTGCAGGCCCGTTAGGCACAAGCTTATGGGAGTACATTCACCCATGACATGACCCCGGTCTTTTTAAGTGACACCTGCCTTATGTTAATGGGAAACTTATGAAAGCTGTACTCAAGAGGGAAGGGGTCTTCTTACATACTTTGCAACTTCAGGAATTTAATTTAATCAGCTGATCTTTAACTACAAACTGACCTGCACAGCAATACGCAAGCCACCCGTGGAAGGTGATAAATACACCGCATGCAGACTGGGGGTTTCTGGATAAGAAATGGATACAAATGCCGCTTTTTAGTTCAGACTTGATTTTTACAGAATTGGAATTTCAACTTAACCATGTTTGGGATGAATACAGTCTGCATCAGCTTTTTGTATTAACAAAGTTACTGGCTTTTTCTGTCTCCAGGTAACTTTGCTTGATTAAACAGCAAAGCCATATTCTAAACTCACTGTTGAATGCTTGTCCCAGTCCAAATTGTCTGTTTGCTCTTATTTTTGTACCGTATTGCTCTTTAAAAATCTTGATTTGGTACAATTCATAATTCACTGAAACTTCTTCATAGAATTAAAAACACACTAAATTAGTTAAAAAAAGCAATTTATATCTTTATGCAAAAACGTATGTCTGTCTTTGCAAACGACTGTAAGCAGATTACAATAAATCCTTTACTTTAATCACCTGTTGCTTTGAAAGAGTTCATTTAGGTGTCCGTGGAAACACACAAATATAATATCCAACAGAATGCTGCCTCTCAAATCTCCTGCATTATGCTCAAGTGGAAATAAGTTGTAATAGACCATGTGTTGTCTTCTATTTTGGGAAGCTGCCATCTTCCAAGCAGTAAAATGTGGTTGTAACACATTCACTTACCTTAACTGGACTTTTGGGGTCCCACGCTGCCACCTTTGAGTGCTCTACAGTGCTTTCAATCAAAACTTCTTGTGACCGACAAGAAACGTATATCTTAACCTGGATCCTCTTCAGGCCCCTCCCTTCCACTTCTTCCATCAAAATGGACAAGGAAACACTCTAAGTCCAATAAGCAAATTAAAATACAAAAGAAACTGGCATTTGATTCCTACAAATTAATACATATCACGTAGTACAATGAGAACTGCAACAGCCATCCCCCAACAAAATCAGTCATTTTTAACAATTCACAAGACCATGGAGCTGGGAAAGGAGGACTTGGGGTTAAAGCTCCTTTCTAGAGGAAGTGTCTCAGCAGTTTCTTAATTAAAGGCATTCTCAAGAGCTAGTGCTCCTTTTAAAATCATTTTGTTGGTGATCTGCCCTTTTAGAAAAAAATTTTAACATATATGCATGTATAAAGGATTTTATACAAAAGCCACTAGAGTTCCAGATAACTAAGATGAATGTTTTAAGAATGAATGATATGGTAGATCCCTGACAGTGAAACAAGCATCTACACTCCATTGTATATATACAGGCATAATATACACAGTGATACACATCTAATTAAGACTTTACTTCTTACCTTTAAAGCTCTTTAAGTAAATAGAAATTATTTGTCTTTTCTGTTTTATGCTAACCGGTACATGCTTTTTGATAAGTTATGCAAAAGTACCTAGATTAAAATGCAAGTATTTCTAGCACTTTAATGTCAACTTGGCCAAATATTTAGTACAATAATTTCTTTGGATACCATTCTAAAGAAAACTAAGTCATTAAAGCTATATTTTTATTTCCATTTCTCAGGGTACACCAAGCCATCAGAACTTCCAGGATATGTCTGTATATCTAAAGTGAAGTGGATAGCCGGGACAGTTACTCGGGTTTTTAAAAATAAACTTGAATCCAAATAGCCAGAATGATGGTTTTTAGCAAACAATGGGTATGGGAATCCCATCTTTATGTTCTTCATGCCCCAAGACAGAAGGTATGGTTGGTCTCAAACTTAATCTCTTGTGCTATCTCTACCAGAAGTTGGACATTCATTCTCATGAAAGATCTGATCTTGACTTTTCTAAGAGGCTTAGTCCTTAGGTCTCAGTCTAAATTCAGAGTCATCCTTTTTCCTTGGATAATCACTTTTCTGGTAAGTGGGAGAAATTATTTTTAACCTGAGAAATCCATTTTAGGGCTAAGAGTATTACCTTACTTTGCTGGGCTCTCCCTTAAAATAATATCTATCAGTACAGGGGATTAAGTTTGAAAAATGGAGAACGTACTTTTGAAAATCAGGCAAAATGAAAAACATATACAAATCATATTCAGCCTAAAACAAGGTTTTGGGATGTTGTATGTGTCAGATGGTGGCAATCATATTTCCTTTAAAGACCTCTTCTTTTGAGAGGCCCCTAGGATGAAGAAAGAAGAGTGCCTGCCTACTTTAGGATAAGAAGTCACTCATCAGTTTACTCAACTAGTCTCAGTGTGCATATGGGAGAGAAATAGAGGACAAAGGAATGGTGTTTTCAATCTGCATAGAGAAGAAATCAAGCATCATGGAGGACGAAGTTAGCAATGAGGATGAGTTTTCCCCATTATGGCAGCTTTTAAATGTTGGGCACTAAACAGTCTGCTTTTCTGGAGATCTCTTTAATATAGGGATAGAAACATGGCAACAATAGATTTAAAATTATGTGGACAGGGTTCAAATTCTGCCTTTGACACTTGCTGCCTCTATGTGACCTTTGGCACATCCCTGGGCCTCATACTCCTGACCTCTAAAATGAGGGATTTGGACCAATAACCTCTAGGGACCCTTCTAGGTCTTTGGTCCTAGAGTGGAATGTTGACACTACTCTCCCCACCATCTTCCATGTCTATCCACTGGGTGCCCACACCAAATGTGTATTATGCTACTCTAACATTTGAGGAAGGGGAGATTATATTACTGCTACTAACATAATGTAGCATATAAATTGCAGCCATTCATAATGATTTATTCTGAAGCTACTCATCTAAAGCCTAGCTGAGGAACTGAGATCTCCTTGAAATCTATTCCAGGAAGGGAAAAAAGGTTTTAAAGTTGTTCTAGTCTCATTATAAGAAATTGTTAGTTATTGAAGCCTTTACACAAGAAATTTTAATACTTTATCACTACATCCATTTCAGTATTCTGTGTGTATTAGCTACACACAAATCATTTTGGGCAGCAGTAAATTAAAGTAGCACTATGAGCAAGATGGTGAAGCTTCAGAGGAATCAACCAAAGAATAAGCAGAAAAACAAGCAAAGAACAGGCTTCTGGAATAAGACCCAGAGAAAGAATGAGAGAAGAGACCATGTCGTACCCATGATATTTTTCATGACACACATGACTGAAAAATGACTTAATAAAACCCCTCCTTCCTACCCCCAACATACTTTCTGCCATGGAGTTGACCAGAAGAACAATTTTTATAGCACAATGAACTCAGTTTCAAAAACTAACTGCCTCTAACACTTCTTTCTTAAGAGTTGTATGATGGGCTCACCTCTCTGAGATCCAGCTTCCTCACCTATGAAATGGGGGTGATAAAGTTTCTACTATGTTATACAACAGAAAACTGATACAAATGTACTTGGGGCTATACTTGTCAGCACTACTGAGTTGGGGGACAGGAAAGAGAGAAGAGGGGAATACTATGCATGTTCTAAAGCACTTCATGCATATAAAAGATGATGGTTGTGGCCAACTCCATTGGGCTGTCATTATTTGGCTACTATTGCTGGATTTCAAAATAGAAATGGAGCTTCCAGGACCACAGAAAAGTATGAGAGAGAGGTACCATATTTCAACTTGAGCTGCCATATTTGAAGCTGTAAGGATAATACAGTGCTGAATTTTTACTTTTTGTACTCTTGGCTCCCCTTACATGGGAACCCATCACCTAATTCATATGTAGACCTGTAATTAACTTTACAGGCCATGGAGTCCCACAACCTTAATTTACAAATGAGGAAACTGAGGCCCAGAAGTACTAAGCAATACAAAAATGGTGTAACTAGCAGAGCTGGGATTGAAATCCAGGTTTTCTGGCTCAGATCTGTCAACTGTATTAAGCTGAGTCCTTTTCCATTCCATCTGAGCAACATAATAAATAGAGAGTATGGGTCACGGACTAAGAATCACCTTTTCCCACTGTGGATGATATCCAAAAAATGTGCCTCTCTGTAAAGTAGATATTCCCTGAAGTTGAATTCAAACCAATTTTCTTTTTTAAATGTCAGTTAAAAAACCTTATACTGAATTTTTTTTTACGATGTAAATTGACACTTTTCATTGGATGGCTGTATTTGTCCTCTCTCTAGAATCACCTACACTGCATACCTAAAGGACTCATCATATAAAGTGAGTTTATCACTCATTTATCTATAGGTGATATAAGCAGGGTAATTGTTAAATTTTCAGTGTGAGCACTTCCACCTCAGAATTCAGGTAAAGGGAACAAAATCAGGACTTTGAATTATTCTTTTGAATTTTGTCTAGATTTAAAATGATGGAGAAATTGTTAATAATGAAGATTTAAACAGAAAAGTGTATCCTGTGCATTTTTTTCCTGGAAAACTGGTTGTTAAACATTTACTAGCACACTCCTAAGACACAAGGCTAGGACAGAGGGTCATTTATACAAATGACAAGCCACATTCAAACTGACAGGCTTAAAGTCTGGGCTGGAGCCAACAAAATAAAAGTTGACTAGGAAGAAAAGTAAAGTCTTATATGGGGGGATTAAAAAACCAATTGAACAAGAATAAGATTAAATTCAAAATATTTAAGGGCCTGCCACATCCAAGGTACCATGGTTGGGTCTGAAAAGACAAATATGAACATAGTAACTCACCCTCAGACTCACAATCTATTAAGGATTGTAGGAGACCCCAAGGACAGTTTCAAGTGGAAAAAAAGGATCTAGTATTTGTGAGTAACTACAAGCTTAAAATAAGCAAACAGCATGTTGCAGATACTAAAAAATAATCAGTTAGTGCAATCTTAATGTGCAGTAATAGAAATCAAGTGAGGGTCATGGTACTCCTATAAGTCTGGGCTAGTCAGATGACACTGTGTGGTGCTGAGTGACATGATTTACTGACACTTGGCCAACTGAAATACGTCCAGAGGAGGGTGATGGAGAGAAGTCTAAAAGCCATATTCTATAAAGAAAAGAATTGAAGAAGCTAATGTTTAGCCTAGGAAACAGAAAACCATGGGTAAGACATGATTGTTGTCATCAAGCTCTTGAAAGACCATCATATGACAAGTCATTCTGTGAGTTTCCCCCATGGCTGGCCAGACTATCCAATCACAACTTGGCTGAGCAACTTTTAGAGATTTTACAGAACACACTGGGTAGGAGTTTGGTCTAGATATTCCAAGGTCTCTTCTCATTCAGTGAAGGGGTTCCAAACTTGGATTTTTAATATTCTGATTATTCCCTTTTAATAAAGTTGGGTTTTTGTACTATTTTATTTTACATATATTCATATATTATTTTATGCATAAATTCTGAGTGTCCATAGGCTTCATCAGACTGCCAAAGGAATCCATGACACAAGAAAACCCACCTTTATTAGCATCCTCTCAAGCAGAGCACAGGCTGTAGGACAACAAACCATACCTTCTGACTTCTCTGAGATGGAGGTAGGGGCTGAAATTCACCAACATCAAAAATAAGGCGATAAGATCAGTAACATGGCTCGGTTCCCCCAATGTGGCAGCCATATTACGGCTCAACTCTCCTGGATCAGTACTGACTACATGAAGCCAGGCGGTCCCTTCATAGTTCCACAGCACCTCTTGTACTTATAGTAAAATGCTGGCTGGCTTCTCTGCCTGACAACTGGAAAGCATTTAAAAGAAAATAAGTTACACAGAATTTCTCTGTTATTCAATTCTTTTTGATGTTTCTTTCCTCTCCTGTGAATTGGCCTGGATTGCAAAACCTTCCTAGTATATATGAAGTGACTGCAAAGTTGATAAATCATCACTCCAGCAGAACAGCCCAGCCTTTAAGGAAAGGCTGTTCCAAACACTTTTTAGGGCAGAATGAAACTTTTGAATAGATAAAACTTACTGTGTCGGGGCGGCTACGTGGCGCAGTGAATAGAGCGCCGGCCCTGGAATCAGAAGGACCTGAGTTCGGAGCCGGCCTCCGACACTTAAGCCACACAAACAAAAACCTAGCCGTGTAACCTTGGGCAAGTTACTTAACCCCAATTGCCCTAAAGGGGCCGCTAGGTGGCGCAGTGAGTAAGAGCGCCGGCCTCGGAGTTGGGATGACCCGAGATCAGATCCGGCCTCAGAAAAATGAGCACCCACGCATAAATAATAATGACTAGCCGTGTAACCTTGAGCAAGTTACTTAACCCCAATTGCTTTAAAAAAAAAAAAAACTTACTGTGTCCAAGGCTTAGAACCTGTTATGGGATCTAAAGATTCAGAAGCCCCAAGAGGTGAAGCTGCTTCATGAAGAGGGTGAGCACTTTGGTCCTGGGGCGGCAAGCAGACAGGAGACTTTCACTGCCTCACAGAGAGTGAAGTTCGAGACTTGGAAGTGGTCCACTTGGACTCTGGGAGCTAGACCAAGGCAGCCGCTGCTGAAAGCATCTGGAGATCATTTGTGCCTGCTGTGGAAGGCTGAGTTGAATAGAAGACATTTCAAATCTGACTGCCTTTGCAAGGCAAGGCTTTCAAACATGGACAGGGTGGGGGTGGGGTTCCCAGTGAGCTTGGGTAGCTTCTGATTCCCAAGAGGACAGGACTGTTACTGAGGAGAAAGGGACATAGGTGGAAGGGCCATTTTCTCTTTGGTTTCACACGTGTCTGAGGCATGTAGACTCAGATTTGTTCCTCTCACTGCTGTGGTTAGAAGCATGGTTCTCCAAGCACCTTACCAAATGGCATGTGGAGAGCTGGGGTGCAAGGTGGAAGAGCATGAGCTCCCAGACAGTGGCTCCCAACTGCCCTGGAGGTCAAGATTAACTTTGAGGAAAGCCAAGAACAGAATCTAAGACAGAGGGAAGAGGGGAGGGCTGGTGGACTAGTAAGGACACAAGATGTGCTGAAAACTAATAGGGAAAGTTGGTTTTGGACTCATTAAGGAGACAGTGAGAAAAGTGCTAACGTCAAGGTCAAACAGCCCTGCTCCCACTCCTTTATTTGTGGGGGGAATAGATAAGCATGGAAGGGAAAGCGATGCTGCGGGGGGCTCCAGAAGATTGTGAAGCAGCACTGAGGAAAGCTGCCGGTAACATGCCAGCTGTTCCTAAGGAATTCTTCCGTCCCACCCACTCCCCGGGGAGCAGGAGCAGGGCTCCATGTTTACAATTTCTAAGCAGGAGCCAGTGCCAATCCCAGAGAAAAAATGAATTTCAGTCAATAGGGCTTTGGGTTCATAAAACATTACAAGGATAATGAATTCCAAGTTCTCTACACACATCATGACAGGCAGATCCAAGAGTAAATTAAATTTTATTTCATTTACAGAGATTTTGGGGGGGGAGGACAAGTCCGTGTACAAGTGAGATTCATGAGATATAGTGAGGCTTGCCATAAACATACTTGTACCCTGTCTAGGGGAAGTGATTGAGAAAGGCTGTCTCCATCAGAGAAAGGGACCTGGTCTTGAGGCAGGCCTGCAGATATCCTCTCTGCTTCCCACTGGTTCAGCACTGACTCATCAAATATAGCTTCAGGCCACACTGAGCAAAGCCTTTCTTTGGCAGAAATCAGGGAACGCCTTGATAATGTGACCATGCCTAGGATGGCGAATGACCATCATGCAACTTTTCAGGAGCACTGTAAAGAAAGTGATTCTTCTACATCCCAGGTAGGACTAGCTGGCAGTTGGTGCAGAGAGGCAAGTCCAACAAGACCACTACCTTCCCGTTCCGAGGCAGGGTCATTAAAAACAAACAATCATAAAGATTCAGGACCAGATAAGGACATTCAGACACTCATGCAATCATTCTTCATTCATCCAAAACACTAAATAGTCCCATTCTCGCCCCCTCCCTCCCCTATCCCACCCACTAATATCCCACCCCAACCAAGTTTAAAGCAGGGATCTGAATTCTTGTCAGACAGGTTCACTTTGATTACTGGTCACATGAGAATCTTCCTCCCACCCCAAGTGGGGCAAAGCAACCCTAACGGGAGTCCATGGATACCATGGACAGTTTGTCAACGTCCATAGGCTGTGCACTAAAGCAGCTTGACATAGTTTTGCGGGATCAGTCCTCTCTTGCCATTCAGAGTTCCTTCTAGCCAGCCAGGTTCCCTTGAAGATTGAACTGAAGGAGAAGAGGAAAAAAAAACAAAACAAAACAGAACAGTTTTACCAAGATGACTAAAACACTAATATTCCTGTGCCTCCAGTGTAGGAGGATCATGGCATCAAGGCTTCCAAACTGGAAAAGACCTTACCAGTCATTCATTCCATCAGGTACCAGAGCTAAGGGCTAGGAATGTCTAGAAAAGAAATCTAGTTGAGTCACCCTTGTTTAATTTATAGATAAGGAGTGTGAGGCCCAGAAACACTGGGTAACTTGCTCAAGGACATGCATGCACGAAGTGGCAAAAATAACATTCTAACATGGTACTGGGCACACGGGAAATGCCTATTAAATGCTCCCTCTATGTGCTAACTTCAAGTCATTTTCTTCTTTACCACGGTGGTGGTACTTGAAAAGAGTCCTCCAGAAAATTCCATAAAATGAGAACTAGGACCTGACCTTGTCATCCAAAGTTCCCTAGAGCCAAAGGTGGTGGGTCAACAGCAAGTGCACTTACAAGTTGGGCAGAAAACAGTCTGGGAACCCATACCCCAGCCTTATGTCTAAGTCAGTAGTTATACCATAGATTGAGTGGAGTGAAGAACTCCAAGCTGGGGCCCAATAAGGGCTGGTGTATGAAATAAAGAGAGACAACAGTCTGCAAGGCTGTGGAAAACAAAAGAGGTGCCACCAGCTTGGACAGGGAAGAGAACAGAGTCTGCAGACTATAGGTGAATGAACTTGACCTTAATTCCTAGGGAAATTCTGCACTTCATCAGGAAAGAGAGAGAAAAATGGTTATTAGCCTACCATGAGCCAACATGGCTCCAGAAAGAAGAGGTCATGCCAGAATGACCTTATTTGCTCTTTGGACAGGGTTTATTTAGCTGGGAGATCAGAGAAATGCTGCACCAGCCATTTAGGAAGGTTCTCGTTTTTTCCCAACTAATAAGCACTTATTTTCTCTCCTTTCCCCCATAAAGTGGGGGAACAAAAGAAAAACAAAAACATCATAAAGGCGCATAGTCAGACAAAACAAATTCCAACAATGACTTTGTCCCAAAACGTCCATCTTACTCTGAATCTTGAGTCCATTGCCTAGAGCCAATCCCCATGGCTCTAACTCTCTGTTAGGAGATGGGGAACAAGCTTCATCACTGGTTCTCTGGAATCATGGTTGGTCATTGCATTAATAAGAGGTCTGAAGTCTTCCAAAGGCGTTTATTTTTACAACATTGTTGCTAAAGTAAAACAAAGCCTTTGTCAAAGCATCCAATGTGACTTTTATGGAAAACATGGAGAAATGTGGACTGGATAATACAATTTGATGAATTTGGAACTGGTGGAATGACTAGACTCAGAATAGTCATTAATGATTCAACATCAACATAAGAGGTCTCCAATGGAGGACCCCAGAGGTTTGTGCTTGGTCCTATGCTGCTATGGCACACTCACCAACTTTGCAGATGACATGAAGGAGGGAGGGACAGCTAAATCTAATCATATGAAATTCAGAAGGTATAAATATATGGCATATAGCTTACATTTGATTTTTAAAAATCAACTTCAAAAGTATAGGACATGGGAGGCAGGAATAGACCACAATTTGCCCAAAAAGGATCTGAGAGCCCAAGTATGCTGCAAACTTAAGTATGAGTCAGTCTGTGGCCAAATGAAGAAAATGTAATTCAGGGGTACATTAAGAGGGCTCAACTCCCAAGACTCGGAGGTGAGAGTACCATGTATTCTGCCCACATAAGACTCCATCAGAAGTTCTGTGTTCCCAGTCTGGGGCATCACAGTTTAAGAAGGACATTGAAAAGTTTGAAGATAATCCAGAGAAATGTGGACAGGATGGTAAAGGGCCTCAAACCTCTGATCTATATGAGGGTCAGTGAAAGCACTTGAGGATGGTTAGCTTCAAGAAAAGAAGACTATGGCAAAGTGAATATGACAGTGGTCTGCGAGTACCTGATGGGCTGCCATAAGAAAGAGGAATTGGATTTATTCTGTCTGGCCCTGGAGGGCAGAACCAGAAGCAGCAGGTGGAAGATGGGAAAAGACAAATCTAAACCTAAGTGAAGAAACAATTCCCTAACAATCAAAACTCATTTGAAGAACAAGTGAAGGTGCTAGATGGTGATGTCAGGGACCTTCACCATCCAAACTGCCCTCCTCTGGACATTCCCGGCTCAGTGGCCTTCCCAAAGCGCTGTGGTGCCCAGAGCGGAAGCTCATCCCTCAGGGCTGGCCCAGCCAGGGCACAGTACGGGGAGACAATCACTTCCTGAACCCTGGGCCTCACTTAATGCATCCTAGGACTGCAACAGGTTTTAGCTGCCAGAGGGGGATAACACAAAGCCGGCTTCAGAGTCATGGGGCCTAGGGAAAAACCACTTAATTTCTCTAGGCCTCAATTTCCCCATCTATAAAATGAGGGGGTTACACTGGATGACCTCTGGAGCCCCTTCTGGCTCCAGCTTCTACATGACTGTTGAATTTTATTAACCTTACAGTTTACTAAAACACCCCAGATCTTTTTTATTTTTAACCCCAGACAAAATGTCAGCTATATCTAACCAAACAGCCTCCATCTTGCACTTCTGAGCTTAATTTTTTGGAGCATAAGTGTAAGATTGTACATTTCTTCCTATTTAAATCCAACTTACTAAAACTCAGCTACAGCCTCTTTTCAAGCCTGATACTCATCCCAGAGGCTAGAGATGCCAGGTCAGCAATTTGAACCTGAGAAGACTCTTCTGCTAACACTTACTGTGCTTTTTCCCCTTTGACAAAAATAACTTCCTTGGTTCCCTGTCATTCCCTTGCCCTTCCTCAACTTTTACTATTAGCACCTCATTTTCTCCCTATTTCTACCTATCTGGTGTCCAAAGGCTTCAATTAAGATCTCAGAACTGCTTTTTCATACTTGTGAAGTAAGTCCCTTCACAGCCCTGGGCCTCAGTCTTCTCATCTGTAAATTTGGGATTTGTATTAGAATTTAGACGAAGGTCCCATCCAGCACCTCTCTCCGCTTCTGCCTTATTCCAAGCTTAGAGACATCGGCGCTCAAGGGAGAGGATCTGGTTAGTTCTCTAGTAGCTAAACTAATGGAAGTCGTCACCAATCCTGCCCACTTCTCAAAAAACTGAAATCCTGGCAACTCCATCGTCCTTCTGAAGGAAGAATCCTGGGAATCTTGTGGGGACTCAGGCTCAAAGGCCCAGAACTAATGCTTTCCAGTAACCCAAATCCCTTCTTACGAAGTTTCATATACAGATCTGACTAAATAAACCCAATGATCTCATTCTCCAGTGTTACAAGGATGAAAGAGGAACCATTTTTTTCAAATGAGTTCAATAGTACCACATCAAAATTCCCCACTGCCACTGTCTCCTACTTCGTAGAAGCCTGGCAGAGGGGAAGACAGGGCCAGCCTCAGAATCAGTCCTGGGTTCAAATCTTCTCTCTGACACTACTGTGTGAGCCATCTCAATGTCCCCTGGCAAATCTCTAAGACTTTAAGCTGTAGAGCTGGTGCCAATTTGCATGGGGAGATGAAGAAAGGAAATGCTCATTTATGAAGCACCTACTACATGCTAAGCACTTTACAAATATAATTTCATTTGATCTTCACAACAACCTTGGGAGATGGGTACTACTATGATTCCCATTTTACAGTTGGGGAAATCTAGGCAAACAGAGGTTAAGTGACTTGACCAGGGTCATACAACTACTAAGTATCTGAGGCTGGATTTGAACTCCAGTCCTCCTGTTTCTAGGCCTAGTGCTCTATCCACTAGACAGCTTCCTCTAGCTCCAAAAAGGGACTTTTGTTTTTTTGCTTTTTGGAGGGGGGAGGGCAGGGCAGTTCGGGTTAAGTGACTTGCCCAAGGTCACATGGCTAGTACATGTTAAGTGTCTGAGGCCAGATTTGAACTCAGGTCCTCCTGACTCCAGGGCTGGTGCACCACCTAGCCGCCCCACTAAATAGGAACTTCTTAATCAAAAGTTCAACTAGCTTCTAACAACACTTTCTACCCATAGGCAAATGAGCTGTCTTCTATCCTACAAACAAAAAATCCCTCCAAAAATATAAACATTATAAAGCACTGGTCTCAGGAGTTAGGAATTAACTTAGATCCAAATCCTACCTCATACATTTACTAGCTGTATGATGATGGCCAAATCACTTAGCCATTCTGTGCCTCGTCCTTCCTCATCTGTCAAATAATGGGGTTGGGACTCAATGGCCTCTGAGGGTCACTTTCAGCTGTAAACCTGTGATCCCACAACTTCTATTTTCATTCATCACTCAACAAACACTGGACTGATAGATGCATGTGTGATCCACAGCTCTTAACAACAAACATCTAGCCCTGGCCTGCTACAGACAGCTGCAGTATGTGGATGCATTTTACTGAACAGACTTCACACAAACACACGCATTCCAAATCTATTCAGGCTGGCCAAATGGACCAGGCTGCTTGCTGCCTACGGCTTCCACAAGCAATGAAAACCAAGCTCACCACGGTCCTCCTGGCACATACTACTCTTACTGAAAGCACTACTCACCAACTGCATCACTGTTGCCACAGTAACTAATGAATTTTTATATGAGTGCTGGGAATTTTCTTTTAAAGGGCACACACTGGACCAGATGAGGAACCTTCTGAACACTCTTGTGCATGAACGTCAGATCAAACACTCCCATTAAAATGTATGCCCTCTATCCAGAGGCAAAGCACAAAATATGCCATTACCTGTAGCTAGGGTTGGGCTTGATGTTCAAACCTGTGAGAAACACATGATGCAGGACGATGGGAAATCACCTTCAAGCTCAATTTCTTGAAGCAAATCTAAAGTATTAAAGGGCAGTTAGGCTCCTGAAGGGCAGCATGGGATTATGGACACAGAGTTGTACTCAGAGTTGGCAAAACTTGGGCTCAAATCCTGCCTCCTCACAGCTGTGAGCAGGGGATGGTCACCTAACCTTTCTGAGCCTCAGTCTACTCTGTAAGACTATGAGGCTAGGGGGCGGCTAGGGGGCGCAGTCAGTAGAGTGCTGGCCCTGGAGTCAGAAGGACCTGAGTTCAGATCCGGCCTCAGACACTTAATGCACACACAAACAAAAACCTAGGCCGTGTGACCTTGGGCAAGTTACTTAACCCCAATTGCCCTCCAAAAAGCAAAAAAAAAAAAAAAAAAAAGACCATGAGGCTATAGGAGAGTTTTGTTCTCAACTGGCAAAGGGAGTTCTCACACCATTAAAATTATACCAATTTAAGACTATGAAAAATGAAGCAAGCAAATTAGAATTATTTCCTAGGATATATGTAGACAATGAGTTTCTTGACATCATGTCAACACTGCTTAACGAGACAGGCACTAAAAGCTATGGAGAACATTCCACCTTATTTTAGATACTGAATGAAGATGCTCATCCCCAAGAGAGATGGTGGAGTCATTAAGAATCCACATAGATGCCTGCTTTTCTCTCCAGCACTAACACACTACTCTGATGGCTTCTTGGGGCCTGAGGTGGGGAATCCTGGGCTTTCAAAGCCTGTGCCAACACCAGACCCTTAGCAGGTGCTACAAGGTGTCAAGAACAAGCCCATAAAGTAATTACAAATCTGTCATTCAAAGATATAGCTGGTTAGGACCAGAGAGACTGATGAAACTCCTTGCCACCTCAGGTGATGTCTGTTTTGGTCAAAGCATTTAGGGAAACCACTTTCTAAAGGGCCCAGGAGTCTCCTACAGTCTACAGAGAAAGCACACCAATGAAATCACAGGGATTTGAACCAGTGAGGCACGTTTCCAGTAAGTAACCCAGGAAAAAGGGCTACCAAGTTATTGTCACATCCAATTCAACAAAATATACTAAGTGCCTGGTCTGGATCCACAAAGGAAGAACTAAGTGGATGAGAAGAGGTGCACTGTGCCGAACACAGCATGGAGAAAGATGGCCAGCCTACAGAGATCTGAGAGCGGGTACTGCAGATGGCTGATGAGATGGGCTCAGATGTAAGAGGAAGACAGTGCGGTGGATGCTCTCTGGGAAGCTACAATGTGCTCTACAGTCCCAAAGTGACCCTAGGAGCAGTGGGGCTGCGGGGGCGGGGGGATTTAAAAGAGGTGCATGGACAGCTGATGTTTGTGGGAAGATCTTCCTAACTATTCGAGCTCAATTTCAAAGTGGAATGGATTGGAATTGGAAGTGGTGGAATAGACTCAGCAGCCACAGGTACTGCAGACCCAGAAAAGACAGTTCTCCCCACCAAAGTCCTTAATATTGTCAAGTGGTTCAACCTCAGAAGCTGAGATGGTTTTATTGACAGAACTGATATGGAAGAAGGCTCATCATGATTCGCTTTGCTATTCTACCCCAAGGGCCACTGGCCTTTCCTTCTGACTTGTAGTACCATCTCCCCTCCTCCCCCACATTAGAATGTGAACTCCCTGACAGAGCTTACTTTTCTCTCTGTCTCCAGTGCTTAGCACAGGCCAACACACCTGAAATAAGCCTCTTCATTCCTAGGCTGACCCATAGTCTAACTGTGGCCTGGGCACAAGAAGTAAAGCAAGGGATTCCATCAAGGAAGAATGGAACAGTGAAACACCAGGTCTAGAGTAAGAGGATATAGGCTCAAATCCAGCCTGTGCCACGTTATTTTTGTGACTCTGAGAAAGTCACCCATCTTCCCAGGGTCTCAGTATTCTTATGTATAAAATGAAGGAGATGAACCAGATGGTCATCCAAGGTTCCTTCCAGTTCCAGATTTTGTGATGCCTTAATCTCTGTGTATGATCTAAAAAGAAGGTAAGCCTTTCATGTTACCTAGAGCAATGGGAAACAGATGGGTTTGCCCAAAACCTATACAGGAATCCATGGAACATGAAGAGACCTACAGAAAGGCTTTCAGTATGTTGGGCAAGGTCCGTCTGCCAAGGTCCAGTGGTGAACATGGACAAGAAACAATAGGGATGAGAAGACATGAATGGGTTACAATGATTTGTAGCAAGAGAGAGAGTATCCACATTGGGGAGAACACAGTTCCATTGATATGTATGTACACAGGCCTAGGCTGTGATGCTGACCCTACACATGGAATGCCGGCTTTGTGGGGTGATGACTGGACGTTCCTAGCTTTATTACTGCAGTTAACAAACTCAAATACGTTGCCTACGTTCACTGGAATAAGATCATGGATTTCCAAAGATAAAAAACCTCCATGTTCACCAAATCTCATCCTCTCATTTTTTCAGCTGTAGGAGTTGTAGTCTCTTTTGGCAAAGGGAGTTTTCACACCATTAAAATCCTACTGACCTAAGACTAGAGGGAGAGAAAAATGAGGTAAGCAAAGTGGAATTAGTTCCTAATACCTGTAGACACTGAGTTTCTTGACATCTGTCAACACAGCTACAGAAAGAGACACCAAAACCTATGGAGACATTTCACCTTCCTTATTTGAGACACAGAACGAAGACCTTCAAAGCACTGTGGAGTCACTAAGAACCAGAGCAGGGTCGTGCTTTTAGCTCTAGGATGACTTTGATGGGCAAATGGAAGCCCTACGAAGTCAAAGGATTAGCCAAAGTAAGTGGCAGGGGCACATGTGAACCCACTTCCCATGACTCTGAATCCAGCATGCTTTCCACTCCACAACCCTGCCTTCCTGGTAGAGATACTGTGGGAGAGTAACTGAAGACCATCCTTGAAGTCATGAAGGCCTAGGCCTCTAGCCTCGGAGGCTTACTAGCTGTGTGATCCTAGACCAGTCACTTGACTCCTCTGGGCCTCTGTACAAGCAGTTTGGTCTCAATGACTTGAGAGCCTTTCCAGATTTCAATCTACCACCCTATGCTTGGGTTCCTTACCAGGAGTTATTATACTCATTTTGAGCAAGAACAGAGCCCCCTATAAGCAGCACCTCTCTGTACTTACCATCTTCAAAAACAGCTCCTATTTCAAAAGACAACTCAGAACTGTGCTCTGCCTCGCATGGATAGACGGCCCGTGCCTTCCGACTCACAACGCTGCAAAGGAAGCGTCAGAGAGACACAGATGGATCAGACGAGAGGGCCCTGGGAAGCAGGGACCTCCCCCTTTTGCCCACCCTTCAGCAGGCAAATCCCTCCCACATACAAAGGACAGGGAAATGAAGGAACATCAGGAAAAGCCACGGTGTCTGCTTCTCAAGTCAATGATGGGTTTCCAATCCCAACCTTCACCTCGGGGAGCTCCTGCTAAGCTTCTTCCCTCCCTCTCTTCTTGCCTCACTGGTTGTCAGAGGGCTGCTCTCCCCCTATCATCCCACACTGTAAAAACCACAGGGGAGATTTCCTTCTTAAGAGTTTTCAGTTTATGTATTAGGGAAACAGAAGGCAGCCCAATAGAGGGGGAAAGAGTGGAGATTGGTGAACACTTCAGGCCCTCAGTGAGGAATCCTTAATGCAGATCTGTTTGAGATGAAAATCTTCCCCCCAAACCCCATGAGAAAAAAGGTGCCTCCTCCCTTGCCTTGGTCCACCTTGTTTCAAAAGATTTGCCTGCAGACAGGCTGGAGGAGGAAGGGGGAGGCTGGCCTTTCATTGTCTGACAAAGCCTCCCTCCCATGGGGGCTCTGGGGAAAAGGGCATCCTTGTAAAGGGCTCAAAACTGGAGATGGAGCTTGACTAAGGCCAGGCTTCAAGCTCACTTGGGGGAATGGCAAACAGCTGAGGGGTCAGGTATGTAAGCACGCCATCAAAGGAGAAAATCACTTAGGGAAAGGTCAGGGACTTCAATTCTCATCTTGGCTCTGCTTGAGAGGGAACTGATGCCCTCTCTGGGGTTCAGGTCTATGTGACTGAAAACTAAAAGCAACGTAGCTATAGTGGGAAAAGAGAGCTGCCCTTGGGGTCCGGAGGACCTGGGTTCAAGTCCTCCTGCCACACAATGGTTGTAGGACTCCAGGCAAGCTGCTGACCCTCTCAGTGGATAGGGTGCTGGCCCTGGAGTCAGGAAGACTTGAGTTCAAATCCAGCCTTATTGGTCATGGGCAAGTTCCTTAACCTGTTTCTGCCTCAGCTTTTTTTTCTTTCTTTCTTTCTTTTTTTTTTTGCTTTTTGGAGGGGAGAAGGGGGGGCAATTGGGGTTATGTGACTTACCCAAGGTCACACAGCTAGTTTTTGTGTTAAGTGTCTGAGGCCGGATTTGAACTCAGGTCCTCCTGACTCCAAGGCCAGTGCTCTATTCACTGTGCCACCTAGCTGCCCCTACCTCAGCTTTTCTGACCTCTAATAACAGCACCAACTTCTGAAGGTCACTGTGAGGATCAAATTAAATAATACTGGTAAAATACTTAGCCCTATGCTGGGCACACACTTGGTGCTAAACAAATATATTTTTTTCCTTCTCATCCTTCCCTCATCCCCCGTCTATGGGCCTCAGGTTTGCTTGTAATGCAAGAAGGTCATGTGAAAAAAAATTCTCCTCAGAGAGTGAGAGGTAGGAAAAATTCATGAGATTGTGAAACATAGTAAGTTCATGTCTCAGAAGAGCTTGGAATCACGGTATTAGGAGGGCACCATTCTCTACCTGAGGGTGATTAACTCAAGGAAAAGGGTTCCTGGGTAGGTCCTAGGCACAAAGCTGATAGAGATCCCAGCCCTAAAAAGTGACCACGTTCTTCCTTTTTCTGACAAGAGAACCAGTAAACCTAAAGCTGAAGTCTTATATTCAGAAAGGCCTGGCTTTGAATGTCAACTCAACCCCGGTCAAGTCACTTAACTGGGCTCTAATTACCTACTCTGTAAAAAGGATAGAATGATCCCCATACTACTACATACCTTCAGAGTTTGTTGGGAAGAAATCACTTTGTGGAACACACATAACTAGGCCACATTCATCGATTTCTACCCTTTGTCCCCTGGTGGAAAACAACGTACCCCAAATGCAGGCTGTCCAACATACCTTTCTGTCGGCTTGTCACCTACAGCAGCAGAAGGGGAGGGGAAGAAGGATGGTGACATCGGTGATGAAGGGACTGCAGCAGTGTTGGCACTCAGGCTTGTAGGAGACTGTGGGTTTAGCCACTGGACCATGGGAGGGCGGGCCTGACTTGGGCTAAAGTCAAAAGGGTGAAAGCCAGGATTATAACAGAATGTTCAAACAGGTGATGATATAAGCCTACCTGGCTGGAATGATGCCAGTCCTGTCTCCAAATGGGGGGCAATTATGCAATTATGGTAGGACTCTACTGATCTTCCCAGCCCCACTCATCTTCCTTATTCTGTGTTTCCTACCCTCTTTGGGATGCCATACCACAGAACCAGATATCCCTTATGCCAGTGAATCTCAGTGGAGACTGGATGAATATGAACTTGCTTGGGGAAGCCAAAAATGGCATCATCCCGGGAGTAGTTTAAAGAATTAGAATCCCATGGTCTAAGGGACAGCAATATGGGAAGAGGTGGGGAGGGGATACAGAGGGAAATTTAAGTGATGTAAACACAAAAGCCATCAATAAAATGTATTTTTTTAACAACCCATCTGAACTTCCTCAAGTGTACAGATCAATAATTTATAGGAATTTCAGAGGCTGCTCTGCCCAGAGTGAGTCCTCTTATCTACCATTCCCTGAAGCCAAATGTTTAGCATTTTTAACTTTCAAAACCTTTCCCCTCTATTTTTGCACGTGATCCCCCACTTTTGATGATCTGGCAGTCAGACAGCCACTACAAAAGTGCAAAGATTGGCATTTGCCCAGGAGGGGCCCATGGTAAAATCACCCAAAAAAGGAGCAAATTAACACCAGAAATTATCGGAGAAACTAAACACTCCACAGATTTTTCAAAGACATCCTTTTGGCTATTCTGAGAGGACCAATCAGTGCCCACCAGTCATTCAATAATTAATTACCAAGTAGAAGTATTTTTTTCTTAAACTCTCTCCAACCAGGCACTGTCTCTGGAATTATAATGTACCCTGCTGGCATGAAAGGACTCCAGACCAGTTGCTCTTTTCCCCTAACCTAGACCAAACTCAACAGGGTCACAATTAAACTTCCCATCAGAATCAGCTGCCCAGACCCACTTGCCCATTTTAGCTGGTGAAAAAATACCATTTTTCAGGTTCAGAAATCTGCATTCATTTCTGCTTCCCTTCCCTACCTCCCTAAGCCCAACGGTATACTTTCTCCCCAGTGGTCTCTCATATCTGCCACTTCCACTGTTCCCATCATCATCACACCCTAGAGTCCCAGGTCATTCACTCTATGACTGAACTACTGGGCCAGTCTATTGACCTGGCATTCTGGTTTCTCAGGCCCTACTGACTCTGAGTTTTCTCTCTGATCCTCTCAGTTCTTCCTTCAACATATCTTTTACCAGGCCAATCCTCTCCTCAAGAACCATGGATTTCTTTGTGTACTAAACAAAGTTTTCAATGTCTTCCATAATTAAGTCAGTCAATTAATAAAGCAACGATGAAGCTCTATGTTCTGTGGTTTCCTCATCTGTAAAATAAGGATGTTGGTAGTCCAATCTTTCTGGAGAACAATTCAGAGCATACCCAACATTGCCACTACAAGGTCTCAATCCCAAAGAGACCAAAGAAAATGGCAAAGAAGCTAATTGTATAAAAATATTGACAGCAGCTCTTTTTGTCATAGCAAAGAGCTGGAAATCAAGGGGATGCCCATCCATTGGGGAATGGCTGAACCAGTTGTGGTATTTGATTGTGATGGAATACCATTGTGCTATAAGAAACAATGAACAGAATGGTTTAAGAAAACCTGAGGAAGACGTCTATGAACTCATACAAAGCAAAATGAGCAGAACTGTACACAGTAACAGCAATACTGTAAAGATGACCAACTGCTAAGTCCTCAGCTGCTCTGATCAAGACAATGCCAAAGGATGAGAAAAATGCTGTTTGCCTCCAGATAGAGAAATGGTGAACTCTAAAAGACAGGCTGAAGCTGGGGCAGTGCTATGATCTGAACCCAGGTCCCCTAGACTCCAAATGCAGGGCTTTTTACATGTACTGGCTCATGACCAGGTGGGTTGCGGGGGGGAACAATTTTTTACCCACAGCAACTGATGGAGACTGGTTCAGCCTCATTTTATAGATGAAGAAAGTGAGCTTCAGAGGAATTCACTTTCCCTCTCAAAGTCATACAGGAAAAGAAGGAAAAGCTAGACTTGAACCTGGATATTCCTAGCTCTAAGGCTGGTCTTTCTAAACACCACTCCACACGGCCTCTCTTACAGACTTGAAGGATATTTACTACACAGAGGCAGGCACGTAAAAGACAAGAGGTATTCTAATTCTTTCATCCATCATCTTATTCCTTGAATACCTTATTTATTTCCCCATGCAGCCACACACTCATGGCCAATAAAAGGGACTTCACCCAAAGCAAAGAATCCCATTAATTTAAAGGTGAGCTGCATCACCAGCTACTAAATCTTGGGATGGCCAGAGCTTGTGATTCCTCAAGTGTTGACTTACTAAAAGGAAAAGGAAATTAAATTAGTGAAAATAGGAAGGGATGATCTGAGCTGAAATTTCAGGGCAAACAACAGCCCTGATGCCTCCCAGCAATTATCCCAGGCACTCTTCAGAGAAGAGGAGGAGTTGTCCTAACACACCTCCTATCTGTTTTTCCAAGTCATAAAGAGTCCAGGGATTAAATAACAGCCATCCATCTGCCTGGGGGGAGGACAGATAATGCACAAAAATAAAACAGGAGAGGTTATATTTATAAGGGCCTTTCAAAGGGAAGATTCTAGGGAGTTTTGCCCTGATTAATCCCCACATTTTTGAGAGGCAACTTTTATGGAACAAAAAGACCTCTGGGGTGAAATTACCCCATTGACACTTTGTCCCTCCCACCAAGTAGGTGGGAGTGACCTTAGTGACCTTGGGTAAGTCACTTCATCTTACTTGGCCTCAGTTTTTCTCAGTTCCTCTCTAAAACGGGAAGAACCAATACTTGTAGCATAACTACCTCACAGGGGTGTCTGTGAGGGTCCAATTCATTCATCAAGGATTTACTGAGCACCTAGTCTGTGCCAGACATTGTAGACAAAGATTAAAACCAAAACAGCCCCATGCCTTTCAGAAATTTATATTTTATTGCAAAAGGGACACATGTACACAGAGAAGGAATATATAATACAAAGAAAATGCAAAATAGCGGGAAGGGGGATAGGTAGCAGTTGATTCCACATGACATAAGGATCAGGTGAAGGAAGCTTCAAGTATATGAAGATCTGTTACATGGAGGGCAGATTATACTATTTTTGGCTTCTGGGGACAAAACCAGGAGGGGAAGGAAGTTGCAGAAAAGTAAATTTAGGCTTGATATAAGGAAAATCTAACTAATACAGCTTGTTGTTCTTGTTTGGTCATGTCCCCATTTGGGATTTTCTTGGCAAAGACACTGGAGTGATTTGCCATTTTCCTTCTCCAACTCATTTTACAGATAGTACTGAGTCATACAGGGTTAAGTGATCTGCCTAGGGTCACACAGTCAGGAAGTGTCTAAGGCCAAAACTGAACTCATTTTCCTGACCACAGGTCCAGCACACTATCTACTGTGCCACCTAACTGCTCCATTAATATAGCTAAGTCCCAATTAGCGCAAACAATGAATCCCTTAAAGCAGTCACATTATTTGAATTCACACTGCATGTTTCCCTTCAACTGGAACCCCTTACCATATCTTACATAATTATAACTTCGGTGTGATTTTGATCATGGGATTTATTATTCACACTAATTAGTGTTAGGATATAAATTAGTGATACCTAGCAGTGGGCTGCCTTGAGAGATGGTGGCTTCCTCTCCCTGGAGGTCTTTAAGCTGTGACCAGATGACCACTGGTCAGGGATGCTATCATGAAGAATTCGTTTTCAGTAGGGGGTGGACTAGATGGCCAAGGTGATCCCATCCAAACCTAAAATGCTTCTGTGACCTGCTCCTTTCATTCAAGCAGCCACAAGAAACCCTAGAGACTTATCTCTCATCCAACCCAGTGAGGCTTAACATTCATTCTAAAGCCATCCTTTCAGAGGCTAGAAACCAAGCACATAGAGCATGAAGGGCTTCCTCCCTCAGACAAGGAGACATTGAACACCTGAGAGCAAATCCTGGTGGAGCAAGCTGGGTGGCCCAGTAGATAGCATGTGGGGACCTGGAGTCAGGGAGAACTGAGTTCACATCCCCCCTCAAACTAACTTACTAGCTGACCTTAGGCGAGTCACTTAACCTCTATGTGCCTCAGTTTCCTGTGAAATGGGGTAATAACAGCACCTCCTGCACAGGGCTGTTGTGAAGCTCAAATAAAATTATGTCTGTACATAATAAAGTCCATGTCTTAAGTCACTATAAAAGCACTAACTACTGTTATTATAACTATGCTTATTTTTATCATCATCATCATCATGGAGACCCACACATCAAGTGTCTAAATCCCAATATTATAGGTTGAGTTGAATAAACTTCATAATTCTCCTATTGGTTTAGTTCTGACCCAAGGAAAATCCCCTGGAAAGGTCCCTGGTCCCACCCCCTCAATATAGGTTTATCCAGTTCACTGACTTAGACGCAAATAAATTCTCACTTTTACCCTCAAAAAGTCCCCATCCAATTTTATTCACCAAGGAATCAGCCTACTCCTCTGTCCTAATCTCCATAAACCCCATGCCCTATACTTTTCAACCATAATTCCTTTTTTGACTCATTTTTAACATTCACCTGGCTCTCCCCTAGGTTTACCACCTCCCTTGAAATCTGACCTCCTAAGCATCACACCTTTTCCCAGACTCCTAGGCTCCCAAGTCCAAGAACATGCATAGATAAAATAGCTGTTCCCCATGATCTACCACGATCCCTCAAACACCCTTCCTCTTGTGGTCCATTAATTCACTCAGATTACACTCAGTCCCTCTTACTGTCACCCAGCCTTCTCCAAGGCCTCCTCCCAACCTTCTCAACAAACCCTGACACCTGACTCACATTCCCCCTTTCCCTTCTGTCCCCTGGGTTATCCTGAGGGACTTCAACATTCACATTCACAGTCCATCTAGCAACCTATCTCCTCATTTTTCAACGCTTTCATCTCCAGTGACCTTCTCCATGCCATGTTTTTTTCTCCATTTTTCTTGAATGGGAAATCATCTTACCTTAATGCCACTATTATAAAGGAACATAAAGCATAAATATATTAATTAATCCCTCTCTAATCAAGAGTAGCCAGTGCCTGGAATGCCCTCCCCCTTCATTTTTATTTTTTAAACTCCTATTTCTCCTTTAAAAAGTCCATTTCAAATGTCACATCCTCTACAAGCCTCCCCTGAGCCCCTGTTGGGCAACTCCTCTCACAGATCTAACCCGGTACTTTGTTTTGGAAGTATCCAGTTCATTTATTATATAATATTATATGGTATAGCTCCCTAGGGGGAGGTATCACATCGTCCTTCTAAGACACTAAAGCATCAAGAGGTCAGGGATTCTTGCCTCATCTCCATAGCACCTATCCCAAGTATTTAATATTCTGAACACAGTAGGTACTTAATGTCTGTTAAGTGCAGAGTTCACAGTCTAGTGGTAGAAACTACATGGAGACCACTATGTACAAACAAGATAAACTGGAGGTAATCAGTGGAGGCGAAGGACCAGCATTAAGGGTGATCAGGACATGTTGCATCGTGTAGAAGGGGGATTTTATCTCAGACACAAGGGAAGCCAAGGAAGCCTGGAGGCAGAAATGAGGAGGGAGAGAATTCTGGGCCTGAGGGAGGAGGGTGTAAATGACTAGGGAGATGGAGAATCTTGACAGCAAAGCCAGGGTCACTAGATCCAAGAGTACATGGGAGTGAATAGAGTGGAAGACGCCCAGAGAGGCAGGAGGGGGCATCTTGTGAAGGACTTCCAAGTGCATAACTTTTAATCAATATTCACACTGCCTTCCTGGTATCCAGCTATAAAGAATGCTTGAATGACCAGAATTGGCACGGGCAAAACTCAATGATTTTATTTAAATTTGAATTGATGATCAATTAAAAATAACAACCCAAGGGCCGCAAGCTTTTTAAAAGCCATGCTACAATACTTTGTTGACTGAAAAAGGAGGTGCTTTTTTAGAAAGACTACAAAACCACATTTACCAAGGTGGAAATAAATTAAGGTGCCTGCTAATATATCTGTTTGTTGTTTGGCATCTTTCAAATTTAGGAGCAGATTGAAGGAATCCTCTCTCCTAAAGGCTGAAATGAAGGCAATTCATCCTGGGGAGGGAAAAGAGACCTGAAATAATCATCTTCCTCTGAGAAGAAATGGTATCATCTGACACAGTCAATCGGGGGTAGAAAAGAAAAACAAGAGTAGTGCATGGGAAGTAATCTAAGGATTTGGTACAGATATTCAGAGACAAACTCCGGAAACAATTTTACTGAACATTCATCAGGCTGTTCCTAAGGTAACACAGCTAAAAGGGAGCTGCTTGTCTCCAGAGAGATGGAAGAAGGGAGGAAGGGCATGTGTGTGTGTGTTTGTGTGCGTGTGCACACGTGTCCATGCGCACACACATTCACTCCCTCACACTTACAAGAAGAAGGCAACATAAAGCACCTGAAAGAGGAAAAGGCAACAGCTCATTTCAGAAAAGAAATTCTGGGAGGAGAATACGCACGCGCACGCGCGCGCACACACACACACACACACACACACACACACACACACACACACACTTCCTATAGCTGATTTAAAAAAAATAACACAGAGAACCATCCGTGTTTGTGATTTCTGATTCAAATGGTGATCCAGCCTTCTCCAGGAAAAGAGATGAGGTCTAGACTTGCAATTTCATTGGTAAAGGAAACTCCAGCTGAGGAAGCTCTCTCTAACCAATGCAGGCTCAGCCTTTTCTCCCCAACTTAGATCCTGAACACTGCTGTCCACCCCGGAGCACGTAAATGTCCAACTGTCCTGCCTGTGATCACAAGAGCATCAATAGGTGTGAGAGATGGGCCTAGAACCTGAGCCTTGCTCCATTCAAGGCAAGTTTTCCATCCACTACATCACACTGCCTACATGCTTCATGAATGTGAACAAGCTTGCTGGCAATGAGGCAGGTTAAGGGGCAGGTGTCAGTCCTATACATTAGAATTCTGCAACAGCTGTATTTGTGACTGAGGCAGGGGAAGGGGGGGGGGGGCAGAACATATTCCAAGAACAAATAGGGAAAAAAGCTAAGAGTACATACCATATCGTCCTACACCCCCCAATTATCAGAACTGTCTTCCACTTGAAAATACCCAGTACTTTTTGTAGCTGGTACAGTGGATAGAGCCCTTGGCCAGGAGTCAGGAAGACTTATCTTAGTGTGTTGAAATCTGGCCTCAGATAACTTTCTAGTCGTGTGCTCCTGGGCAAGTCACTTCATGCTGTTTGTCTCAGTTTCCTTATCTGTAAAATGAGCTGGAAAAGGGAGTGGCAAACCACTTTGCTACCTTTGCTAAGTATCTTTGCTGAGAAAACTCCAAATAGGGCCACAAAGAGCCAGATGCAACTGAAAAATGACTGAAAAACAAAAAGCTGCATAATCCCGGCAGGACGTAAGGCTAATTAAGGGGAGGGACCATTTCCTTTTTGCCTTTGTCTCAGTGCCTAGCACACAGCTGGCACTTGATACTTCATGAACTGAATGGCTGAAATTCTTCATCATATATTGAGATCCCCTAAAAATTAAGACTGATCAAATTTTTTTAAAAGTTACCTATTGAAATACTATAAGAAGATACAGGCATCCAATAAAAAACCAGAACTTAGAATAGACATTTTTAAAACCTCCCTTGTAAAGTCTCTAAGCAGAAGCTAACATATAAGTATAATGATCTTTCATGCCAGTCTGGAAAATGTGCAACATAAGTCTAGAGCAGCTGTCCTTAGCAAAAGTGTCTGAAAATGTCAATAAAAGATAGAAAGCAATATTGTAGATCTGTATAGTATGGAATGTCTGCTCAAATCCATGCCATTGGCATGTTCCTCAAGAGCTGGGGAAGAGTGGTTCTGTTGGCCAAAATATATGCTGGCTCCATGAGAGCTAGAAAGACTGGAAAAGGGAAGGAGAAGGCCTGGGCTGAGGGAGTATCTAGAGCACGGTGTGTATCAGACTCTTCTGAATGAACCTGGAATTGGGAAGATCTGGGTTGAAATCCTCCATCAGACACTGACTGGCTATGTGGTCTTGGGAAAGTGATTTCCTCTCTGGGCTTTAGTTTCCTCATCTATAAAATGGCAATGTTAGACTTGATGACCCCTCAGGTCCCTGTCATCAACATATCTAGGACCCCATGAACTTCTCTCCTCTTTTGGAGAATGTTCACAGTCCACATTTTGCTCCATGAGGCCCTGATTCAGTTGTATTCTCTCTGGCTGACTCCCATTCTCAATGTTTGGGAGGTAGGTAGTACTAAGTATGGTACTAAGCATGGGCCCAAAAGGCTAGGAATCAGACCTTGGTTGTCTCCCTTGGGTGGTACCAATGTTAACTTAAGCTACCCTTTATCAAAAGACCAACAGAAGTCACACCAAGAAGGAAAAAAATAACGTGATGGACATAACCCAAAGGATGTGGGTGCTAAGTAAGAGTCACTGATAAACCAAAAAATACAACTGACAAACTTCCAAGACACGAAGGAAGATTTTAAAGGTCCTTTTACACTATGACCCCATATTTCCCAGGCATCAGAAAAATCAACCAAGGAAGGCAGCAGGTGCTCGATGGCTATCTGCTGACTGGTCAGCTGTAAAAGCCTATAAAGTTCTGCTGTGAAAATCCCCTGGCCTGTCTATCCAGATCCTCTGAAACTGAGAAAAAGTGGGTTGGGGAGCCATCCAAGCAAACTGTTCCTAGAGCACAGAGTATACATTCAGAATTGAACTGGACTTGAGAAACGCAATCCAATCCTTTTTTTAGGTGGAGAAACAAAGGCACAGAAAGGGGTCTAGTGACTTGTCCAGGGTCAAAGAGACAATAAAGAGAAGTAGAATTTGAACCGCGATCCCACCACACCCCCATTCTGAACCTAGCATTCGTTCAACAACAGTGGGATTCTGTTTGAAAGCCAGAAAATGAAAGCAATTCTTTTAGACTTTCACCATGCTAGAGACACCATCTTCTCTTACAGGTCCAATAGTTATTCTACTTTCTCCCTGACAACAAGTCAACCCAAGTTTAGATTGTGGCCTCTTTCACCAGTTGAATGTTCATGATCTCCAACTATAAAGAAATAAGGGATACCAAAATGTGTCAAGCCAATATGACACCACAACAATTCTGTCCACTTAAAAATATGCATTTTGTAGGTTTGAAATGAAAAGACAAAAATGCAAGAAGGGCTCTTCTACATATATAACTCTGAGGGACAGAAAAGATGGGTTATTTTGGCTGGAGTGGAAAGCTATGTTTAAAGTGGCAGAAGAGGCAATGGGGCGAGATGATGATTTGGGTAGTGGGGTATAATAAAAAGATAATTCAAGGAAAACTACCCTGATGTTCTAGAACCAGAGGGGAAGACCGAAATTGAAAGAATTTACAGATCACTTCCTGAAAGAGATACCAAAGGGAAAACTCCTAAGAATATTGTAGCCAAATTCCAGAGTTCCCAGGTCAAAGAGAAAATATTGCAAGCAGCCAGTAAGAAACTACTCAAGTATTGTGGAAACACAATCAGGATAACACAAGATTCAGCAACTTCTATATTAAAGGACTGGAGGGCTTGGAATATGATATTCTGGAGGTCAAAGGAGCTAGGATTAAAAGCAAGAATCAACTACCCAGCAAAACTGAGTATAACTCTTCAGGGGGGAAAATGGAAATTCAATGAAATAGAGATCTTTCAAACATTCTTGATGAAAAGACCAGAGCTGAATAGAAAATTAGACTTTCAAATACAAGACTCAAGACACATGGAAATGTAAATAGGATAGAGAGATTGTAATGGACTTATTAAAGTCTAACAGTTTATATTCGTACCTGGAATGATGGCATTTGTAACTCATGAGACCTTTCTCAGTATAAGGATAGTTGGAGGAAATATGTGTGTGTATGTGTTTACACACACATACACACAGACATAGGACACAGGATGAATTGAATATGAAGGAATGATAGCTAAAAATAAAATTAAGGGGTGAGAGAGGAATGTATTGGGAGAAGGAGAAAGGAAGAGATAGAATGGAGTAAATTATCTCACATAAAAGAGGCAGGAAAAAGCTTTTAACATGGAGGGGAAGAGGGGGGAGATGAGAGGAAATGAGTGAACCTTACTCTCATCAGATCTGGTTTTTCAGGAGGGAATAATATACACATTCAATTGGATATAAAAATTTATTTTACCATACAGGAAAGAGGGGGGGAGGGTATAAGAGAAGGTGGGATAATAGAAGGGAGGGTAAATGGAAGGAGAGGGGTAATCAAAAGCAAATACTTTTGAGGAGGAACAGGGTCAAAGAAGAGAAGAAATGGAGGGAGGAACAGGATGGATAAACATATAGTTAAGTCTTTCACAACATGACTATTATGTATTTTGAACATATATAACCTATATTGAATTGCTTGCCTTCTCGATGAGGGTGAGTGGGGAGGGAAAAAAGGGGGGGAATGTGGAACTCAAAGTTTTAAAAATGAATGTTAAAAATTGTTTTTACATGCAACTGGGAAATAAGAGGTACAGGCAATGAGGTATAGAAATCTGTCTTGCCCTACAGGAAAATAGAAGGGAAGGGGATAAGAGAAAGGGGGTGGAGGGGCAGGTGATAGAAGGGAGGGCAGACTGGGGGAAGGAGTAGTCAGAATACACACCATCTTGGGGCAGGGGGAGGGAAAAGATGGGGAGAAAATCTGGAGCTCAAAATCTTGTGGAAGTGAATGCTGAAAACTAACAATAAATTAATAAAAAGAAAAAATAAACAAAAAGATAATTGACTCTGGAGGCTGAAAAAGTGCTGCCCCTGATGTTTACAAGTACAAATGGAAGTGACCCACCGCAATGGGCCTAGGTTTCTTCATCTATAAAAGAAGAGGGTTAGACTAGATGGCCTCTGATTCCTGTTACAGTCTGAGTTAGCTTCTAAGATCACTTTGAGCTCTGTATTCTATGATCTTGGTTTTTGAATTTATGTTTTCAGGCACTTTTCTTGATCAGTACCTGGTCACCAAGCACTTTACGCTATACAGCATTAATTCCCTGCTGGGTCATTTCCTTGAGCTCTGTATTATAATTCCTTCTCCTACCAATATTTCACTAAGGGAACCCAGGTCTGTGATCCCATGTTTTTAGTTTCCAGATGACATGGCTGACTCAGATAAGACAGCTGAACTTTAGCTTACAGGTCAAAGAGAAGAGAGATTAGAATTTTGTTTCAAAATGATTGGGGCTTCAGAGGTCTAGGTGTTTTTTTCTGGCAGTGTCTATATTGACAAGGATGTTAACAATAAATTGTAATTCATACACCAAAATAAAACAAAATAAAATAAAAATTTTTTAAATTGACCAAACAAGTAAAAATATGCTTATGACAAACTTCAGACTATGCACTTCACAGCCAGAAAAAGGCAAGAAAATTAATCTTCCAAAAAGACCACCTAAATATATTTTACTATAGGGACAAAATTCTTTATAGTTTGGGGCCGGATTATAGTCAGACCCAAGTGATAGATTTGCCACCTTCTATGTTTCTCACTCAAATATCTAACATAATCTATAGTTTGCATGTTGGTTCACTCTCTAAGGTTCTAAGATCATGGGAGTTAATGAGAATGTCTAACAGCCCAAACTTCCCATTGGCTAGATGGCTGAGTATTCAACTGTATTTGAGTGTTTAATGAAAGATTAACTCCTATATGCACATTATTGGTTCAGCATTAATAATGGCACCAAATGAACAGGCAGACTTTGGAAAAACCTGGAAAGACTTGAATGAACTGATGGTGAGTGAAGTGAGCAGAACCAGGAGAACATTATATGCAGTAGCAGTCACAATATGGAATGACTAACTCTGATAGACTTAGCTCTTCTCATCAATGCAAGGATCCAAGACAACCCCAAAGTTGGAAAATGCTGTCCACATCCAGAAAAAGAACTCTAGAGTCTGAATGCAAATTGAGGCATAATATTTTCTTTTTCTTTTTTTGTTTGTTTTATCTTTCTCATGGTTTCTCCCATTAGTTTTAATTCTTCTTTATAACATGACAAATGTGAAAATAGGTCCAATATGAATGTATATGTAGAGTCTATATCAAATTACATGTCATCTTGTGGTAGGGGGAGGGGAGAAAATTTGGAACACAATATCTTATAGAAGTGAATGTTGAAAACTAAAAATAAATTTTAAAAAATAATGACATAAAAGTGAGATGGTCCCTAATGAAGACAAATGGGGGGAAAAGCTATGGAAAAACTTGGCTACAGTGATGCAAAATGGACAGAGTAGAACCAGGAACATTCTATAGAATGGTGATAATAATAAAGGACAATAACACTCAAAAGTAGCCAAAATCAGATTTCCTACCATGATCAAATTTGGTTCTGGTACAT
The DNA here is from genome assembly GCA_011680675.1 of Gymnobelideus leadbeateri. Taxonomy (NCBI): domain Eukaryota; kingdom Metazoa; phylum Chordata; class Mammalia; order Diprotodontia; family Petauridae; genus Gymnobelideus; species Gymnobelideus leadbeateri. The sequence continues at coordinate 50,546 of WOXC01000786.1, forward strand.
AAATGATGAAGCATATTGCCCTCTCAGTGAGGTGAGAGACTACAGGTAAGAACTGATACTTACATTACAGGATGACAAATTTGTCAATTACATTTTCCTTCATTTTTTCTTTGTTACATGGAAGAGGGCAAAAGATATATTGGGAAATAAGTATAAAATAAAACCCCCAAAAATGACATTGATAAAAAGTTTACCCAAAAAAGGCCAAGGCTGAAGTCAACTAATAACGTCTGAGTGTTATTCAAACCAAAGTCTTTAAATTATTGATATCTTGTAGGTGTATTCGAATCAAGGTATTTAAACTATTTTAACAAGAGTATTTAAACTCTCTCTCTCTCTCTCTCTCTCTCTCTCTCTCTCTCTCTCTCTTTCACACACATACATACAAATACACAACACACACACATACACTTTTAAAATGTCATATGGGGGGAAGGCATCACTACTCTCCTCCTCTTTCCCTCCAAAAAAAAAACCCCTAAGAATTACCAAAAAGGGCAGCATAGCAAAGGAAACCCAGAATTAGACCATATGCAATTCACAAAGATGCAAGTGATGGGATAAGAAATAAGATAAGAAATAATGTTCTATGCCTTTCACATCTTGAGCCAATAACCAAGTGGATAAGACAAATTGGGTGAAGGCTCCAACAACACAAACAAAAGAAGAAGCAGTCCCAAGAGCTCCCCATGTGGGTGTTCCACAGTAAGTTTTGAAAGCTTTGCTAGAGCTCAAGAGATTGCTGAGAATCAAACCTCTCCCTGAACAATAGCAGTCCACAATAGCTCCTGATCATAATAATGCATACTTGTGCACTTTACTATGAACAAAATGAGCCAGTGAGGTAGGCAGTACAAACAGTGTAATCTCCCTCATGTGAATGAGAAAAGCGAGCTGGAAGGGACCTCAGAAGCCCCATCATTTTAAAGAGCGGGAAATTAAGAACAACAGAAGAAAAGTGTCTTGGCCACAGTGAAAGAGGTCAACAAAAGTCCTGCTCCAGGAGTCAAACCCTAGTCCTATTAATGCCAACACAGCAGGGTTTCCACCATTCCACATGGCTACCTAATGGCTAGCTAGACACACAATGAGAAACATACCACCTTCACCCTTTTTCACCTCTTAGAAGAGAAGGGAGAGCCATCCTTGCTATTTATTTCTTTGAATCTACTAGTTCCCATGTATATCAACCATGTCACTGGATGCAGCTCAGGATTGCAGGGAGTATATCAACTCACTGGTTGTTAGAAAAATATTATTTCACATTCAAAGCACCATTGCACGTTTATAGGCTGTCTACAAACAAGGATTCTTTATACATTCCTCCACCTTTCCCATCACTCAACCATCATCCTTGAGGAAGGGGCAGAACAGTACGGAGGGCCTTTTGACTCTGGGCTGCCGATCTGTCCAAGAAAGGCTGCAGAGCCTTCCCAACTCAGTCGAACCGGCCACATCTTATATTCTGGGAGCACAGACATTGGGAATCAGGCTTAGAAACTGACTTGCCCAGAGTAAAAAATCTAGTAAGAGAGATGGGATTTAAACTCAGGCCTCTTGACTGCAAATCCAGTGTTCCTTGCACTAGAGCACAATGCTTCCTCAAACCTACCTGTGTCTAGGATTTGTGTTTGTGTTTCTGGCTTTTCTTTCTTCCCTAGAGGGAGAGGTAAATACATATCCAACACTAGCACCCTCTCCCATGCCAAAAGCAGGCCAAAAGTAGATGCCTGACCCACTCCTCAAGTTTACCTCATCCTATGCTAAGGGCATTATCTTTTCCCTTAAAACTCCATTCCACCACTGCAACAGCTCGTCTTTCTACCCCTTCCTCTCTATGCTCACTGTTACAGCCCTTACACAAACCCTCATTAACATCAGCTTGAGGGAATTACGATACCCTAATTAATATAACAAATCTTGTAATTAGGAAAGGGTGGAAGCCAACAGTAAAGGGAGCATTCTAGCCAAACTCTCCTCTAAATAACAGTAAAATAGCGTATCGAATCAAATTCTAAAGCAGCATAACCAACAAAAGGCAAGGGTGAGACGTTTTTTCTAGCCCAGAACAACTTAGGAGGTCAGAAAGCGATGTCTGCAGAAATGAGATGGAGCTGGCCAGGAAGTCAGCATAGCAGCAATACCAGGTGTGGACCTTGGGGGCGGTGGCACCAACAGCAGCACCAAGAGCTCCTACTGGCCCAACACAGCAAAAGGGTATAACACCAATAAGAAAGAAATCCCAAGAGACCCCCGTGCCAACACTGGGCATAGGAATGAGTAACATGTAGCAACTCCACTGCCCAGTACTCGGTACTGGGTTGCAGTTTCAGGTTGAAAGGGACAAAGGGGCCTAGTTCTAGGTAGCAGTTCCACAGAGGAGAGGAGTTGTGGTTGCCAAAGTGCACAGGCCTTACTTATGTACAGACTAGTACATACACTAGGAGAGCAGTGACCACACCTCTGCCCAGATCACACCACCTTAGAAGGACCAAAAATTTACAGGCCCCCAGAACTAGCTGTAAAAACAGCTAGTAGAAAAAGGCTGAGACAGTGACCACCCCCCGCCCTTCTCCCAAAGTGAGCAGAGCCCAACTCTCACGTGAAGTTCAAAATCAAAAAGATTGAAAAATGAACAAACAACAACCTGACTATAAGAGGCTGCTGTGGTGACAGGGAAGCTCAAGAACAAACTCAGAAGACAACAACTGAAAACATCTAGAAGCAAAACCTTAAAGGAAAAAGTGCAGATTGGACACAAGATGAACAAGAACTCCTAGAAGAGCTAAAGAGAATTGTGTGTGTGTGTTAATAAGAGCAAAAAGTTATCTTAAAAATCAAGAGCATTAGAGGAAAGGAAATGGGAGCAATACAAGAATATTATGAAATATGAAATATTATGAAAAGTAATAGTATGGTAAAAAGAAGAACAAAAAATACTGAATAACTCCGTAAACAAACAGACCAAATGGTAAAAGTGGTTTAAAAAAACCCTCAGTGAAGAAAATAACTCCTTAAAAAACAGAATTGGCCGAACAGAATAAGAGATACAAAACCTCACTAAAAAAATCATTAAAAATTAATACTGGCTGGGGCGGCTAGGTGGCGCAGTGAGTAAGAGTGCCGGCCTCGGAGTTTGGATGAGCCGAGATCAGATCCGGCCTCAGAAAATGAGCACCCACGCATAAATCAAATGACTAGCCGTGTAACCTTGAGCAAGTTACTTAACCCCAATTGCTTTAAAAAAAAAAAATTAATACTGGTAAAGTGGAAACCACTAATTCCTTTAGACATCAAGAAACAATAAAACAAAATTAAAAGGATGAAAAAATAGAAGAAAATATTAAATATCTCATTGGAAAAACAACCAACATGAAAAACAAGATCAAGGAGACATAATTTTAAAAATTTTAGACTCCCTAAAATTTATAATCTATTTAATAGATCCATATCCAGATCATATTTCAAGAAATTATAAGGGAAAACTGCCCAGATATCTGAGAATCAAAATACAAAATAGAAATTGAAAGAATTCATATATAACCTCCTAAAAGAGATCTCAAAATGAAAACTCCCAATAAAGTTATAGCCAAATTCCAGAGCTCCCAGGTCAAGAAGAAAATGTTGCAAGCAGCCTGGAAGAAACCATTCAAATACCATTCAATATAGTACCACAGTTAGGATCACAAAAATTTAGCAGCTACCACATTAAAGGAGCAGAGGTCTTGTAATTTTTTAAAAGAAGATAATGGAGCTAGGATTAAAACCAAGAATATCTATCCAGGAAAAAACTGTGTCTAATTCAACAGGGGGAAAATGGATATTTAATGAAATAGAGGGCTTCAAGATACTCCTGATTAAAAGATCAGAACCTGATAGAAAATTTGACATAAGAGAGGCATAAAAAGTAAACATGAGTGAGAAACCATGAAGAATTTAATAAAGTTAAATGGTTTACATTTCCTGAGAAGATGACAGAAAGATAGAGAGATAGACAGAGACAGATAATTCCCAAGAACTCGATCATCTTTAGGGCAGCTAGGAATCTACTTAGAAGCACAGGTGTGAGTCTATTATGTTGGGATGACCTCAAGAGAAAAAATGGAGATGCACTGAGAGAAGGGGAAAGGAAGCAAAAGAATGGGAGAAATTTTCTCAAATAAAATTGGTGGGAAGGGAAGAGTTTTATAATGTAGAGGGAAAGGGGGGAGCAGGAAACACCTAAACCCTGCTCTCATCTTTACTTATTCAAAGAGGGCAGAATAACAAACACACACACACACACACACACACACACACACACACACACACACACTCAATGGCTATAGAAATCCATCTTACCCAAGAGGGAAGTAGGAGGAGAAAAGGTTAAGAGAAAGGGGATTGGGGGCAGGGGGCGATAAGGAGGACAGATTAAAGAAGACAGTGACAGGATCGAAACATTTTTTTTAGGAGGGACAGAAGAGGGGGGAGGGAAACAGACAGACAGAGAGTACCTGAGAGCAAGAGAGAAGGATCAACATAAGAAAATAAGATGGGGGAAATACACAGTTAGGAATCATAATTGTGAAAGTAAATGGGATGAAGTCACATAAAACAGAAACAGACAGCAGAATGGATTATAGATTAGAATCTAACAATATGTTGTTTACAAGAAACAGAAAGACATACACAGAGTTAAAATAAGGGTCTGGAGCAGAATTGATTATGTTTTAGCTGAAGTAAAAAAAAAAAGGCAGGGGTAGCGATCATGATCTTAGACAAAACAAAAGCAAAAGCAGACCTAATTAAGAGGGATAACAGAGGAATCTACATTTTGTTACAAGAAAATATAGAAGTATGTAGGAAATAGAAAATAATAAAATATATGCACCCAATGGTGCATTTGATGGTACATTCAAATTCTTAAAGCAAAAGCTAAACGAGTTAAATAAGGACTTCAAATGTATCCCTCTCAGAACAAGATAAATCTAACCATAAAATTAATAAGAGGGGTGGCTAGGTGGTGCAGTGAATACAGCAGATCCGGCCTCAGACACTTAACACTTACTAGCCATGTAACCTTCCCCCCTCCAAAATAGCAAAGATAAAATAAAAAGTTAAAATCCAGCCTCAGGCACTTACCAGCTGTGTGACCGTGTGTAAGCAACTTAACCTCTGCTTGCCTCAGTTTCCTCATCTGTAAAATGGGGGGGCGGGGGGCGGTTTAATAACAGCATCTACTTCTGAAGGTTGTGTGAGGATCAAATAAGTTAATTGCAGAGCACTTAGCACAGTGCCTTGTACCTAGTAAGAACTACATAGATGCTAGCTTATTATTAAAGGACCTGTGATTTCATCATTGTCGGGAACTTTCATAACTAAAAGAGACTGAAGTCCAGCCAGGACTTGATAGGGAAACAATGGAGCTCCAGGGAGCTACCTGTAGCAGAGAAAAGTTATGTAACTTTCTTAGAGTCACACAGCTATTAAGTATTGGAGATGGTATTTCTGAATCCAAAACTAGTATTCTATCCACTATGCCATGCTTTCTGTAAAATATACTAACACATACACACATATCAGCTGCAAGTTAGAATTTCAGCACTATGTAATATAAAATGCCCATTGGTTTTTTTCTGATGTGGATGGTTAGACCAATTTCTTTTTGCATTACTATTGTTCTCTGAAGTATTGTGATGTTTTGGTAGGAGATCAGTTTTATCATGGGTGAAAAAGAACACTTGGTGAATCTTAACATCAAAAGAGAATTCTTTTTTGGACCCTAGGTAGGAAGTCTTCCACGAACACTTCCAAAGACCTTAGTTGAGGGGATGCATTCCCTTCTAGACTGCACTCTATAGACTTCTTCCACCATGCGCCAGAACATCTTCATCCTGGAAGTTCATTCCAGTCTCGGCATTCACATACTGGAAGTACCCTTGCAGCCTTTCTCTCTGATTGGATGACCCCCTTTCCCTGAACCTTCATTTAAGGAGGGTGCTCAGGCCAGTCATATCTTCAATTCCTCTCCAGACTGAATTCTAGACTCATGCCTCTGAGCTGTTATCTCCCCCCCAAAATAAACCCCTTCCCTTTCAAGCTTCCTTTTATGATTTGTCTCCTCCCATCAGAATTAAAGTGCCTTGAGAGCAAGAACCTGGAAGCTTAATAAATGTTTGTTTCCTGATTGACTATAGCTATTTTATATCTTGACAATGCTGAGACTCAGCAATTAAATGAATTTATCTCTGTAGTTCCAAATGTAAGAGAATATTTTATCATTTAATATTTATATTAAAGGTGCATTTTGCTATATTAGATTTTAGAAATTTCAAAAATCAAAAGATATGGCAAGATCTTACATATTCTAGACCTCTTCATTCTATGACTCTGAAGATACAGCTGGTTGTAGAATTTCATCTATGAAAGCTTATGCAATCCTTATGCAAACACTGCTCTTGTCACAATTTCATCAGAGATACTTTCGATCCATGCATATATCACTTACATAAATGTTTTATAGAGATGGGGAAAATACATTTATCAGTCCATAGTTATTCTCAATCACCTTTCTTTTTTCTTTCCTCAGGAACATCTGTTCTATGAACCAGTCTATTAATTTGAAATCTTCCCCTCACTGAGATATCTTACAAAATCAATCCCAGAAAAGCTTTAAAATTGAGTTGCCTCCAGCATAGATTTGTCTTGCAAGCAGCTGGTGAAGTCTTAAGGGTCACTCCCATTTGTTCTTGTAGTACATTAGGTGGCGAGGTGGTAGGTCCACCTTCAATACTGAGATAGACTGTCATGGAAACATCAGGTCAGTCCCACTTCTTGTCTTTTTTATCATCTTCCTTCCAGGTCCCCAGGCAAATACTTGGCAATAACCTGGCTTAAATGTTTCTCAAGCAAGGCTGCCGTCGGCTCATTTCCTCCTCAATTGGTAAATTAGTTTGTGATCTAAACCTGTGTGCCCTTTAGCTTCCCCATGTCTGTCTGTCAGACTAGTAGTAACTGGTTAAAGTGGTTTTGAGGTTCTCCGGGACTCCTCATTGTGGGCAGGTTGTTTGGTCAAGCTTCTTTAGCAAAATACAGAAGCTCATAGTTGTAAGGGATCTCTGAGGCAATATGATATAGCGCACACCTAACTGACAAACCCTTGACCAATGGGCAACCAGCCTTGGCTTGAGCACCTCTAGCAAGATGTCCTGAGGAAACCCAATTCAGTAGTTCTCACTCTAGGAAGTTTTCCCCTTATGTCAAAGCTGCTATTTGCCCCCTTGTGACTTCCACTCACTGTTTCTGGTTCTGTTATCTGGAAGCAAGAATTTTTTCATGATACTTCTTCCAATGAGAGACAACATAGCATAGTAGAGAGGCCACTACACCTGGGTGAGGAAGACCTGAGTTTCAATCCTTTCTCGGACTCTTATAGCCAGAGCACTTAATCTCTATCTCGGTTTCCTCATCTATAAAAGGAGGGTTAGACATGCTATCATCTAAGGTCCTTTTCAGCACTAAAACTATCATCTGATAAATATTGGTGGATAGCCATCACACTTCCCTCCTTCCTGCTGTCTCCTCTTCTCCAAATTGCCCCCCATTCTGTCAGATAATCCTCTTATGAGTCCTTCATAATCTTATTTACCTTTCTTCTACTGATATTCTCCAACTTATCAACACCTTTCCTAAAATGTGGAACCTGTATAATAATGCAATGCTCTATGTATTTTCTGAATAGAGCAAAATGCAACCTCCCTCATTTCTGCAGTGGGTTCCTGGCGATTCCTTTACTTTTATCCATCTTCTGTTTTTCAATCAACAGGCTGGAGCCGCTTCAATGGCCTGCATGCAGTGTCTCTGTGTCTATGCTGACATCTCCCAGATCCACACATCCAGCCCCAGTCTCTCTCCAGTCTCGAATCACCAACTTCCCATTCAACATTTCAAAGTGATGATCCATAGGCATCTCAAATGAAATATGTATAAGAGAATTCATTACTTTCTTCTCCCCCACCCCCTAATTTCCTTAAAGATTTTGCCCTAGTCACTGACAGTTTTCCAATCACTCAGGTTCACATGACCTCTGCATTATTTTTAGCTCCTCTCTCTTCCTCATCCCACGTATCTATCCAATCACCAAATCTTGTTTCTATTACCCCAACATTTCTCATAGACTTCTCTCCAGGCATAGACAGTGATCTAAATTAAGCCCTCATCACCTTTCACCTAGATCACTGTAACAGCCTTCCCTGTGCTCCTATCATAAGCCTCTATCCTTACTAATCTATCCCACACAGAGCTACTAAAGTACAGGTCCATGTCAACCCCACCTTGCACCCATATTAAAACTTCAATGGTGCCTTATTACGTCTGGGATCAAACAAACTTGGCTAGCACTGAAATCTCTTCCCAACTCTCCTCCACTCCAAGAACCCTGATCCAGTCCTACTGGTTAACTGCTGTTTCACACACAATACATCATGTGTTGCATTGGTGGGCCCTCATACCCAAAATCTCCTCCCTCATCACCTGTTTGTCCAAATCCCTGGTTTCCTTCACTTCTTAGCTCAAGCACCTCCTTCTACAGGAAATCCTTCCTCATCTACCCAGCTACTAGAGCATTCTTTCTTTAAATCTTGAATTCATTTTTATGTATTCTATGTAAACATTCATGTACATGTCTTTCCCATTAGAAAGAAAACTCCTTGAAGGCAGAAGCTGTCTCACTTTTGTCTTTTCTCAATGGCACTTAGGGGTACTTTGTATCCCATACATATTAGGTGCTTATTAAAGCTTGCTGATTGATCTTTATCTTTGTTCTAATTTGGTCTCTACTTTGACCTTTACTCTTATCAGTCAATGCTATAACTAACTTTACACATAGGCAGCTGGTTCTGCAATCATTCTTATGTCAATAACAAGTCATTTCCTGTCATTAGTTAATCTTCTTCTTTAGATGATTCATAGCTCACACCCAGTTTTGGAAATTATTCACAGAATACAGGTCTGATGCTATTACATGATGGGCCTTTGACCTATTACATTTCTGGATCCCAAACTCCTACCTCCAATAGTTTTTACCCTCCTTTCCCATACCTACTTTTTCACTGAAGATACAAAGTCTGTGGACTTGACTTATGAGTTTTCTCAAGTGCCTCAAAGAACTTCTCCACTTCCTCATCTTCAGCAAGGGATACTGGGTATATACCAAGCTTCAATCTCTTCATGGCAGTCTGCTGATAGTGCAAAGTGAGGTGACTAAGTATCCCAGGAAATGAATGTTTTTGGTATCACTGGGCAAGCCAAGTCCACCAACTTCTATTATTCTCTTCTTCAAGGGCTACCTGTGAACTGTCTTTCCTTTCAGTGGCAACTTCCACATTTTTTTCTGTTTACATTTCTAATAAAAATGCCCCTGTGGATATAGTTTGGTGCCCTCAATACAGTGTCATCTGACTGATCATCAGACAATGATCACATGTTAAAAGTGTCTCAATGGTTAAATTAATGCTTATATATAATCTACCAAACTGTGATTCTTAGCCTCCTCGGTCCCATATTCCCACCACTCTGCTACTGTTATTGGGAATGCAAACAGACACCACACAGGAATTTGTATTTTGCCCTATTTTATGTATCATTGAAGCTCGAAAGGTTTCATCTGCTGGTGGTCAACCTATTGATAATGAGCTTCTGCAAATTCTAGTTCTCAGGCAGTAAACACACAGTATGTCACTAGGCCCCTTCTATCAGCCTGTACTCCAGTGATGTAAGCCATAAAGAACACAGGATTACCACAACATCCCAGAGAGACACTGGGGCAGAACTTTTTTTTTTCTACAGGGGAGAAGGCAAGGGCAATTGGGGTTAAGTGACTTGCCCAAGGTCATATACCTAGTAAGTGGGTTGAGTGTCTGAGGCTGGATTTGAACTGAGGACCTCTTGACTCCAGGGCCGGTGCTCTATTCCCAGTACCACCTAGCTGCCCCTGGGGCAGAACTTTTGTGGAAACCCAAGAACAAAGTACAGCAAATACAAGAGACCAGAAAGTCATCGTCTCTGTAGGATATTGTCTTAAAGAAACATGAAAAGCAAACATTATCCATCAATGGTTTTGGGAATATTCTCAACAGGACGGATTACTACCTAAATCTACTCAAAATACCCAATTAAAATAAACAGCAAAAAGCTTATGATAACAGTAATAATAACAGGGAGGATTTATATAGTGCTTTAACATTTGCAAAGTGTTTGAATGTTTCCAAAGTAGCCTCAACTGAATACTCACAAAAACCCTGTAAGGAAGGTGCTATCACTGTCCTCAGTGATGAATGAGGAAAACTGGGTTCACAGAGACCAAGTGACTTGCTCAGTATCACACAGCTACTTAAGTATCTAAGGTGAGATTTGAACTCTGGTCTACCTGACCCCAAGTCCCTTTTCTCCCCTGCCTGTCAGCTGGAGCAGACTGCTCCATTATCTCTGTATATTGGTTCAGATGCTTAATGGGGAAGCACAGGGCACAAGGAAAAAGGAATCACAAGTACAGGATGCCCACATCCCTTGCTTTGGGGCACAATTTAGCATGCAGTGGCAGGAAAGGGTGGGGTCCTTTTATATCTGAAGTCTGGCAGAGCAGGGGCAGGCACTGACTGATGTGTGTTTAAAACAGGGCTGCCCTTTATGGTGAAGGGTTGAAAAGGGCTATCTGTCAAGGGTCAGCTCCATCAATTATAATTAGGGATAATTTCTTTGGAAAAAACTACTCTCTTGATATATTTTTAAATGACTCAGGGATATCTGAAACGGATGTAACAGCCTCCAAGGAGAATAAACCTGCAGTTCTTCCCTAGTAATAAAGTCGCCCATGATCTTTTTAAGGGTAGAGGAAAGTTATGACCTCAGACTGACTAACCAATAAGTGTTTATTAAGCACCTACTATATGCCAAGGACTGCATTAAGCGCTAAACCCCAATGACTGATCCTCATCAATAATACCTGCAAGTCATAAAATATGGTGTTCTACCTGTTAAAGACCACCCTGCCCAAATCAGGACTTCTGTGACTCTGCTTGTCCTGAGAGAGTCTATTTCTAGCTACAGAATCAGCATAAAACACGGATCTCTGGGAGAAACACACAAAAGGGAGAAAACTGGGTCTCTGGGGATTGGGTACATGTGTACAGAGGGATGAGGATTGTCAGGACCCACGACAACACAGTAAACAAAGCAATGAAGGGGATCTGCAGCCCCAAGCCTCTGGGGAGAGCTCTGCTGAGACTACACCAAGGTGATTAAAATCAATTTGGTCAGCCAGCATTTCCTCATTATCTATCATGTTCAAGAATATAGTATAGGACCCCATACTAAGCAATATGGGTAGAGAGAAAATAACCAGACAGTGTGATTAGGGGAATGGGATGGAAGTCAGAAAGACCTGGAGAGGTTCAAGTGCTGGTTCCTAGAGGTGTAACCCTAGGGAAGAGACAGTCTAAGCCTCAGTTTCCTCATCTATAAAATAGGAATTATATGGATCATTAAGAAAGTCTTGTAAAAACACAGGGTGATAAACATGAATTATAAACGGTCATTATTAAATATTAGTGCAATAAGGGAGAGGAAATCACTTGCCCAAATCAATGTCACATGGTTAGTGATGGACAAAAATGGGATTAGGGCCTAAATCTGTAAGTTTTTCTATTATACTGCATCATCCCATAATAGTACAATCATCAGATCATTGCGGAGAGCAGATGTGACCACGTATATTAAGACTGCAACCACTGAAGCACAGTGGATAAAGGGCCAAGCCTGGAGTCAAGAAGATCTGAGTTCTAATCCAGCTTCAGACACTTACTAGCTCTGTGATCCTGGGCAAGTGAGTTATCTTCTCTGTCCCTCAGTTTCCTATTCTGTACAATGGGAATAACACTAGTCCCTACTTTCTAAGGCTGTTGTGAGGATAAAGTGAGATATTTGTAAAGTGCTTTGTGAACCTCAAAGTTCTAAATAAATGCTAACTGCTTTATCATTGTTATTATTAACATTAAAAAATGAGGGTTTGCAAACCTTAACACACTATATAAATGCTAGCTACTATTATCATTATGGCATTACGGTTTTAAAATAAATTTTATGATAAAAAAATCTGAAGATTGCTTCCAGCCTTATGGAAAAAAATAGATTTTATGAAAACGTAGTGGTAATCTGGAAGGTGATTTCTAATGCAACACAATAGAGATTGAGCAGTTACACTATAGATAGCACAATATTAGATACTGTGGGGAAGAAGAAAGAAGCTGAAGACACTTTTTGAAGAACTACAAGCTGTCTGGACCTAAGAGGCTAAAAATCCTCTGGGAGAGAAGATAAATATGGATGAAAATTCAGAAGAAAAAGCAGTCCAAGTTTCCCTTGAGAAGACCAATGGAGGCTGCCAGGTGGTACAAGAGACAGAGCACTGGTCCTGGAGTCAGAGGAAGTGAGTTCAAGTGTGACTCAGACACTTACTAGCTGTGTGACCCTGAGGAAGTCATTTAACTGTAACTGGAGAGAGAGGGAGAGAAGGGGGGGGGGGGCAGAAGGGGAAGAGGCGATTAGGAGAGGGAGAGGGAGAAGGAAAAGGAGAGGGAGAAGGAAAAGGAGATGGAGAGGGAGAAAGGGAGAGAAAGGAAGAGAGAGAAGGGGAAAGAGAGGGGAGAGGGGGAGAGAGGGGTGGGAGGGAGAAGGAGGAGGAGAGGGAGAGAGAGAGGGAGAGAGAGCAGGGAGAGGAGAGGGAGAGGGTAGGAGAGGGAAGGAGGGAGAGAGGGAGAAGGAAAGAGAGAGAGGGAGAGAAAGAGAGGGAGAGGAAGAGAGAGGGGAGAGAGGGGGGGGGAGAGAGAGGAGAAGGAGAGGGAGGGAGTGAGGGAGAGGGAGCAAGGGGCAGAGGAAGAGGGAGAGAGAGATGGAGAGGGAGAGGGAGAGACTGAATGAGATACCAATCACATATTCAACTATTCAACTCTAATAACCTGTGACTTACCTATATTACAGCAATGGAAATAGCCTCAAAGTGGCTGTCATCTGCTCAAGGTCACAAAGAAAAATTTCAAGGAAGGAGAGCTCCCTGTGGACTATTCACTGAAGGCTTCACTGAAGACATGGGACTTGTAATGGGTCCTGAAGGATGAGGGAGACTTGTAGAAATGGAAGAAAACTAGGAGGGCAGAGCTGGTAGCAGAAGCAATATTAATAAACATTTTTTAAGTACTGATTAGATGTCAGGTACTGTGCCAAATGCTGGGGACACAAAGAAAGGGATAAGATACTCCCTGCCCTCAAGGAGCTTATAACCAGAGGACAAAGGTGTGGACACAAAAGGGCATAAGGAACAAAGGTAGTTCACTGTGGTTTAGGCTGAAGCCTTTCATGCTAAGTGATTGCCAAGAAATGAGGTCAGGAGAACAAAGGGGATGGATCCCTATCACGGAGGGCCTTGAATACAAGACTAAGATAAGTCTCAGAATAGAGGAGTGACATTATGAAAGTAATACTTTAGAAATATCTTTTGGGTGGTAGAATACAGGATGAACCAGAATAGGGAGAAGAAGGGATGTAAAGAAAACAATTAGAAAGTCCTGACCTGGAGTGGGGGCAGTTGGACTGAAGAGCGGTGGAGGCCTAAGCAGTAGTAAGAAAAAACTGACAAGGAAATGGTGGGAGATATCAAAGTTGTCACCAAAGTTTTGAACAGAAGTGAGTAGGAGAATTGTGGTGCTACTGATATAAACAGAAAAGTCTGAAGAGGTTTGGAGGAGAATCTGAGCTCTGTATAACACACTGAGCTTGGGGTGACCACTGGATGCCCAACCAGTCATGCAGTCCAGTTGTAAGGTCAGAGCTAGAGATATAATCTGGATGTCAACTGCCCAGAGCTGATGATGGCTGAAGCAGCAAGAGAAGAGGAAGTGGTCTGAGGGCGAAACTACTGAAAACTGTGGAGGCAGAGCTGGGGGACTAGTTACAGAATAAGGAAAAGGAACTAACAAAGGAAATCAAAAGGATTACATTAGAGGTAGAAGGAAAATCAGGATAGTTTAGTTTCAGGAAGGTCTAAGAAAGAGATTTTAAGGTGGGCTTGTGTCCAATGCTACAGAAGGAAGGAGAAAAAAGGATAGAGAATAAAAGGAAAAGAGAAAGAAAGAGAACTGAGAAAACTCTGTGGGAATTAGCAGGAAAGAGGTCAAGTTGACCTTCAAGGGTGGAGATTTTATAGCACAGTGAGGATGCATTCCAAATTAGAGGAACTTAGGAGGAAGTAAGTGTTGAGTAAGAGCAGACAATAGGTATAGACTGCTTGGAATGTGAAATATATAATACAGGGCTTTCCAGGGACTCAAAAGGTTGGTAAATGGCAAGAATCAGAGCATCAAGGAATTAAGGGTCCTCAACAGAGAAATTCTAAGAACCTTGGGAAAATGAATACACTCAAATTTAGCACAGGCATACGGGTTGTATCTGCCATGTTATGTTAAGGGATTAAATTCAGACTTTACTGCTGACTCTAAAAGACACTGCAAAGTTTTGTATGGCTATACTAACTGGCTTTTCTCCTTGGAAGTCCTTCCTCACTTCCAGTAAGAAAATAGTAAAAAAAAAAAAAAAAAAAAAGATAATTTGAGGCAGCTAACCACCTCTATGAAAAAGCTGTTTTAGTATTTCCCAAAAGGGACAAAAAGGCATCTTATGTCGGAATGTTTATACTAAGGTACACCAGAACTGTTGGGAGGACAAAGGGAATACCTGAGAAGGGGGCTGGGGTGGTGAGGAGGTCCAGGTATTTCTAAATGGGGAAATGTTTCTAAGTGTTCCAGGACTGTTATAGCACTATACAAGGCCAAATGGCTAGCCAGAGGAGAAACTAGCTATGATCCTTGAGGATACTGCTTCAAGTCAGTGATTATCTAGAAGAAAGCAATCATCTCAAATCATTCTGGAGAACGTATTTATGTATCTTCAAGTGGAATGACAAGCTAAGATTCCAACATGTTCAGTTCAGTCATTTTTCTGTCTTGTCTAGCTCTTTGTGACCCCATTTGGAGTTTTCTTGGCAAAGAAACTGGAGTGGTTTGCCATTTCCTTCTCCTCCAGTTCATTTTATTTATTTATTTTATTATTATTTTTTTTTTTGCTTTTTTTGGAGGGCAATTGGGGTTAAGTAACTTGCTAAGTTTTTTTGTTTGTGTGTGTTAAGTGTCTGAGGCCAGATCCGAACTCAGGTCCTTCTGACTCCAGGGCCGGCACTCTACTCACTGCGCCACCTAGCCGCCCCTCCAGTTCATTTTAAAGGCAAACAGGATGAAATGACTTGCCCAGGGTCACACAGCTGGTAAATTTCTGAGGCCAGATTTGAACTCACAAAGATACGTCTTCTTGACTCTAGGTCCAGCATTCTATCCACTGTTCCACCTAACTGCCCCAGATTCCAACATACCTACATCTAATTCTTCAGAACACAAAGAAATAATATATACACATATGAGGGACTCAGATGAATTATGCCCAAAGCACAAAAAGCCATCAAATTGTCATAATGGGAGAGTGTCCAAAGTAGACGTGAAATCTCTCATCTAATTTGGTTCCAGCCACCTTTCTCTCCCCTGTCCTTGGACTCTCAAGATTGCAGAGTTTCCCATGACGTTTTAAGATGTGAGTGAAGAGGAAGCCAGGAAATTCACTAAGAGTTTGATTTATGACCAAAAAATATCGAGCTGTTTCAGTCGTGAACATTTTGTGAACTGAGTTCTGGTGATATTACAGTTGTTGTCACTTTCTGTTAAAAGAAGAAAGATTGCTAATGATAGTGTTCTCCACTCACTAATAGGAGGAGAAGTAAAAAACAACCACCACCACCTAGCAATATTGGCTTCCCATCCAAACCCAGTCTAGGCTACATTCTACCCCAGGATGAAAATGCGTGTATCCAGCTCCCATTTAAACAGATACTACTACACTTAGGTTTTAGTGTAAGGCGGCAATCATGTCAATCATTATCACTTTTATAGTGATTTAATTTAAAAGGGGCTTAGAATATAGTTATCTCATTTGGGCCTCACAAAAACATTATGAATTAGGGACTATTATTATTCCCATTTTATAGATGAGGAAACTGAGTCTGAGAGAGAAATTTAAGGGACTTTCCCAGGGTCACATAACTGTTCAGTGCCTGAGGAAAATGGACTCTGAATAGAGATTGAAGCATATCATATCTTGTCTATCTTTATTTTTCTTACCGTTTTTTCCCCTACAACATGGCTAATGAGGAAATGTTTTGCATGACCTCATATGATTATCACATTTCTTGCTTCTCAATTCGGTGGGGGGGGGGGGGAGGAAGAAGTAGAGAGAGGAAGGGAGGGAGGGAGGGGGAGAGAGAGAGAGACAGAGAGAGAGAGAGAGAGAGAGAGACAGAGAGAGAGAGAAAATAAGGCACTGAAAATTTAATTTTAAAAAAATTAAGTGTCTAATATTCGAACTCAAGTCTTCCTGACTTCAAATAAAACATGCTCTTCTCTACACCACCTAATTGCCTAATTCTAAAGCCAACTGACAATCTTTATGAAAGATTTAAAGAAAATCACTAACAGCAAATGCAGTTTTAAATGAATCATGTGTAATTTACACGTACAGTAGATATGTGACTTTAGTAGACGTGAAATGTGACAATAATGCACATTAATGTATATAATGAGTGGGGGACGATAAATGATGAAGAGACTTGGGGTTCCACTGATACATAGGCAACATGGAGAGAATGCAAAGAAGGCCCCCAATGCATCAGGTGAAATCTCCTGTGAAGAACCTTGAGAAGCACCTGGATGAGAGTCTCACAGAATGTCAAGGTACAGAGAGGTGGCCATCTTCATCACTGAAGAGAAAATTCACCACAGTAAGATCATGGATCCACTGGAGAATTCAAGAGGCAAGAGAACCTCATTGGAAAGGATATGGAATCAGGAGTCAGTTAATATGCTGTCTGCCAATTCCTACCCATACATCCTCCAACAAGGGACAAAATTCTTATAAGGAAAGAAAAGAGATTGGTGAGATGACCTTTCAAATCCCTTTCCAGCTCTAAC
Source organism: Gymnobelideus leadbeateri (assembly GCA_011680675.1). NCBI lineage: Eukaryota > Metazoa > Chordata > Mammalia > Diprotodontia > Petauridae > Gymnobelideus > Gymnobelideus leadbeateri. Next base: position 67,648 of record WOXC01000786.1, read on the forward strand.
TCTAGGAACAATCTTGAGTAAAAGTTATTATCAGGAGGGTTTAATTACATACTTCAGATCCAAATTAGGCTTAAGAATTCATTTTTTGTTTTTTAATTTTCAGGTCAACTATAACCAAACTGAATTTATACCAGCAATGAAGGGCCAGTTCAATATTAGAAAAAATTTAATGTGGTCATATTATAACAAAATAATAAAGTCATATGATTATATCAAGAGATTGAGAAAAATATGTGACAAGATCCACACTCATTTCTATTAAATTTTTTGGGTCAATAAGTATAGGTTCCATGAGGGATTAAAATTGTTTCTTATTCTGTCTTTGGCTAGCATGTGTGTGTATGTATGTGTGCACGCATGTGTATTATGTGTACGTATGTATGCATAAACATAAATGTATAAGCGTATATAAGTATGTTCTTGTTCAATCATTTCAGTCGTGTCTGATTCTTTATGACTCTATTTGGGGTTTTCTTGGCAAAGACATTGGAGTTATCATTTCCTTCTCCAGCTCATTTTACAAATGACTAGACTGAGGCAAACAGAGTTAAGTGACTTGCCCAAGGTTATACACACAACTAGAAGTATGTGAGGCCAGATTTGAACTCAGGAACATGGGTTTTCTTGACTTCAGGCCCAGCACTCTAACCACTGAGCAACCTAGGGGGAGAGATTGGAGTAGCGTCTGGACACATGATTTCACTGGTTTAAGGAACACCTGCTATAGAAATTTCTACCAATGTAGTTCCCCACTCATGTGTAGTTTATAGTCATCGAAAGGCACATGGGGCATTAAAAAGTTAGGTGATTTGTCCATTGCCATACAGCTAGCCTGCTTCTGGGGCAGGCCACGAATTCAGGTTTTCCTAACTTGAAGTCAATTTGATATCCACTACACCACACTGCCTGTCAGGGAAGACAGAAGAGGGCAGATGGGATATACAGATGTAGAATCAAAAAGACTCGTTAACTGGCTGGATATGGAAAGGAAACGAGGGTGAACAAAGTTTTATATGACTTAGAGGCAATGGACCTTGGTAACTAGAATACTGCTGGTACCTAATAAAAATAGGGAAGTTAGGAAGAATGGGAGCTTTAGGGGGAAGGACAATAAGTTCCATTTTGGTTAAGTTGAGTTTGAGATGCCTATAAGAATACTTCCAAATGGGCCAGTAGACAGTTGGTGATAACAGGGCTCAAGATCTCACTCAGGAGAGAGACTATGAGGGGCAGGAAATTTCTTGCAACCATCAGTATATTGTTTATAACTGAACCTGTGGGAGGTTCAATTAAGATAAAATCCTGGAAAGCAGGTAGAGAAAAAAGATAAGAGGGCCCGGGTCAGAGCCTTGAGGAATGCTCATTCCAAGAAATGGAAAAGGCAATGAGAGGAGACCAGAAAGAGTTCATTATCAGAAAAACACAGAGAAGAAAGAGTATACAGGGGAAGATAAGCAATGGTATCAAACGCTGTAGAAATGCTGGGAAGTATGAAGATTGAGAAAAAGTCATCAGAATAAAGAGAGGAGGGAGAGAGAGAGGGAGAGAGAGAGAGGGAGGGAGAGGAAGAGGGAGAGGGAGGGAGAAGAGAGAGGGAGAGGGAGAGAGAGAGGGGGAGAGAGAGAGGGAAAGAGAGAGAGAGAGGGAGGGAGAGGAAGAGGGAGAGGGATGGAGGGAGAAGGGAGAGGGAGAGGGAGGGAGAGAGAGAGAGAGGGAGGGAGGGAGGGAGGGAGGGGGAAAGGGAGAGGGGGAGAGAGAGAGAGAGAGAGAGAGAGAGAGAGAGAGAGAGAGAGAGAGAGAAAGAGAGAGAGAGAGAGAGAGAGAGAACGAGAACACACCTTGGGAGGGAGCACTTTCAATTGAGTAATGAGGTCAGAATCCAGACTGCGGAAGGGGAAGAAGCACTGATAACCCATGTAGCCACTGTGAAAAGGAAGACAGATAGAGAATGCTATCTGGAGAAGAAAGCAGGATCAAGAGAGGCATTTGTTCTTAGGATGAGGAAGCCTGTTTGTAAACCTGAATGTAGGCAGGAGGGAAGGGGGGTTTGAGATGTAGAGTAGGAGAATAAAGACTTGACAGGGTATGGTCTCTCTTTTCTTGGTAAAGTATATGGTGAAGCCCTAGAAGGCAGTATGAGAGCCTTAAGGAAAAACGAAAAGGCTTTAAAATATCTGTTGTGGGAAATGTGATAAAGAGTAAATCAGGAAACAGTAAAAGCATTGACTTGCAGAAGTATGAGCCATTTGGGAGTAGATAACCTCAATCTGTATCAGACTTGGTTGACACAGTTGTAGCACTTCCTGCAGTACTGTTCAGCCACACATAAGTAGTGGTGGGAAGCAGGGTAGAAGTCATACCAGCATGGGGTTTGGTGAAGCAGGACCAAACTACTGGACAGGAGGACAAGAAACTTGAGAATAGAGAATGATATAAAGCCGAGAAGCGGGAAGGGAAGATAGCACAGTTTCAGCTGGAAAGATGGCCTGGAAAGACACTGAGAGGTGGAGAAAATGGAGTCATGCTAAGAACAAAGAATGGTGAAGCAATAAAGAAAAGTGAGGCATGAGGAAAGATGAAATAAAAGGAGGCTGCAGTGGGGTAAAATCTGGAATCTGATCACATGTGATGGTAAGATCAAGGCTTTATACAGATTTCTTGAAAATGCCCTGAATTAATGGATGCTGCATAGTCTTTTGAAGTTTTCTTTAATTCCAGCCCTTCTACTGTTAACTAGAAGGGCAAGGATGCTTGCTGGCTGAATGGGTGGATGAATCGGCCTACCAAATTCTCACCACCTTCTCACATACTTAACCCATGCTATAATGATCATATGTGAATGTAGCAAACAAGTCCAATGTGAGGAGCTTAAGATACATTTTCATTTTCCACAGCTAAGGTGAGATTAACTCCAAGAGGCCAGGGAAAAGTCCCATAACATGAGGCCTTTAGTGTTGACCTTCCAGGGCCCCCTCTGGTCTCTGCTAAGAGCTATTAAAAAAAAGGATTCTTGTTTCCTAGGTCAGAGACCATTAGGCAAATACAGTTCCCCTAAATGTTCAGACACTCCCCATAGTATACCCTTCACTTAACTAAGCTCATCTGTATGTCTGGCCTAAAAAGTGAGCCAAGCCATAGAAAATTAGATCAGATATTTCAACAGCCAATTCTCAATTATCTATTATAACAAGAGATTAAATGGGGGAGAAGCCAGCAATCACTAAAAATACCAATAATGAAAAGCACATGCTATTAACATTTTTTGTGTTATGAAGTTTTGGCAGTCTTTGTGAAGTCTAAAGACCCCTTCTAAGAATAGTCCTTTTAAATAATTGAATAAAATGATAAATTTTAGTTGGAAGCTAGTGAAAAATGATGCATTTTTTTGGTATCTAAATTCATGGATCCCCTAAAATTTATCAAAAGGGACTGGTGGCACTCAGACTACAAATCTCTCTAAGATAAGTGTTTTAGGATCAGCTTAGTCACAAACATATATCCTTCTTTCACAATTAGTTTGTACATCTGATGAGAGAACATCGTAAGCAGACTGGGACAAAAGTTTCCTCTTATGACCTGAACCTCCAATGCACACTCTAACCTCATACAGACTTGGATCCTTTTTCTCCCCAAGGATATTGGGAAAACCATCCAAGAAAATCCTTTTTTGATTTCTCTCCCTTGTTGGAGAGTACAAATGGTACCAAGGAAAGTTAAAAACAAACCTAATGAAGTCATCTTCAATCTGATAACCCCCAAATTTCAACAATTTTAATGATATTTTTCAAATAACAAGCATTTATTTTCTTTCCCATCCACTGAAAGAAAAAAGAAAAAAAACTCTTGTAACCAACAGGCACAGTCAAGCAAAGTAAATTCCCAGATTAATGACATCTAAAAATGTGTCTCCTTTGGCATCTTGGGTCCATCACGCCTTGGCCAAGCAGAGGGAAGCATTTTCTAAATCCTCTAGAATTATTATTGATCATCTCACGGATCAGAGTTCTAAGGTCAAAACTATTCATTTTTACAATGTTGTTATATAATAAACTGCTCTCCTAGATATGCTTGCTTCACTCCACTCCAACTGATACAAGTCTTCCCAAGTTTATCTGAAACTGCCCCCTCTATCATTTCTTTTTGTTGTTGTTGGTTTTGTTTGTTTTTTGTCTTTTTTGCTTTTTTTGGAGGGGGGAAGGCAGGGCAATTGGTGTTAAGTGACTTACCCAAGGTCACATGGCTAGTAAGTATTAAGTGTCTGAGGCCGGATTTGAACTCAGGTCCTCCTGACTCCAGGGTTGGTACTCTATTCACTGTGCCACCTAGGCACCCGCCTCTATCATTTCTTATAGCAAAATCAATATACTCAGATATCATAACTTGATTAGGCATTCCCCAACTCATCCTTCAGTTTTATCTTTTTGTTGCCCCCAAAAGAACTTTTATAAATATGTTTATACATATGGAACTTTTTCTTCATTCTTTTATCTCACTTAAAGAACAAATTTAAATTTGGTTATCCTTCCTTCATTTTCATATTACCAAATAGAGAAATGATTACTTACTGGTTAGATGCCCAATCCACCAATTCTCCTCCATCTGTAAGGACATGGTTTTTTTCTGGTCCTGGGGAACTACTCAAAATGGCAGGTGTAGGAGAGTGTGAAGAAAGTGAGTCAAGGCTGCCAGTTGGGGTGTCCTCTTTGGGAGGGCTAGGATTGTCAGCTAGAAGAAATAAAAGGGAGATAAAGATTTAAAGAAATGCTATTTTTAAAAAAAGGCACACTACTAACAATCAGCATTACTTGATTAGTCAATCAAACTTCATCTTAAAATTACATTTATAATTCAGGCTGCAACTATTTGGGTTTCCCATCTTAAATGGTGGTGGTTGTTTTTGAAACCAAAGACTCCTAAAATAAACCATCTAAAATGTACAAAGGAAGAAGTATTCTCTCATAAGATAAAACGCTAATCAAAATCCAATCACATGAAAACAGTGTGGTCTTTGCTGTGGCCACAACGATGCCCCAATCCATAAGAAGCCAATAGCTATGAGCCTATGAAAACCTCATGGACAACAGAGGAGAGAGAAGCATTCCTGTGGCCTAACCTTCATCTCCTCATTGCCTAATGGCTGTCCAAGCTACGCCCAGATCATACAAATATATACACACCATTACATTAGGAAATTATAAGGCACCCATGTTCATAGTTTTCTCATCTTAGACCCTCACTCCATCTCTCAATCATTAAAAGTTCCAAAATACAAATAAACATCTTATTTCCCCTATATACACCAAAGAAGGATCCCAGAAAAGTCTAGGCTTCTATAATGACAAGGAAGGGAAGCTTAGCCCACACTGAAAACATATTTTCAAGATGCATATGCTCAAAGAAGATCATTTTATTAAAAATATTTAGGATTACTTATATATGTATGCTATGGGCTTGAGTAAAGAACTCAGAGGGTGGGAAGCAAATCAATCACTTGTTTTCCTTTCTACATTTTATTGCAACTATCCTATTCTCTAAATAAATGAAAAAGCATTTATTAAACACTTATTATGTGCCAAGTACAGTGCTAAGTATGAGGGAAACAGCTTACTATATACCTGGAAGATAGCTTCTGCTCTCAAGAAAAAAAGCAGAAATCTCCAGTGCTTCAGTAGACTGCCTGGCATACAGTGGGTGCTTAATTAATGTTTAGAGTGAAAACATGTGGAAGAAGTGAGTTGCAGGGCAGACAGAAAGGCCTGGAAGTCCAAAAAGGCAGCAACAGGGATGATGGCAAGGCCCAAGAGTCTAGAATGCACCTGGGGGTCTGCCTCTCAGGAAAACCACTGGGAAGTGGGAATGGACCTAAAGGTCACAGTAGAAAAGAGTTTCTGGGACACTTCCAGCAGGGGTGATGAGGAAAAGGGTATCAAGAGTCAGTGTACTGCTAAGATAGAGAAAGGACACTTTGCCAGAAAATTTGAGGGTTGATTCTGAGGCGCTTTTTTTTTTTGGAGGAGGAAGGTAGAGCAACCAGGGTTAAATGATTTGCCCAAGGTTACATGGCTAGGGTTTTTTTGTGTGTTAAGTGTCTGGGGCTGGATTTGAACTCAGGTCCTCCTGACTCCAGGGCAGGTGCTCTATTCACTGCACCACCTAGCCACACCCTGCCCCCCTGCCCACCCCCAGGCATCCTTACAACCAACCACCACAACCTTTAGAACAGACTCACAGTACTCTGAACCCAGATCCAAATCTACAACTCTCCTCCTCTATTGTTTATTCAGAGAACACAAAGACCTAGCACTGTGGTAAGCTGATGATGTCATACTATGTATACGCTTTTTCAGCACAGGAGTTTTGACGTCAGTTTGAAATCATTTTAAAGCCTGGTTCACAATCTAAGTATCTTACCTGGAGACCAACAAACTCTGGTGGATAGAAACACATCTGCCTAGATATGGGTCATGGTTATAGAGCATACAGGAAGTCCAGGAATAACAAGACCCATGACCACAAAAAAAACAAACATGGGAATCAAAGTTCACTGATGAGATGAAAAGTAAAAACACTGGACACTAAATAAAGTTAGATCCTAAGATGCTCACGTCGCCAAAGGACCACAAAGGATTCTCACTCTGTCTCCTGTCCTGGCTCCATATGTACCCCCAAATCTAGTGCTGGTCTAGAATTTTGTACATCCCTAATCCTTGTCAGATCCCCGACCTAACCAACAGTGAAACGAGGAAAGACCTAACTTATCAATGGCAGAGGCACTAAATGGACAAAGATGGCAGAACTAATAATAGATGCGCAGCTAAAATAGAAAATCTTGGAGAAAAGAAGAGAACTTTGGAACTGTTTTTTAAGTAATGACTAGTAGAATTCAGGCAGAGGTGTGACGGTAATGTTTAACAACTGGCTCTTTCACCCTCACCCCCCCAAATATGTGCTTGCAACTCACCTGTAAGTGTAATCTGCATTAACGTTTTCTCCATCTTTTTTTGAATCTATACAATGAACAACACAATAAATCAAGCCCTTGTTTTATTCAGCATTTGCTGAGATGAAAATGCTTCCATTGAAAATTTAACATTTAGCTCTAGTTCATGTTGGGGGGAGGGGGGGAAGAGGTTCTTGTGGGTCAAGGTAGCATTGGTTGTAGAAATCTAGCCACGGTCACATAAGAACCCGATTCCAATTCTGCCTCAGACACTAAGTAGCTGTGTGATCTTGGGCAGGTCACTTACCCTTTCACTGTTCTAGGACACTCACTAAGTTGACAGAATGGAGAGATTGCTGGTCCTGTAGTCAAGGAGACCTGAATTCAAATTCTGTCTCAGACATTTATTAGCTGTTTGACCTTGGGCAAATTACTACACCCTCAACTGTCTCAAGGTTCTTTAACTATAAAACAGGGATAATAATTACATATGCTCCCAGGGTTGTTGTGAAAATCAAATGAGCTCATTTTTGTAAAGCAAAGTAACTGACACATAGTAGGCATTATATCAATCCTAGCTATTCTTTTTATTATTATTAAGTTGTTTTACAGCAGGGGCAAATCTGCATTGATGTAAGTTCTCCATATTGAATAGAATTACAAAACTGGTCCCAAAAAGGGGGGGGGGGATAAAGGAAAAAAGAGTATGCAGGGAGAGGGTGAGGCAGTGGGGTCAAGGTGAATGCTCCCAATTAGATCCAATAATCATTTTATTAAGGATCCACAATTTGGGGGTGTCCAAGATACAAAGACAAAATAAAACAATCCCCACTCAAGGAGCTTACATTCAATGAGAATATATACAAAATAAATATGAAACATATGCCAACTGATCTCAAGACCCAAGATTGCTAAGGAGTCTGGAGAGGGAGCAAGGCTTGGGAGGAGCCCTGGGTAGGAGTTGAGTTCTGCTCTGAAGGGTGATGGTGACTAGGAGAAAGAAGGAAGATTTTGACTAGGAAGCCCATGAATATGTGTTGAGGCATTTTTTTAATAAGTTAAGGTTCAGAAGAAAGATAGACTCAATGAATGGAAAGGGCCTTATCTGTGCAAGTCACCCACAGAAAGCCCTGAAATTCATCTTAGGATGATTCCCCCAGCAAGTCACTTTTTCCACAGTCCTTCACCACAAGACGCTTTAGCTAATTGGTGTAATTCAACTCCCCAACAAAGGCCAATTTTCAGGGAAATGAACCAGAACCCAGTGATTGACCACCACTAGGATTCCTGATTTATTTTCTTTTTTGAACTTGGTCCACCCACCAGGGAACAAAAATCTTCCTCTGCTTTGTGACAGCTCAGCCTTAACCAGTGGTCTTTTTTTTTTTTAATTCCCTCCCTCCCTCACCAAAGGGCACCAAAGAGGAACAGGCAGTAAATACCACGTTCTCAGGTCTCTCCTCCCCCTCCCCCAGGAATCAGGGCTGTTGGACTTCCTCAGGACGCAGAACAGAACAGGAGCACATAATCTCCACATTCACCTGCAGTACAGCTGTTCAGCTGAGGCCACTCGGGATGGCTTGGCCAGATGCAGCAAAACCCGATGGGTTTTTGAGGCAGAGCAGCACTAACCTCAAGTATGAGTCAGACATAATCTAGCCAGATGCTGCTCCTTCCAACAGCAGCTCCTGGCTTTCAGTGGGATGGGAGCGGGCCTCCATTAATCTTTAGATGCTGCCTTCCCTGTCTGCAGGGCACGACCCAGCACAAGCAGTGAACATGAGGGCCAGGACCTACTAAGTCACTGTCTCATTTCAGCCAAGGAGAAGCCCGTCAGAGGCAAACAGGAACTCACGGAAAGCAGAGCACCCTGGATGCTTTAAAAATGAGATATGCTAAGTCCCACTCTACATTTCCTCCCCAATCGACCCCATCCCATGGAGTGCTTTCCCAGCACACTGATGCAGCACAAACTGTCACTCGGCATCCGAAATCATGTCCTATTAGGAGGATGTCTCCTGCCAAACCTCAGCCATCAGAAGCCACCAAGTGAAAATGCCATCTGTAGAAACACATAGATTTATTCGGACAGACCAAGCAGAAAGATGGTTTCCAACATACTTTCTAAGTGAAGACAATGTTGTTTCCTTCCTGCCATGTAGAAATTAATACAGACTGAACACAGGCACGGAATCCAGGACCACATCAACATCCATAGGGGTGAGGGTGGGGGTGCATACATGTATACATACATGTATATCAAATGTGTATGTGTGTATAGGTACATGGTTGCACATGTATAAATATACACATATGTGTATACATGCTTATGAATATATAATGCTTGTTGATATATACATGTATGCATATATATGTGTATAGATATATTCATAAACACACAAATACATATCTACATACGCATACATATGTGCACACATGCATATGTACACATATATGTGCATGTATAAAATAACAAACCCCAAATAACAATAATCATTTAATTTCCATTTCTGGTATTTAGTCCTTTTAAAAAAAAATCAAAGTTTGTTTGTTTTTTAAACAAAACAAAAAACTAAAAACATTTTAATTTAGAATACTATGGGATTTCTTGACTTAAAAACAGCAACACAATTTTGTGAAACGGGAAATCAAGGCACTGGCTATATAGGTATGCTGGTTCATGAACCTTAACTTCAGTTTCCTCATGCATAAGATGAAGCTTTGAAATTCCTTCCAGCTCCAGAACTGTGATTTAAGGACACCGACCATCCTTGATATTCTACACTAACAACCATGGAGGGCATTTATGATGCTTTTCTGAAGGAAATAACAGTAGCGCATCTTCAGGCCAAACTCAGCTTCTGGAAATAAAAAGGCTGTTGTGAGCCTGGCCCATCATGGACAAGATGCAAGCACAGAAGCTCATTCCTGAAGAATGGGGAGCCCTAGCTCCCCATGGTATTTTATGCACTGCCCCTCTCCAGGCCTGGCCCAAGGTCTGACTCCTCTCCAAAGCCTGCTCCATTTTGTCTGGGCATTCTTCATCACAGCCTTAACTCAGTGGTTGGTATGTCACAGAATCACAGATTTAGAATCATCCTCTTTTTACACACCAGGAAACTGAGACTGAAGCACAAAAGTGACCTGGCCAAGGTCACACAGCTAGTGCCCTGACCTCTCCTATTTCATAAAAACTGTCTCATTGTGCTCTCCCTTCCCTCCCCCACCAATTCTCTTGCATCTATTTTACATATTCCTCTATACCTAAATATTGTCTTCTCTTGCTAGAGTTGGAAGGACCCTTAAGGGTCATTAATATCCATCCCTTTGTAGGAAACTGAGGCAAAAAGAGGTTTATTGACTCGCCCAGAAACACACAGCTGTTATTAATAATAAACAGCCCAATAATGAACTGCACAAGGACCCACAGATACAGGCTAGGAAATCTGGGATTCAAACCCAGGTCCTGTGACTCCCAGGATTGTCACTCTTTCCTTCCAAACGTCATCATTAGGATCTCTTTGAGTTCTAGCATCTTATGGATGTTGTTGACAAAGAAGGCACTGAATTTGGGGCATCAACCAGAATCTTACATCTATTCAAGACTACCTCTAAATAGCATCCACTACGCAGAAGGAAATCACCTGTGAAAGGAACAAAAGGAAACCCAAGAGGCCTTCTGAGGGGGGTCAGAAAGAAGAACAGACAAAGCAGGAGAATGGGAAGAAGCTCCACATCTCTAGTCTGTCAGCATGACTTTGGACAAGTAACTTACATCTCTCTTGGTCTTAGTTTTGCCTTCTGTAAAATGGGGATAGCTATATTCCCAACACATTTCACAGGACTGATGAGAATTCAATTCAATGCAAATTTAGCAAGTGATTACCATGCAGTAGTGATCCCACCTAAGATTCCAGGTTAGTTTTTAAATGCCCACCCTCTTCCCATTAATCAAATGAATGTCAACACTGATTAAGGCTGCAAAGACCAAAAGAAATGGAAAACTCAAAGCTTCCTAGTGTGGTGGATACGGCACTGGGCTTAGAGTCAGGAAGACCTGAGATCCAAAGTAGCCCCTGGACACTCACCAGCTCTTTGACCCTGAGCAAGGAAACCTCTGTCTGCCTCACTTTCCTCAACTATAAAATAGGGATAAAAGTAATACCAACCTCACGAGGCTGTGTGAAGATCAAAGGAGATATTTGTAAAGCACTTAGAATAGTGCCTGGGCAGCTAGGGAGAACAGTGGATGGAGTGCTGAGCTTGGAATTAGGAAGACTCATCTTCATGAGTTCAAATCTGGCCTCTGATATTTACTGGCTGGGTGACCCTTGCCAAGTCACTTAACCCTGTTTGCTTATCTGTAAAAGGAACTGGAGAACGAAATGGCAAAACCACTCCAGTATCTCTGACAAGAAAACCACAAATGGGGTCAAGGAGTCTGATGGTGCCTGTCACAAAGTAGGCACTTAACAGCTGCTTCCTCCTTCTTCCCACATATGTGGTCAGTTTCAAAGTCTTGCTGATTCTTTCTCTACAACATATCTCACATCTACCCCTTTTTACACCACTCACAATGGTACACTCTACTTCATGCCCTCATCATCCCCTGAAAAAGTAGGTGGGCACCCATACGACATCTCTCTAATAAACTTCCAAATTAATCTCCCTCTTTCCAGTCCCTCCTCTTTCCTAATCCATCCTCCCCACAGCTGCCACCCCTCCCTCCCTTCCTCAAAAATCTTCACAGTTCTTCAAGTTCTTGGTCATCTGGTGCTCATCTCCTCTCCCACAGCCATCCTTTCCATTGCTCTGCTTCCCACACTGATCTTCTTCATGTTCCTCACACCACATTCCATTTCCATCTCATGCCTTGGTGCTGGCTCTCTCCCATGCCTAGAATGCCCTCCCCCACCCCAATCCATTAAAACCTGAGTTTTCTCACGTGCTCCCTCCTAGAAATGGCCTAACTCCCATCCTCCCACTTGTTATCTAGCATCCCTCCCCTGAAATGACTTTTTTCTTCATTTTGCACATATGTTCTATTTACTCAATTGTATTCAGGTTATTTCCCCCCCAGTGGAGTAAAGGTTTCTTGAAGGCAAAGACTTTTATTTTGTCTCTGTGCTACTAGTCCCTAGTGAAGTACCTGTATGTTGTGTTCTTGTTCAGTCTTTTCAGTCGTGTCTAACTCTTTGTGACCCCATTTGGGGTTTCCTTGGCAAAAACACTGGAGTGGTTTGCCATTTCCTTTTCCTGCTCATTTTATAGAGGAGGAAACTGAGGCAAACAGGATGAAGTGACCTGCCCAGGTAAGTGTATGAGGCTGGATTTGAACTCAGGAAGTTAAGTCTTCCTGATTCCAGCAAATAAGTGTTTGCTAAATGAAAATTAATTAAAGAGAATATATAAAATAACTTCTTGGGACAATATGTTGGGCATAACTGTTTTGTTTTTTTCCCCAATGCAATCCTGCAAGGCAAATGAAACTTCTTTTGTCACCCACAGGGCAGTCAATGGAAACCTGGGAGTTCATGCAAAAAACTTACTATTTGATAATGGACTCAATTCTTCAATCAGAGAAAAACACTCTCTTTGGCTTATATTAGAAGGAAAAAAGAAGGAAAGAAATTAGAACTGTCACTGCCCATTAAGGAAAGAAAGCTAATTATGTTTCTCAGCAGTGGGAGGTGTACTGGGAAGCAGAATATAATTACCAAGTGCAAGGAAAAGGTCCCAATGTCCCACTTACCCCAATTCACAGCCCCACTAGCAGTGACAGGAGGGTGAGGCTGGAGTACAGGGAGAAAGCCCACCTCATTTCATTTCATCTCACCCTCTCAAAACGGAGAGATATAATGAAGGTAAATGGCTAACAGATTAAAGACAATCACATGCAACAGAAAACTATTTCACCTGAAAGTAAAATCTCTTTTATCTGAAATCTGGCCTAAGAAATGGTGACTTGAATTTCATGAGTCTTTTCTCCCTTTTTTAATCATTTTCTAAAAACTGAATTACATGCTTATGTTCAAAGTTCAAACCTCTCATCTCCTCATTGAAACAAACACCCAAATGAAGGAGAACATCTCCCAGGGTAATTTGAATAAGAAAAAGAAGGCCCTTGATGAATCATAAATCACAATCTGGGAAATTAAAGAAATGAAGAGAAAGTAACAATGTTTCAAAGGAAAACAAAAAAAGTAACTTACTGAACTGTTGCATTTACTACCTGTGTGTCTTTGGACAAGTCACTTAACTGAGTCAGGCCTCAATTCCCTTCTGTCAAAGGGTGGTGGTGGTAAATCTATGATCCCTAACACAGTCTTGTGACCTTTGATGGGCAAAGATTAAATAGAGTAACCATTCCCTAGGAAACACAAGGAAAAGCTAAAGTAGACTATAAGAGAAAGATATGACAGGTCAATCTGTTGGGTTAAAATGTCACTTAAGTTAAAGAGAGTCATGCAACAAGATGGAGTCACCATATTACCACAGCAGTAGCAGCTAACGGACAACATATTACAGCTACAAAAATGACCTTGACAGACCAAAGACTGTCTCTGGAAATTCAATTATGGTGTGAATGGGGCCATATCGGTTGCAACATTAACAAAAGTCAGAGCAAATTGCCTTACACTGCCAAACAGAACATTTATATCATTATCAGAGTCAAGGGTCAATATATTTGAAGCCTGGGATTTAGGTTTCCAAATAGAAACTCAAAGGCTGAATCAAATGGGAGTCTTCCATACCCTTCTGAAATAATATGTCACTTGGAAAGAAAATGTTTAATTAGGAATTCTGTTTTCCAAAGTGTCTATGGAGACTTGGATCATTCATCATAGTTTCAAGAAAACTAAGTGTGCTTTTTTTAATTTAATGAGCCACCGTAAAGGAAGATGCTTTGTCCAAATGACAGAGGGAATGGAAAAATGGTCACCACCATTACCATTCAACTAAAACCAAGAAGGCTGCCTCTCAAGCCACTCTCCTGCAACTTTTCTGTTCAATATTCTTCCATTATGATGGATGGATGTCAGTGAACATGGATGGCCATGAAAACAAAATGGTAAAAAAAAAAACGTTATAATGATAACTCAAAAAATTAGAAATAGTAACAATTTAGATATGGAAACTAATTAGAAATGAACTATCTCCTCTGTGAAAACCTAGACAATCAATACATAAGCATATTTTAAAAAACCTTTCTAATTTCATATCCCAGGACCTGGCCTTGGGGAAAACTGTAGCGGAAATCTTTGACTAAAGATTTTAGCACAGATCAGACAGAGGGTCTACAAAATGATGATCAGAATATCTGGAAATCCTAAGAAGGAGGCATGCTAAAAGGATCTATGGTTTCTTCAGCATGAGAGAGTCCCAGTGAGAACTCACTCCAATGAAAAAGAAGGTAGAAACTCTTATCTATCTCTGCTTTAGTTGTTAAGTCCTACAGAAGTGCCTGAGAGAACAGAGAGAGTAAATGATGTCCACTAGGTCACAAAGGCATTAAGTGTCAGAAGCAGGATTTAAATTAAAGTTTCCCTGAATCCAAAGTAACAGTGGTCTCCAAAAAAGGGGTCATGGAATGGCCTTCAGAATGCTGTAGCTTGATCCCAAAGGATAAAGGATCAATTATTCAGAAAGAAGCAAGATATGTAGGGCCCCCAGCTCCCAACCCTCTTCCAAAAGTCAATCTTGGGCTTGGTTCCCACAAACCCTGTGAGGTTGGGAGTGTAAGTGTTATGCCCTTTTTACAGCTGAGGAAAGAAGCTCAGAGAAGTCACATGAATTATCTAGAGACAAACAGCTAGGAAGAGATATTACACACACATTCCAACAGCTTCCTCTCCTTGGCTAGTCAAGGCCCTTCCCAATATGGTTCCCAACTAAGCAAATGATACTGGAGAAATGGATCTTTGCATTTTCTTCCATTCCCTTAAAAGATAAATGACAAAAAGTAGGGGAAAAAAGGGACACCTTTCACTGCAGTCAATCTAGGGTTCCACCCATGCACCACACTCACATTAACCTTAAGACTTTTCTCCTATGTCACCGCCAGCCCTCTCACTCCTTGGTCCCCTAAATGGCTGCTCTTCTCCTGGCTGATTCTCTAAACTGCCCCTGGCCCTTGACACATAGCTCAAATTTCACTGATGAAGCCTTGCACTGATTATCCCAGCCCATCACAACGATCTCACCTGCTATCTCTTTACTGCAGTCTATTCTATAACACAGATTTTCATGGGACTCTCCTGCTCAATCACCTCTAATGGCTCCCTCTGGTCTTTCAGTTCCACTGTAAATTCCTGTTTTACTTTAAAACACCTGATTCCAATCTATCTTTCCAGATTCACAGGCTATTACTCTTTGTCCTACACTCTGCAATTCAGCTATTGAGGGCTACTCTGTTCCTCACACAGGTCACCCCATGCCTTTGCTGCATTCATCTTCCACTCCTAGAGTATACGCTCCCCTTCCTTCGTCACACACAGAGTACCTCTCTTTTCTAAGATGCAGCTCAAGGATTATCTTCTGTATGAAGCTATTCCTGATCCCCTTCCTCCACCCCCAGTTAGTGCCCTCCCTTCCCAACTACCCTCTATTTAACTATTATATTTATATACATATATATTCACTTTACATTTATGCTATATTTGTACTTGTGTATACACACACACACACACACACACACTCATATGTGAACTTGTCTCCTCCATTAGGGGCAACTAGGTGGCACAATGGATAGTGCTGGGCCTAGAGTCAGAAAGTCAGAAAGGCAAATCACTTCCCTCTGCCTCAGTTTCCTCACCTGTAAAATTAGCTAGAGAAGGAAATAGAAAACCACCACAGTATCTTTACCAAGAAAACCCCAAATGGGATCATGAAGAGCCAGACATGACCAAAGAAGACCAACAACTCCTCCATTAGAAATGCAAGTTCCTTAAGAATATGGATTGCTTCATTTTTTGTGCTTGTATCTGCAAAACCTAACAGAGTTCCTAGTACAGAGTAGGTGCTTAATAGAAGTTTGGAGATATCAATAATACCCAATTTGGAAATTAATTATTCTCTACTTTACATATTCATTCCCACCTCTTGGCCTTATCCTGATCTAAGTGCATGGAAGCCAAAGCCCAGTTTTTGACTTTGTATTCTAAAACTGTGATACCTATGTTAAAACTCACCAAATAGTATTGTCACAAGAGATGTGTCACTTAAAATCATCCTGGCAATGGTTTTTTTTTGTAGTTATAAACCTTAAAAAGTTCCTTCAGTCATTTCAAGATTTTCTCTGAAACAAAGACCCATCAGACTTTGATACCAATATTCTGCAGATGTTCTATTGCTACAAGTTATAGAACTGAGATCAAGAATCACCCAAAAGTCAAGGGAATGGCGCATAACAGATACAAACCAGCAGCTATAATACCCCCCCAAAAAAAACCAGTACCAAAAAACACAGTAAAATGTGTTTTTATGTGCAGCAGCTCTTTTTATACTTGTAAAAAACTAAAAATTAAGTGAGTATCCACCTCTTGGGGAATGGTTGAAGAAATTGGGGTATAAAATTGAAATAGAATGTTATTATTCCATAAGAAACAAACAAACGAACACTTTCAGAGCAAACTGGAAAGATACATATGAATGGAGCAAAAGTGAAGGAAGCATAATTGGAGGAACATTTATACAATGACAAAGACATTGTAAAGAAAAACAACTGCA
This sequence comes from Gymnobelideus leadbeateri, assembly GCA_011680675.1. Taxonomy (NCBI): domain Eukaryota; kingdom Metazoa; phylum Chordata; class Mammalia; order Diprotodontia; family Petauridae; genus Gymnobelideus; species Gymnobelideus leadbeateri. The sequence goes on from WOXC01000786.1 coordinate 84,317, forward strand.
AAGGACTTGAGAATTCATATTGATGCAATGACAAACTATGATTGTTGGGGTCCAAAACCCAAGAATGTTAGAAAGCTGACGGATTAAAAACGATATATTAAATGTAAATTTTAGGACATGGCCAAAGTGGAATTTGGTTTATCTATGAACATTTGTTGAGAGTTGTCTTTTTCTTTTCTCTTTTATTGTTCAACTGAAATGGTAAGAAGTATCAAAGAGAGAAAATAAATGTTTTCATCATAAAAATAACAAAATTAATTAGAAAAAATGTCGAAGCTGAAAAGAGTAAGCAGGATGGCAAAGTAGAAGAATATGTTGAACTTGCAGTTAAGGACCTAGGTCCAAATCCCAGATTTTATTAACACTGTGGTCTTGGGAAAATCTTTTAATCTCCCAAGGCCTCAGTTCCTTCATCTATAAAATGAAGATTCTGGACTAAAAGACCTTTGTGGTCACTGCCAATTCTAAATCTATTCTCCCATGATCCTAAGATGGGATATAAGGGCTAGACCAAAAATTTCACTGCTATTCTGGAAATGTGAAGAAAGAACAAAACATTTCTGGGTGGCCACCCTGTGTTAGATTTATGTGAAGACATGAATAAGAATCACCTAAAATGGACAGGAATGGATGAATTGTGAAGGAGTACCCATAGTGATTATTTCTGAAAGAAAAAACAAACAAACATAAACTACGTGCTATGTTTATTAAGAGGGGCTTCTAGTAATGAGTTAAAAGAAAGCATAGGGAGATCACTGAAGTCTCAAATATTCCCAGATCAGAAAAGTCAAGGGAAAGAGAGACTATATATTCAAGAAGTTTCACAAATCAAAGAGTGAAAATGTTCATTTAATTTAGTACAACTGTAGAGGGAAATTTTCCTAATTATCAAGTCTGATAATCACTGACATTAGGATCTGTCAATCAATCTAAAGGAAATGCCAATAAACATGAATGAAAGGGTAGCAATGTAATACAGAGGGAAACTTCTTCAGTTTTCTTCTGCCCCTCAAATTCACATCATGCAACTGTACAAATAAGCAAGGTGAAAGCCTGTCACTTCTACATTTGTCCTTCAGAGAGCCACCTTCTGATTGCATAAAGCTCAGCAGAGCTGTGGATGACAAAACTCATTTGGATCACGGCCTCTTTCCTGCATTTCCTGATCTTCCCCAGTTCTAGTGGTCTCTCCCTGATGAAATCACATTGTATTTATTTATCTGTGAAGGTGTTGTTACACACACACACCCCTCCTTGACCCCAAGTAAGATGCATCAGTTCTAAGAGGCAGAGACTTCTGTTACTGTCTTTGTATAGCCCAGTGCCTAACCTAAATGCTTAATAAACACTTGTATAATTTACTGTTGCTGTTCAGTTCTTATTCAGCGGTATCAAACTCTTTATGACCCTATTTGGGGTTTTATTGGAAAAGATACTAGAGTGGTTTTCCATTTCCTCCTCCAGTTTATTTTACAGATAGGGAAAATGAGGCAAAGAGGAGTAAGTAACTTTCCCAGGGTCACACAGCTAGTAAATGTCTGAGGTCACATTTGAACTCTGCCTCCAGGCCCTTGCACTAAGCACTGCATCACCCAGCTGCCCATATTGATGCACTAAAAAAAAGGTAAGCATTAACTTCTAATAATTAAACATATTCAACAAGCATTTACTAAGCCTCCTTTATGTTACTTGTATTGTAGACACAAAGATAAAAATAGCTTCTGCCCTCAATGAGCTTTCATTCTACTGAAGGGAAACAACATGTATAACAGATAAGTAAATACAAAATAAATACAAAGTAATTTTTGAGGAGCAGGGTGGGGAGAGTGTTAAAATGTGTGTGCATGCAATTTGTAACAAACATAGAGAGCAATTGATATAAACATACTTTGAAATTTACAAATGTCATTAAAAATGAAACCTGTTACTATTCATGGATACAAAGGACTTGTAAAAGATGGTGAGAAAAATTCTGTGAATACTTAACTAGCTTTTGTAATAAAAAAAGATGAAACAACCCTAAAAAAAGCTAAATTTTTAGCGCACAGAAATGACTCAGGTGTCAAAGTACATCATGGCAGGTCAGTCACTGTCAATTAGGGAACAGTTGCTGCAGCTTTATTTTGACTTCCAGAAATGTCTCCTATTTTCCAAACATCCTGGTTATAGAGAGTGGATAATTTCCTGGCTCTCTCCTTGATTAAAATAATAATAATAATGAGTCAAAAGAAATCGGATCTATCCCTGATGGATTCATTTGCACATTAACTCATCAAAATCTATGGCTTAACTCAATCTCTGCCCCCCCCCAAAAAAAGAAATGTGTTCTTTCCCCTATGGGGGTAAAAAAGGAACTGAGTTTTACCTCTCCGCTTTGCAGCTGCCACCTAGTTTCAGTTCCACAGAACAAAATGCCCCTCCTAAGAAAAGCTCTTCACTTCTAAATTCACCAGTATGCTGCTAACTCTAGCCTTAATTGACACCAGTCTCCCCTCTGACTGGAAGGGAGAGTACCAAACTTCTCCCAGTGTCTTTCTTTATGAGGGCACAACTAGATGCTTAAGTCACCCTACTTTGTATCTGCTCTGCCTAGTTTCAACTCCACAGAACAAGATGCCCCCATGCCAGGTAGCCCCTGGTGTCCTAGCTTCTTCCCCCCAGCTTTCTTGCCTCTTTCAGTGTATTTTCTTCCCCTTTAGATTATAAGCTCCATGAAGGCAGGGACTGTCTTCCTTTTTATTAATTGTACGCCCAGAGTTTAGCATAGTACCTAGCCTTTAGCAGGAACTTAAAAAATTCTTATTGAAAACAAAAGCCTCAGTGGTAGCAAAAAAAAAAAACTGGGAACCACATGAAGGTCTCAGTCTGGGGATAGATGAATAAATTGTAATATATAGCCTTAATGGAATGGAAACAAATATATCAGATACCTATATATATACTCTTATCACAACATAAAAATTAACCAATATGAGGAATATATATAAACAAGGGAAGATGGTGATAAATTAACTCAGCATGAAGACATGAGTCAAAAACCCAAAATATAAAATGACTATGATCCTGTAAATCAAAAAAATACTAAAACTAAACTCAGATTAAATGTACTGACCAATCTTTGTCCAGGGAGAAGACACAATATGAAGCTTCCCTTCACTGGGTACAGGCTTGGGGAAACTATGAAATATTTCATATGCTATCTGACACAATATATCAGGACTATCCCTCCTTCTTCTTGGACACGACAACTCTCTGCATAGTCAAAACACTGCATTCTCTTTCTTGTTCACTTCATCATATTGCAAACTCATGCTAAGTTTGTGGGCCATTAAAACCTTCAGATCTTTTCCCAGGCTATCTAGTCATATATCTCCCCATCTTTTACTTAAGATGTTTCTTGTGAAGAAATAAGAACTATTATATGGCCTTTTCCAAAATAGTAGCTATTTCGAAGATGGGAAATATCCACTCTCTTCCTGCTGGCCCTGCATACCCAGAGCAGCAATATAACAGCTGTTTCTATTACGGGCATTATAGGGAGAGATCCAGCCAGAAAGAACCATGCAGAAAGGATAATCTCTAATGCTGAATCAATCTTCAATACTTTTTGAATCACCAGCGGATTATGAGTTTGAAGACTGAGGTTCAAAATCCTTCTTCTGTCATTTCCAAACTCTGTAACCTCGGCCAAATGATTTCACTGCTCTGGACCTCACTTTCTTTCATCTGTATAAATGTGGGTTAGTAGAAGAGACCTAAATTCCTTTCCAGCACTAAATCTATTATCCTCTAATTCATCTACTATTAAGGAGTTAATCAGAAATGAGAAACCAATGAAAAGCAAGCTCATTATGTCAAGGATGCCATCATTTTCATAATGATCAGGGAAGGTTTTCTCTATACCACATAGGACAGAGTTTGTAATCAGTTTTACCAAGGCATCACATCCCTTCTTAAATATTGCCACCTGACAATCTGCCTTCCAAAAGCCACCATCCAAACTATTTGCTCCTGACAGCCTTAAACATTTCAATGAATTCAGGATAAATTCCCCCCTTTGGCTGGTTTGGTGAAATGTTTCTTAGACAGCCCAGCTTACCTCCTACACAGTCAAAGTTTCAAAGAGGGCTGTAGAGAGAATGACAGCTGCTTGAATTCTGAACTACAAATTAAAATAAATGCTATGGGAAGGGAAGAAAACATACACATGCCATAGGAATCAAATCTTCCGAGATTTTTTTTCTTCCTGCTACTAAATTTTAATTACATTCCATGAACTTCTTTTCATCGTGGAAGGAGTTGATATTTATGGTTTTGAAAAGAGTTCAGTGAGATTCTTTTTTCTTTTGAAAAAGGAAAACAAAAAAAGTTCATCCCACATGGAGAGGTTCAGTCAAGAATATGCACAGCGTTGTTGTACCCCATGTGACTTAGGTTTTGTGGCTCACAGAGACAAAGCCTCACAGAAGGCCTCTGGTGAGATTCTAAAGCAAAGGAGTCATGGGAGCACCAGGATGCCATTTTAACAGCAAAATTCCTAGCTGCAGCTTAGAATCCACTTCTCTTAATACCCCAAAAGCAAACTGAGAAAGAGTTAGATTTCACTACTTGGGAGGATTTGGCATTTCAGCAGGGTAGATTCTGTCTCTACTGATCAAGACTAAAGGCCTCTTTTGTTGTTCAGCTGTTTTCAGTCGAGTCTGACTCTTCATGACCCCATCTTGGCAAAGATACTAGAATGATTTTCCATTTCCTTCTCCAGTTCATTTGACAAATGAGGAACCTGAGGCAAATGGGGTTAAGTGATTTGCCCAGGGTCACACAGCTAGTGAATTCTGAGGTTGGATTTGAACTCATAAGTCCAGGCCTGGCATCCTATCTACTGTGCCATCTAGCTACCCTTAAAGCTCTATAACTCTTCATTTTGGGATCTGTATTTTCTTAGGATCATAAATTTAGTGCTGGAAGCGATCTCTGTTCATCTACTCCAGAGGTGTCAAAATCGTGGCCTGAACGAGCACTGTCTAGGAGAACCACCAGATTAAAATGTTGGGAAATATTTAACAAACAAAAAGAAAAATATAACTGAACATAAGAAACCACATTTCTAAATCAATAGTCCAAACACAGGGTTCTTTAGGTACTGTTTAGTGGCCCCAATTCAATTTGATTTTGACACCACTGATATCTGGTCCAACTTCCTCCATTTACAGAGGAGGCAACTGAAGCAGAAAGTAATTAGCCAGCTCACCCAAGACCACAAGGTGGCAACTGGCAGAGTCAGGTTCCCAACCCGGGGCCTGTGAGGCCATAGCCAGCACACTTCCTACTGCACCACCAAAACCCAGAGATCTGCAGCTTGGCTAGACTTTGGAGATTAAATCTAACCCCCTCGTTTTAGGGAGATTCATTGAGATGACCTGCCCAAGGTCATGCATATTTAAGTAAGCAACAGGGCTAGAATTTGACCCCAGGACCTCTGACTTCAAATCTATTTCTCTTTCCATTATTCCAAACCACTAAACCAACAATTGCTAACTAGACTAATGGTGAATCCATTCACAGAATAATAAATCATTTTTTTCTGAAGGGATTATAATATGTCTTAGTGCTGAAGAAGCAAATATATTATACTAGACAGATATGGTACAGGGGCGGGGGGGCTGAAAGAAAAGCGGGGAGAAAGGAGAAGGGGCAGGAAATACCCACAAGACACCCTAGTGGGTTCTCTACTTCCTTAACTCTAGACATAATCAAGAACAAATCAAATTCTAATTTGTAGCATTTGCCATTTTCCAAGGTGTACATGCTTACAAAGAAAATATATCAATCAGCCCTGTGGTTCAAGTTGGCTCTAACAAAGCCCAGCACTAGACATTGTACACCTAAGCCTCTACCAAAAAGGAAAAAAAAGGGGGGGGGGGCAGGGATAGGGAGTAAGGAGATGGAGAGAGAGACAAAAGCTTATCAGTCTACTGCGGCACTTGCATGACAAACTGAAAAGATAATTCTAAGATGACATTTTTAACATGTTATTTGTAGAACTACTGGAACCCTAACATCAATCCCAATGTTGTAGCCCCACTCTTTGTCTATGGGTTTTAAGGTCCTGGAAATATTTTAGGGAACGCAAACACCCACTGGCCAAAGCAGGCTCTTGCAGGAACCGCTTTCCAAAGAATTCCCTTTGCAGATGGAGGCTGACACACCCATAAGTAGCATGAAAGGAGGCATATGTCAGTGATTTCCATCAGCAGAATTAATGGTTTTCAGGATGTCAAACTGTGTTTGAGATGTGTCCATGTAAGAATGTGTTAGAACAGGAGGGGGGAAATTCCTTATGAATGGCTTTTTTGAAAAGGATAGGGCTCTTTTACCAGAAGGGATGAGATCTTAGATCTCAGCTCCACCTTTTTTGTAAGACACTCTTTCCACTAACATGTATAATGTTGATACTCATATATTCCTGAACTTACCTTCCAAATAGCAAAGCCAATGTGATAATAAGACTGACATTAGAAAAGTGTGTGTGGATGCTGGGAGGGGCTGGGGAAGTGTCACATCATCAAGAAGTAGGTAATGTCCAAATAACACAGGATTTGGAGAAAAACACTTACCAGCCACTTGACAATGGGTCATGTAATTTCTCTGAGCCTAGGTTTCCTGATCTATATAATGGGAATAATTATGTTTGTAATACCTGCTTCAAAGATTTTGTGTAATGGGTTAGATAAATGTGAGCTATAATTATCATTGTTATTCCCAAAAGCTGCCGAATAATTGCAGATTCAAGAAAAGGTCCTGTGGCAAAAGTAATGAGATTAAGAATTAATAATGTTCATGATTTTACTTATTGCCCTTACAAAGAATGTTTGGTATTCTGGCCTTCACTAGGGGAAAAATCTATTTGGCTACTGGAAAAACGGAATCCCTACATTGACTAGTCACTTTCCAAGGGTCAGTTCTGCTTTCACTCTCTCTGATCGATAAACAACTGTCAATTTTTCCTTCTATATATTATGTTCATCTCTTCTTCTCTATTTTCAGTGCTGACACACCCACACTGAGCTGCTTTTACTTCTCATCTAGGTTACTCTTTTAGTCTTTGGGGAGATCTCTATGAATCCTGGTTGCTGTCCAAAATTAATCCTGGATACTCTTGCCAGATAAAAGATTTCTTACTTACGAACCTTTTATCATACAACTACACAGTCTTCAGTGGCTCCCTATTGCCTCTAAGAATAAATACAAACACCTCAACCTGGCATTGTGAGCCCTCAATAAACTGGTTACAATCTACCTTCTAGATATACCTTACATTACAATCCTGCAAGCAAGTCCTCTGGGCTCCAGCCAAACTGGTCAACCAGTTGTTCCTAACATTCAACACTGCATCTCTTGACACTGTGAATTTGCCAAATCTAGAATACACTCCTCCTTTATTTCAACCTCATGGAGTCCTCATCCTATTTCAAGTCTCAGCTGAGGCCCCTAGCTCCTTTGGAAAGCCTTCCCCGATCTCGCTTGTGATCACTGAGTCCCTTCTCTTTCTCCTCAAATTACTTTGTTTTCTTATAGAAGCTAACGCTTCTCAGTGCAATGCCAGCTCCCTAAAAGCAGGAATGGTTTCATCCTGTACAGAGTCAGCACCTAATGGTTGAATGAAATTTATTTCTGTATTACCCACCCTCAAGTTCAATGTTGTGCAAGTATCAGGAGTGCAGTAATTATGTGTCCAGTGAGGCCCTTCTCTAAATATATTTATACACAGGTTTTTTAAAAAGGGGGCAAAAACACCAAATTCTTAATAACAAAGCCTTATCCCCTAAGTCAATGAAATAAGTTCCATGCATTTGTTCTTTTCCTCATTTCTAGTGAGATAATTAGATGAAAAACATTGTTTTGGTCCATGTTAGACACGTAAAGTAGGTGCCATCACTGTGCTACCACTCTTTCCTAATTATTCCAATTTCTCATTCATAATTTCCCTGAAAAAAGAGTGCCATGCCTTAAAAATACATTTTGGTTTTAATATAGTGCATACTAGCAGCTTAACATATGTTTCTGATTGAATCAGTGGAATTAGTCCGCAGAGATAACCTGAGCATGTACCACTTGCAATTCTAGAATTATAGAGAAATGATCTACAGCTGAGCAAAATCACACACCACAAACAAAGAAAACAACCATGACCTCAGGAAGGAATGAGCTCTTCCTGGCTCATCTGGCTCATTCTGGCCATAGTATATATTAAAAAGCATCCATTTGCTGGGCAGAGCCTGTGCTTACCGCTATACATTTAACTCACACAAGCAAAAAACATGGCACCCTAGGTGAAATGACAACCAGGCCCAACACTGATTAATACAACTACCAGCTACCTCCTGGACTGCATGGGAAACTCACTCAAGCAGTTGTAAACCTCATGTCAAACATTTTTACATAATCCATATTCTAGGTATATATCATATGATGTTAGTTTATAGAACAGGTAATGTTCATCCTGGAGAAGAGAACATTTAAGGGAGATTTGACAATTGTTTTCAAGTGTTTTAATGGCAGTCTACTAGAAGGTGCATTTGATTTCCTCTGCTTAGCCCCAAAGGGTAGAACTAATTCAATTAAATTTGATAAATATTTACTAAGTGCCGACTATGTGAAAGACACTGTGCTAAGTGCCTGGGAAACAAAAGCAGCAAAAGACAGAGGCTTACAATCTAATGGGAGAAACAATGTGCATATTATATATATGTATGTATATGTGTGTGTGTATGTATGTATGTATGTATGTATGTATAAAGCAAGTTATATACAACATAAATAGGAAATAACTGATAGAGGGAAGGCACTAAAATTAAGAAGAGCCGAGATGGCTTCCTGTAGGAGGTGGGATTTTAGTTGGGAAAAGAAGCCAGGGAAGTCAGGGAGTCAGAGTGGAGGAGGGAGGGCATTCCAGGCATGGGGGACTGCCAGAGAGAACAGATGTAAAGAGACCCAACATTAGAACTATCCCAATGTGTAATGTGCTGCCTTTGAAGTTCCCTTTCACTGGAGGTCTTTAAGCAAAGGTGGGATGATCACTTACTGGCTATTCTATATATAGGGTGGTAATAAATAAAACCCTTATTTTTATATGAGGGTTGAACTAGATGACCATCAGGGTCACTTCCAACTCTAACACTCTCTAATAACACCCCAAACCGAGTTTAGTGTGGTGAGCATGAACAGATCTCAGGTCTAGAATAAGAGATTTTAGCTCTAATCCTGCTTGGGCCTATCCCTTGCCTTCTCTTGGCCTCATTTTAATCTAAATAACCCTTCGGTGACATTTAAGGGTCTGTCCTTGTCTCACTGTGTTCTTTTCCCTTGCTTCAGCAACAACAAGGTGTTCTACTTATTATCCTCTACAAAGCCTGAACCTAATGGACATATTGTCCTTTCCTACACACTCTTCTAATGTTTGATGTATATTAAAAAATGTTTTTTTGTATCCTTAAGCTGTAGGAGTTGTAATTGAAAGAGATGGTTCCCTAGTTGGTCCAACTTTTTAATAAAATTCTGAACAATCTGACTTGCTAACTACAGAGTGGTCTTTATTCCACGGCAATCTTTTTACCTCTAAAATGAAGGGTTTAACCAGGAGTGGGGAACCTGTGGCCTTGATACCACATGTGACCCTGTAGTTCCTCAAGTACAGCTCTTGGATTGAATCTAAACTTCACAGAACAAATCTTCAAAAAGAATTTGTTCTGTAAAACTTGGACTCAGTCAAAAAGCTACACTTGTGAACCTAGAGGGCCACCTGTGGCCTCGAGGCCACAGGTTCCCCATCCCTGGTTTAAACTAAGTGATCTCTAGGGTTCATTCAGCTCCAAAATTATGATTTTGGTGATCAATACAAATGAGGATAAGCATCCTGAATTCTACAATGAATGTTCATGCAATGTACCACATGAAATAAAAATGGGAACATAACCACACTTGCTCATTTCTTGTCATGTCTGGGCCATTTGGTTAATTTTTAGAGAGAGGAAGAATTTATTTCAAAAAGCAGAAGCAAAGTCTTCCCTCTTCCCCCGCCTTTGGATGAGACAGTGGGTGGAGTAAGTTCTAGATCCAGATTCAAGAAAACTGGTTCAACTCCCTTCTCTGCCGTTCACTAGCTATATGACCTAGGACAAGCTAAGTGAGCTTCAGTCAACTCCCTAGGACTTAGCTACTAAGTCAACAGACAGGCTGCAGTCTGCCAGAGTGAAGAAGTTTTCTCTCACTGATATGATCATAGATTCTTTAAGAATTTGTGATTTATGTGACTGAAACATAGAAAAATTCATTCCACCTCCATTTGAGTCATTTGAATTCACTAGGTATTGGAGAGACTTGCAATAAATACTACATAGCCACTTATATCTTAAAGGAACAGGTTCTAGGGATATACATTCGTGGTATGTACAAACACTACATGCATATGAGATTTTCTTCTAGTCATGTCACCTCTAGTTGTGTTTACCAATTAAGAACAAAAGAGTATAATGAGAATGGGATGTGAAGAAACCCGGTCTTATTTTTTTTTTTTAACCATCTCTCAGTTAGTGGCTCACACACTGTCAACATCTATTTGGGTGGCTCCATAAATACGATTTTACAATAATAGATTCAATCAATTTCTCCTCTGTTCTAGAGTTTGGGTGAATAGTAAGTACTGTATCAAACCGAACTAGATGATGTCTACAGAAAAGGGGATTCGATTCAATTCAACCAGAATTAATTTAAGCCAGGAATTATGCTAGATGCTGTGGATTCCAACACCAAAAATTGAAATCTCAGTCCCTACAAGGATCTTATGTTCTACTGGAAAAAGATAAATACAAAAGCTATGCAAAGTTACGCTTTACATTTATAAACTTTATATTTATATTATAAAATAAATATTTAAATCATAACACAAAGTTTATATATTTTTTTAAAAATTCAAGCATTGGAGTAGAACATTAACAAATGGTGCAGTTGGAAGAGATATTGACCAAGAAATGGCACTTAAGCAGTCTTGAAGGGAGCAAGGTAGAGATGAGAAAAGAACAGCACTGCAGGCAGTAGGCATAGCCAACAGAAATGCATGGAGGCAGTAAATGGAATGTTGCAATAAGGGGATCAAGCAGAGCACTTTAGTTGGAATGCAGAAAGTATGAGAAACAATGAGAGGATATCAATCTAGCAAAGTAGTTAGGGGTCAGATTGTAAAGGGTTCTCAATGCCAAAGAGGGGTATATATTTTATCTTAGATAAAACAAGGAGCCACTGAAGGTTCATAAGCAGGGGAATTTAAAATACATATGTGTGTGTGTATGCATGATTTCACTAAAGATTTAATAACTGCTATACTATAGTATATATACTTGGTATATATGGTAAATGTATAGTACATTGGTACCATATGGTAAATATACTTATGGTATAGTGCATAGTAAATATACTTAATTATGGTAACTGAGTTCACATAAATTAGCAATGAAAATCTTTGTAAAAATATACCCTCAATTCTCGATAATCACCAAATTTCCATTTATAAAGAAAATCAATATTCTATAAGAGAGTGCCATAAATTAATATTCAAATATCCATTAAGAACCATCACAAAGAGAGAGAAACAAGTTTCTTTGGCCCAACCAAGTTGTTGTAGAGTATTTTTTTTTAAATAAAAGTTCTCAGGGAGGCTAGGTAGCACAGTGAATACAGCACCAGCCATGGAGTCAGGAGGGCCTGAGTTCAAATCTGACCTCAGACACTTAACACGTACTAGCCATGTGACCTTGGGCAAGTCACTTAACCCCAAATGCCCTGCCTTTCCCACTCCAAAAAGCAAACAAATAAATAAAAATTGTGGATACACAAATAAAAATCATAACTATCCCTATTTTTTTCTTTTCTATTTAAAACTGTTTCAGTTCTTTATAGAAAGCCAAAATCATACTGAAGCTTATATGGAAAAACAAGCTGGCAAGACTGCTAAGGGGTATGGTTAAAAAGAAAACTGATGAAAGAGATCATGAGTTCCTCAGCTTTCAAACATGCTACAAAACCATCTGTTACTGGGAGAAATAGATTCAATGGATAGAAATTGATATACCAGACATCCAACTAAATATGTAAAAAAAATCATTGTCTGACAAGGTTTGGAAAATAAAAATTAGGGAAAAGATTCATTATTTGACAAATGTATTTAGGAAAATTGCACATCACTTTGACAGCAAAGGAATTTGGATCCACACATTGTGCCATACATTCAAGTTAATTAAAATTAAATAGTAGAAAATGGAATGTATTCTCAATTATTGAGGAGGGATGAATTTTTTGAAATTCAAGAATAGAAGAAATTATTAGGAACAACATAGATATACCAAAAATGTATTACTTTTTTTAACTTCATGAAAAAAGAAAGAATGCTTGAGCAAGGCATTTATGATAAGTTTAATAAATAAAAACTTGATATTTAAAATACTTAAGGAATAATCAAAACCTCATTATCTACAACTCATAGTTGACAGACACAAAGAGAATTTGCAAAAGAGGAAAAATAATTTATTAATAGCCACTTGAAAAAATGTTCCACTTCATCACTATAATCAGAGATTAAAATGAAAATAACTTCAATATATCATCTCAAATCCATCAAACTGGCAAAAAATAACATCAATGGAATTTGAAGGCAGGATTGGAGAAAAATAGGTATACGTATTCAATGTTGGTGTCATAAATTCTAGACTCTGGAGAGCAATATGGCTATATAAAGTAAAACCAATGAAAATAATTGTACCCTTTGACTTAATATATTTTTTTTTTGCTTTTTGGAGGGCAATTGGGGTTAAGTGACTTTCCCAAGGTCACACAGCTAGTTTTTGTGGTAAGTGTCTGAGGCCGAATTTGAACTCAGGTCCTCCTGACTCCAGGGCCAGTGCTCTATTCACTGCGCCATCTAGCCACCCCTGACTTAATATTTCTATTATCAGAAATATGATCTGTCAATGTTATCAATAACAACAAAGAAAAATATCTTTCCTTGGTGCATTATATATAATTGCAAGCAAAGTCAAAATGCATTTATTAAGTGCTTACCATGTGCCAAGGACTAAGTCAAGTGCTAAGAATACAAAGACACAATCCCTGCCTTCCAGGGGCTTATGTTCTAATGAAGGAGATACCATGTCAACAGTATATATAATACTATGTAAACTGGAGGCAATTTCAGAGACAAGGCCAGAATGGGCTATGGGAAAGGTTTCTTCCCTACCATGGGGAGTTAAGGGTTTGAGCTGATTCTTGAAGAAAGCCAGGGATGCTAGGAAGTGGAGATAAGGAAGGAGAGCTTTCTAGACATAGGGGATAGCCAGTTAAAAGACAAGAAGTCAAGAGATGGAATGTTGTTTGAAAGGAACAGCAAAAAAAAGCCAGTGTCACTGGATCACAGGATACATGGAAAGGAGTAAAGTGTAAGAAGAATGGAAAGGTTGGATCTCATCAGCCTTGGTGCACTACCTCATCACCACTCTCTGCCTCTCCTGATGGGAGGAAAGGGACATGAGCTCCAAACCTCCACTTAAGGAGAGAAATCAGCTAGGATATCTCTTTTCTCACTGGAGCCTTCTGTGGCTGACTGCTCCATCATGCCCGCCACATTGGGGTCCCTCTCTCACACTTCCTGCTTTCTTTATTGTGGCTTCTTCCTAAATTTGACTGTAAATTCCTTGAGGGCAGGGATTGTCTTTCTCTTTTGATATTTGCTTCCCTAGCACTTAGCAGAGCAGATGGCACAGAGTAGGTGTTTAATAAATATTAACTGACTTAATTGACTAGGAAGGCACCACCAGAGAGAGAAGGACTTTAAAAGCCAAAAGATTTTCTATTTGACCCTGGAGATAACTGGGAGCAACTGGAGTTTGCTGAACAGAGGAATGACAAGGTCAGACCTGGTTTTCAGGAGGATCACTTCAGCCACTCAGTAGGAGATGACTTGGAGCAGGGAAACCAATAAGAAAGCTACTGTAGCAGTCAGGCATGAGCCCATGAGTTCCTTCACTAAGGTGGCAGGTGTCTGAGTGGTAGCAGCAGCAGTTGCAATAGCATTTATATAATACCCCATGCCAGAGTACTTTGCTAAATACTTTGCAAATATTATTTCACTTAATCCTTACAACAATCCTGTGAGGCAGGTCCTATTACTATATCCATTTTTATAGTTGAAGAAACTGAGGCAAACAGAGATTAGTCAATTTATCCAAGGTCACAAAGTAAGTGGGGTGAGATTTCAACTAAGGTCTTCCTGACCCCAGGCCCAACACTCTTGCCACTGTGCCAATGAGCTGCTTTGACAAGAGAAATGTGTATGGATATGAGATGTGGTGAAGGACTTGACAAAAGATAAAATATGGGGGCAAACACAAGTGAGAAACTGAAGATGATATCTTGGCTGTAAGTCTGGGTAACTAGGAAAATGAAGCTGCCTTCATCAGTAACAGAGAAATTCAGAAGAGACAGGGGGAAATACAATGAGTTTAATTTGGCATAGGTTGAGTTTAAGTTTGAGGAAAGATCAAAAGGTTTGGAACAGCTACTAACATGCAGAGAGTCAAATTGTAGAAACAAAACAAAAAAACTGGAAATGGTCTAAATGCCTAACAATATGGGAATGGTTAACTAGGGTGTGTTAATGTCAAGGTGCACTATATAGGAATTGAGATGGACAAACAGGAAGAATAAAAAGATCTGAGATCTTTGTGGAAAAAGAACCACAATAATATAACACATACTAACTATACTCTTAGGAGGAAGGGGGAAAGAGTATGGCCAAAAAATCCAGCTGGGGATTTAGAGAAACAAACAAACAAAAAAAGTGTTATGATAATTTACACATGGAAATTAAGTAAATAAAATATGGTCATTAAGCAAGTGTAGTTGTTTGTATTAGTATTTGATACCATTTCATTTTTTTGTTTTGTTTTGTTTTTTTTGCTTTTTGGAGGAAGGAGGGCAGGGAAATTGGGGTTAAGTGACTTGCCCAAGGTCACACAGCTAGTAAGTATTAAGTGTCTGAATCCGGATTTGAACTCAGGTCTTCCTGACTCCAGGGCCAGTGCTCTATTCACTGTACCACCTAGCTGCCCCCTGTCATTTCATTTTTAAAAAGAAAAAAACTGTTTCAGATTTGGGAGTTCCTAGTCACTGAGTAGTGCTCATGGTATGCTACTTGCCTTAGCTGGTAAACAGAAAATTTCCTAATGAGCTTTTTTAAGTCCAAGATGAAAAAACTCAAGATGCTTTTTAATACGGCCTACTGTTCTCTTCTTCATATAGGATCACCAGATTCTGCTCACTTTCATGTTTTTCAAAACAGAAATATATTCCCCACGCAGATCACTTAATAAATACCAAGTTTTCTAAATGTCACCCAATATTTGTACTCAGAGCACAATAGAATATATACCTAATATTTATTTACAAACATATTTGTGACATAATATATTTCCTGGCTCTCACAGATCTAAACCTTGAAGAAGGCTCTCTGGTCCTCACCTTGGCCTATTTTCAGTAAGAGATGATATTCCAGTATAAATTTCTTTTAATAATCATGTACACAATGGACACAATCTAATAAAGATAGTTATAACACACTGGCTAATTAAGCCAAATTAGCAAACATAAAATAAATTATTTTTCCCAGGCCCAGATAAAAAAAAAAAAACAGTAAAAAAGCTGTTGGAAACCTTTGGGTTGATTAGGTTAGTAGACAATGAGGCTATTCAAATATATATTTAAGGCTTAGTTGGCAAAAATAGATTTTAAATACTTTGGTCACTAAGTGTTACTAAGCAGAGTTTTTTTTGTCATGTTAGGTTAGTTTTCTATATCTCCCCCTCAACAAATCTTAACCAAATTTCAAATCTCCACTTGATACTTTTTTTTCAGACCTAACTGGTGTTCTTAGTATCTCTTTGTGATGAAAACGAGGAGAAGAAATTTTCACTTATGTGCATTTTCCTCTTTTAATAATTTATCATTTACCCTTCCACAAAAGTCCCACTCCAAAGTTTAATTGTGATGTGAAGGCAACTCTGGTTCCTGAAAACCGTTCAGAGGAACATAATCCCTGTTATAAGAGTTTACCAGGCTAGAATCGTTTCAAATACAGACCCCCAAAGACAAACTATGTCTCTGCTGTTCCACAACCAAACTGGGAAGAACAGAGAGGGTCACTGCCAAATTGGCCACTATATAAAGAATTTTTTGGCTGCAATAAATATAAAATAGATAAAAACACAAAATGTCCCTTGGTCCTCTCTAGTCCCTTTCCACCCTTGCAGTAATAGCACAAAGGAAAAAAAGAAGGTGCTAAGATAGATCCCAGGGTTTTTAAAGCATCTACAAACAGCCATGACCCTTTTAACATGAATTATTTTTTTTCCAACAACCAAGAAGCTCTGCCCAGAAGATTATTAACATAATCACTACAAAGGAAGCCAAAAGTTGTTGCTAAGTGATGCATAGGCTCCCAAGTCCTCCTCAGGTAAGAAGACAAAGGCAGTGATGCAACTGGTTCACATCTTGCAAGTAGAAAACCAACACAAAATAGCATTTGTTAGAATCCTTGGTCACCCTGCCCTTGAGAATTAATGACAATGGCAGGCAAGAAGGTCACAAAGAAGTCATGTTTAAAGGTTCTCAGGAGCTAATTTACAAAATTTCTCAGAGAGACGATTCCAAAAGAATGAGGGTGGGGGGAGAATGGCAGAAAATATCTTTACAGAATTGTTTTAAGTGACTGAAAGAAGCATTAGCAACAACTAAACTGAATACTTACTTTCTTGCTTCCATAAAATCTGAGAACGGTCTTTGTACCTTGATGAAAAAAATTCAAACAGGCAGTTTTTCTACAGCAAAAAAATATATCAAAGTCGCATACCTGACTTACCGGTAAAGACAACATAATTATGACCTTACTATACCTACTGCTTATTGATTTATTAAAAACAATCTGGCTTGGCATGTGATTCTCTGTAAAGCATCTAAAGCATCTCCTACATATGTAAATCTAATAATAAAGTCAAGAATTTAAGGCACTAAGTGCTGGAAATTCAAAGAAAGGCCAAAACAGTCCCTGCACTCAAGGGGATTTTTTGACCACAGAAAATTTTATTTAATCAGTCACTAAATACAGACTTCAATCAAGGAGTCAAACAAGTAGATATATGTTATTCTAACATGGGGTAGTATCACGGAAGATGTACTATAAATAGCCCAAAAAATAAAGAGGGATTTCTAATCAAAAGCTTGGATCTCAAAATAGTCTGATTTGTAAATGATACTATACTGGAGTGGGTTGCAATTTCCTTTTCCAGCTCATTTTACAGGTGAGGAAACTGAGGCAAACAGGGTAAAGTGACTTGCCCAGGGTCACACAGCTAATAAGTGTCTGGGGGCAAATTTGAATTCAGAAAGATGAGTCTTCTTTACTCCAGGCCCAGTACTGCCCACTGTACCACCTAACTGCCCTACTTACATTGGTACACTCAAATTAGTTTTTAAAAGAAGAAAACAATAAATGAAATACTCCAATACACTGGACGCATCTCTTATTAAGAAATAATTTCAGAAAGATATGAACAAAGAAAACTTTAAAAAGATCTATAGAAGAATTTCAATCTTTATCCCTCATACTTAGGCCACAGAACCACAAAAGCATCTCTGCATACCATGCAGCAACTTGATAGGGAATTCTGGTAATTAAAGGGCATAAAAGGCAATTAATAGTACAAACACTCATCTAGGATCTTGAGATTAACAACTGTCCTACTGAAAGACCCCAAACCCAACTGAGCTGCATACATAGTTGAACTATATTCATAGTATGAACGACATAGATGCATAATAAATAATACAAATAGTCTATGTGATCTAAAATGAAAAGAATTTGAAAGTGATTTCTCTTCATTTCATTTGGTAATTCACTACTTTATTTTAACATCTTTCATGTCAAAGAGAGAGATGGCTCCATTGCCAAAACAATGGAAAAAGAGATCCTAGGGTAGGCTGGCTCTAGCAATAATTTTGCAAGTTACTGTGCCTGTCTGGCCTCAATTTCTTCATCTGGCAAATGACCCTCTCATAAAACTGTCTGTCAAGGAGGGCCAATAAAATGATTACAAAGCTTAGCAAAGTTTAAAAAAAAAAAAGAACAAATACCTACTAAATAATAAAAATGCCAAGAGAGATTCAAGTAGATAAATATTTGGC
This sequence comes from Gymnobelideus leadbeateri, assembly GCA_011680675.1. Classification (NCBI taxonomy): domain Eukaryota; kingdom Metazoa; phylum Chordata; class Mammalia; order Diprotodontia; family Petauridae; genus Gymnobelideus; species Gymnobelideus leadbeateri. The sequence continues at coordinate 102,602 of WOXC01000786.1, forward strand.
AACGGTTTTCTTTCTTTGAAACAAAATTACCTTATTGTTAAAAAAGTGATATCACCTGAAAATTAGAATATTTGTGGTTGGATGCAGATCTGAAACACTGCCACAGGAAACATGCGGACCACGTCAACAACGAAGACATTGGCCTGATCTGCCAGATGGCATTGGCTTCATGCCACTGGATCATTTTTTCAAGTATCTGTCAATCTGTACATCAGTGCACATACGTATGTGTGTATTTGTGTATCAGATTAGGTCCTGCTCAATGCTCTCCAAAATACTTAAAACATATGTCTTGAAGAGCACATGAGGTTTTATTGTTGTTGATATTGATGTTATTTGGTGAGGCTTTCATAAAAAGATATCTACACAAGGCAGAATCATGTGCAGATTGTCCAGGCAATTCGTTTCTTTTTAGCTCTCCTATGGCCCAACTTCTGATAGTTATATTCTGCTCCCCCATAAATTTAATTCAGATTACTCTTTCCCTCAAAAGCTAATATTTTAAAATGTTTACCAAATGTTTGCCAGTGTTGGATGGAAACAAAAATTGAAGAAAATCAAGTATTTAAAATTTTCAATGTTGGAATCAGGAAGACCAGAGTTCAAATCTAGCCTCAGACACTAATGTTTCTCCATCTATAAAATGGGCTGAAGGAGGAAATGGCAAACCACTCCATTATATTTGCCAAGAAAACCCCAAATAGGGTCACAAAGAGATAAGACTTTGACTAAAACTGAATAAATGCTATCTCTTTGAAAAAAATTAACTTTTAAAAGCTTCCAACCTTCCAGGCAGACCATCTATGGAAGATCCATTCAATGACAGTGTTACATAGGGTGTAAAGGCATGGATGGACTGTAATCAGCATCCACTGAAGTAAATACACACATTGGTAAGATTATGGATCCAGTGATAAACAACTGTAAAGTATTATTCTTCTGAAAAATCAAGACTTGGCAGTAATGCTCACACCCCTAAAAAAAATTCTATTTATCTTTACTTAAGTTAACCGTTGAAAACACAGCAACATCTCATCTCCCCAGGATGTTAAAGCAAAGAAGATGTGTTGAGTTCTCTTGAAGACATGCCACAGAGTCAGATGTCTTATGTTCAGTAATACTGAAGGCTTTTGTAACTTGTGTTTGTTGCAGGGGTGGCAAGTTTTGCATCTTCAGTAAACTGGAGACAGGTGATTAAATAGTGCCTTACTGTGAAGTCCAATAATAACATACTGGTTTTCATCCTCAGCCCTTCCTAGCCTTGGATAGCAATCAAATATTTTCATAGTCACACGAGCTCAGCGTCTTGAAAATATGAAAAATAGCATTAGAAAGGTAGGAAGTAGAACATCAGTGAAACTGAAGACTAATTACCCATCTAAGAAAAACACTTCAGAGGGCTGCTAAAAACAGACCTACACACAAAACCATCACAGCCCTTTCTGGGAACGAATAAGAGGTATGAGGTACTATGCATGCAACCTCCTCCTGACCACAGAGTTTTCACAGTCAGACACAATGAACTTCAGACCATAGCAGTAAGGAGTCCATCCTGGGCCTATGAGGCCAAAAAAGACCACAGAGCTTAACTAGAGACATCCAAGGAGGCAAGAGGGAGGAACAACAAAAGAAGGACATTGGAGCAAACCAATGAGTCTTTCACAATGAGGCCACAGCAATACCTCTGAACACTTATCAAGTATATTACAAGAGAGATTCCTTTAAGGTATGAGTTAGACTAGAAGGCCAATGAGATCACTTTTAACTCTCAAACTCAGCTTCTTCTCTGTCTTCAGAAAAGGCCAGAACGATAAATGCTCTATTCAGTTATGCTTAATTCAAATAAGGTGCAAAAGCAGCAAGATTTTCCTGTGGGTTGCATGGATTCTCCATGAGTGATTTAGGAGAAGACAAAGAAGGTGCAGGTAAAATGGCCTCAAACATAAAACACATGGAAGGAGCTCCCACACTGATGAAATCAAATATCCAAATTATCAAAAGAATGGTGATCAACTCCCTTCATCCATATAAATGTAACAAAGAACTGAACCCTGAAATGAAACATCAGGCTTCTGCTTAAATTCTAGCTGTCTCTGACACTGAGTATTGTGTGACCCTGGGTAAGTCACTCTCTCTCTGTGTCTCTTTCATTATTTGCAAAATAAGATAAACTGTATGATCTCTAAGGTGCCTTCTAGCTCTAGGTGAGAAATCTGATCATTCATTCTACTCCTTTCTCCAATTATCTCTCAGTTGTGTAATCTCAATGGAGATCATATACTTATCTTCCAAAAAAAGAAATATAAATGATCCCTGGAGAAAAAGAAGGAAGAAAAGAAGGAAGGAAGGAAGGAAGGAAGGAAGGAAGGAAGGAAGGAAGGAAGGAAGGAAGGAAGGAAGGGAGGAAGGAAGGGAGGGAGGGAGGGAGGGAGGGAGGGAGGGAGGGAGGGAGGAAGGAAGGGAGGGAGAGAAGATAGCCCAAATTTTCCCCACTCCTTTCTATTAAGTAATTTCCTAATATAACAAGGGTGGGGCAGGGGGAAAAGAAATTAAAATACACAGAAAGGAAAATTACTAGGGATGGCCAATATGACCATACAATTTGCAGTGCTACCAGCCAATATAATGAACATCTTACCATCTTCCAGCTCAAGACAAAGATTGTACACGGCTACAGGTCTCTTATTACGCTGCCCTTGTCTCTTCGATTGCCTTGGCGGAGCATTCGGAGGAGACGCTGACATGGAGACTGGTTCAGGGAGGGTGGCATCAGGCATGGTCCTGAAAATCTATGATCAAAAACATAAAAGATACTAATTATTTACCCCAAACCTGTATGTAATTCAACTGTAAGCCATCATCAAACAACATTTGTTTTGGATTTCATTCAAGGGGAGGCAGAGCCAACAATCCATTCCTTCAAGTTTTGGGAATTTGCCTTGGGTCTTCCTTAAAGAAGGAAATAAAAATAAAAATCCTATTCCGCTAAAATTAAACAAACAAAAGCAATACGTGCACATTAACTGTTCTTCAAATAAATTAATCCCAAATCTAAATGCTGGGGCAGCTAGGTGGTGCAAATGTGTACACTATTTTTGCTATCTATGGGAAAGTCCAATTTCCCTTTTCCAAAAGGAAATAAATGGAATAATACAGTTACCAATTAATTTGATGAGTATACTTCACTCCCCAATCAAATAAGAACATGACCATTGGTTCTTTGTTAAGAGGACAAGTCTTCTGGGGCTGCCCACAAGCTAACTGGCTGACTGGACTCTTAATCTCTCTCTGTGTTTACAAAAGAAAGCTGACAGAGGAGGCTAATGCACTCTGCTGCTTTTTCTGGACAGAGAAAAGGTGAAGAAGGAGTGAGCAGTTGAGGAAGTTCATTTTTACAGGCCAATGCAAAGGGCTGAGTCTTCACACAAAAATCCATTCTACTGAGAGCCCTGGCCAACCAATTTTAGGGGAACCAGTCAACTGGAAATCAATTAAGAGTTTGCCTTTTAGTAAGGTGCCATACTCTCCAAGTACGTCCATACTCTTTATGGTACAACGTATGCTTGCTTAATCACTCAATCAGCCCATATTAAGGACCTACTATGTGCCAGGTATGGATTCAAATACAAAGAATAAAACCATTTTCTGCTCCCAAAGAGCTTACATTCTATCATAAAGTTAATTGGAGAACTCCCCTGTGCAACACTCCTTACATTTACGCACACTAATATTCCAATATTTTACTTACAATATATCTGCCATCTTGATTTTAGTTATAGGATTACCCCTCAAAATTAGTCACATTTTAAAATTAGCCTGTTCTTCTGACATTCCCCCACTTAAAGTACATCATCATTTTTATTAGACATTATTTTAAATTTTGTACACTTCATTAATCCACTTCAGAGGCAGCAGAGAGTAATGTACAGAACACCTGCCATCCAGTTAGGTCCCTAACTCCAATTGATACAGGCAGCATAGAACCTCACAATGCCCCAGATAATTCTCTAATATTATAAAATTGCAGAGATGGTGCCAGTCTACACTGGGACTTTCCTCACCAGAAGTGCCCTAATTGCCAGTGAAATCACAGGCTCAGTTCCCACCCCACACAGTGCCACTCCCCCCCACCAAAATTATTCCTTTAAGACTCATAGATGAATCAAGCAAATTCCTCCTTCAGAATTTTCCCTCATGTTTATGAACTCTACAGTTTTAATGCCATGATTTATCTCTAATTTCATTCCTTCCTTGGCATAGCAACATTAATTAAAACATGGTGTTTCTTTGCTTGGCAATTCTTTGGAGAAAAAAGCAAAGCTGTACTCTCAAGAGAAGTGTTCTAGACACAGATGACTGATAATGAAATATCAATGGCTCCCAGAAACTACGGCTAGGAAGCCTCTGACCCACAGAGCTTTGCAAAGAACAGCCTTGAAAAGACTTGAAAAGTCTTCAATGGGGAACATTGGGTAATCACATTGGGTAATCACATTGGGTAATCACACACCAGATACTGCATTTCCTAGAGAGTGGACATTCCTCAGGTGGCAGCAGAAGACGGCCAATGGGGGCAAATGTCATAAATGCAGAACTCTGAATTCAATGAGCTGCATAGAGGGGTTCTTGCACTAGAATGATTTATGCAAGCCAATCATGAAAGCTGCCTTGTAATGTATGAGCAAGGACTATTGTTTACAGACAGCAGATAACCAACATAACAACTGGCATCCATGGAAAACTTTTAATTGAACAGAGACTATATGTTTTTGCATAAAATCTATCATGCCCAAATAAATATAAAATATTATTTCAACAGAAGGTATTTGCAAATAGTACCATACTGCCCCCTTATGTGTCAACTCATTAAGAATGGTTTAAATTTCTGTGGACAAATATTTGCTGGTGAAAAATTAATTTAGGACTCCAACTGCTAGCCCAACACCATATTTCCAGGGAATCTGTTGGCATATGCATCAGTTCAGCTCTCTGGTAAATAGCAACCTACTTAACAGTCTCAAAGGTTCTCTGCTGCCTCGGCTGCTGTCCACATCTGTATTTATTCCTTTCTGCCTCTGATCAAACTGAAGAAGGTTTGAGAAGAAACAATTAAGAAAGTAATTAAGTGGAGAGAAGAAAGCTGGAAAAACAGGCAGAGGAGATATGGCAGGTAAAGGATGTGCTAAAAGAAAAATCTTGTTGGGACTATGATTTGCTGACATTCAAAATATCTCCTTGATTCATTGATTTTTGATCTTCTACAAATTAGACAACATGCCTGGGTAACATTTTGAGAAGAAACTAAATAATCCACAACCTTAAACTTAAAATATTAGAAAAATCATAACCAAAAAGAACTACCCCTGGATTCTCTCTCTGAGTCATCAAAGGTCATGCTAATAATACACAAAGACTGGTTGAACCTGCCAATGAGAAAAGCTTCGAGAAAGTGACAATATGTCCGCCTCCTGTCAGAAGACTGAGCCTCCATAGAGACTCATCACCTGGATGGCTAAAAACTCTCATAGAGAGTCTCACCAGCCCCCTTCAGAAGCATTGAGGAGTTCTGTAGTCTAAAAACCAGTCATCCAATGAAACCAGTTATCCTAAAGAGGCAGTGTGGTGCAGTGAGTAGAGAAAGATCAAGTCCTGCCTTTACTGTTCACATAAGCACACCCAAGTCAGTCAATCCATCAGTGTCCAAGACAACTACAGAACCCTACTAGTCACAAAGAGGGTGCTGACATACACCCGTGCATGTGTTTGTGTGTGTGTGTGTGTGTGTAGAGAGAAAGAGGTGTGTGTATTACACATACATAAGTATATGTGCATATGAATATTCAGATATACATAACATGTACATTTTATATAATCTATATTATATATGTAGATATACAGAGAAAATGTTATATAATATCCATGTATATGTGTATCTGAATATTCATGCATGTATGTGTATGTGTGTGTATATATGTAGGTATGAACGTATATGAAAATACATATGAGGAGGTAGAAAGGAGTGCTTGAGGCCGATGGAGCAAGCAGATGCAGAATATGAACAGCCAGAAAACTAATCAAGAAAGCTATGCATTGAAACCCCCTCATTGCAGATTTATCTGTGTGCTTTCACAAAGTACCACCACAACTATGTGACACTGCAGAGCAATGTTCCCCCTCCCCTCCTCTGTTTCCCTCCCATTTTCTTAAACTGCAGTAGCTTCCCCCCCTCCCCTATCCTGTTAAACTATGTAGAGACCAGACACATGACCTGACTCAATGCTGTCTCCCATAGGGAGCAGGGCCCACTGGAAGTCTCACTCTAAAAAAATACCTTTAGAGAGAATCTGATTAAATTCATTCATGGAACCCATTCCTCATCATTCTGGTGTACCCCAACACATGTATGTGCTTTACATGGTTATACCTTATGTGTATATACAAGGGAATACACGTGTTATATAATACATATGTATATGTACATATACAACATATGGGTTTTATATATTTAGATATTATGTGCATGTATTGGGAGAAATTTCTCCCTTGTATTAATAACTAATTATTGAACTAGGACCAAGGTTTTTCCCCTTTACTATTTCCTCATCCAGAAATCAACAAGTGTGGGGAATCTTTCTCAAAGACTTAACAGCTGGCTAGGATCTAAAAGAAATGATAAGTTTGTGGCACAGTGAGTAAGAGCACCGGCCTCGGAGTTGGGATGACCCGAGATCGAAACCGGCCTCAGATAATGAGCACTCACACATAAGTAATCACTAGCCCTGTAACCTTGAGCAAGTTACTTAACCCCAATTGCTTTAAAAAAAAAAAAAAGAAATGATAAGTTTAAGCTAATGGGTGGATTCCTTCTCATTGCATTTATTCAGACAGGTCTGGAAAAACAGGATTCTCCCTTTTGTTAGACAGGTGATATGGAAATAGATAAGTTTCTTTGACCAAGACTTGGGTGATCAAAGTCACTCACCTCAACACCCTCCATACCACACCTCTCATTATAATGTTCATTCTGTCATTAACTGCTAACCAACCAGAGTTGATTAACACCCTCAGAAATACCTACCCTTCAAAGGACATATAAAGTCAGAGCCTACCCCCACTGAGGGGTCTTTAGCATTCAAGAATACCACTGACTTATTAATAACATGCTAGCCCTATTAATAAAATGTCTCTCATCTCTCAAACTTTTTAAACATCACAGTATACAGAGGGGGGAATACACACACACATACACACACACAACATACATACACATACATATATAAACATTTGTACATATAACAGATAACATATTTATATATTATATGTGTGTATATAGAGAGGAAATGTGTATTATTACATGATACATGCATATATAACATATATAGTATGTATATATTCCTAAAGTGCTGAAGATGACAATAAAGGCATTACCATGAGGAGAACAAGCCCTAAGCATACCTGAGTCATCTCTTGATCCCTCTGAAAGCCAATTCCCAAAATGCAAGGCCAGATAGCTGGAGCAGGCTGATTAGATATAAAGCTAATGGACTCTTCCTTGGTGTTCAATGGATCCCAGATTCAGTGCTGCCAGAGACCTCAGGACATCTAAACTAACCTCCTTGTTAGAAGAAACCTGAGTTTTACTTCAGAGACCCGGCACCTCAATGCAAGGGCATAGAGCCTTTTGGGTCCTCTCTGGCTCTGAGATCCAGGCTCAACCCCAAAGGGATGGATGTCTTAAAGAGCCATTTATTTCAAGGTTCTCCACATTCCACTGGACACAAGTTAATGCTAAAACACTGAAAAATAACATTCAAAGAACAAGAACTGGACTGAAGCAATCTCCTTTTCCTTCTCAACCTCTATTTAAGTGTAGGTTTCTTTATTTCCACTCCCCCCTGCCAATACTAGACACCAGAGACTCCTTTCACTTCCCACTCAAACACAAAACTTTACCAGTCACCCAAATGACTTAGATGGCATCCAGATATTCTAGTAAAAAATTACAGACACCAAGCTGGTCCACCAACTCATTCTTTCTCTCTATTTTGTTCACACATGAACTACGTTCCCCCGCCACCTTGCAAAAAAGAAATCTGATAGTTCTGCCCTTTCCCTGCTAGGTAAACAGGTATTTTGATAAAAAGCAATGATTTATTTAGCTCATAAATAAGCCCTAATATTATTTCCACAAGGATGGTTTCCCAGTAGCATAGTCAATGTCCCTTCTTATCATGCCAAAACCTAACCTGGAAAAGACCTGATCCTAGAGGGTCAGGAGAAAGGTAATAACAATATGATCCTGGGAACATGGCCAGCTGTGGGTGGGTTTCTCCTGCCCCTCGCCATACCAGACCAATAGGCAAAGGTCTAGAGGAAATTGAGAATATCCAGAATGCCTGATGGTCAAGGAGTCTGATCCAAGTAGAGCAAATAATTTAAACAAGCATTTCTTCATTTCAGTAACAAGTAAGCATGTTAATGAGCAGTTGCCGTTGTTTCTTTAAAGGCCAGTTCTTAGCAAAATAAATTTCTATCATCCATTTTAGACCTAAGAATTATCAATGGTCAAGACAAGAATGACACATAAACAAATTCTATTTTTCAATCTTCTTTAAATACATGGGAATTTCAGAATGCAATAGTGACTGTAGTTTGCAATTCTAAACTGAATTTTGTAACACAGACAGAAATAGCCCGAGACATCGTTAATATGGGTTGATATCTAAGTCATGTTTTATTTATTTGTGGCCAAAATGATGCTTTGGGGTCAGCTCTATTCTCCCAGAGCTGCTCTTTTTTTTTTAATTTGAAATATACATAATTTTGAATCATATCCTGTTTTGAATTAGATGATCACACAACAACACAACCTTTTATAAAAAGACTTGACTTCTTTTCTGCCCCCTGAGACTGGAAGCCAAATCTGAAGTTCATCCTATTCTCTTGGAATCGCTATGATTTGGGCCATCTTTTAAAATGGCACAGATCTGTGCTTTCTCTAGAAAATTTCTTTGGACACAGGCGTATCCATTTCCTGTGACTCTGAGAGCTAGTCTTTCATACTGCCTTTGTTCCTGTGTGGATATACTTATCTTAAGCATCACTAGGTATCAGAGACTATTTATTCAAGGCACCTCTTTTAATGTTGTGTATAAATGTTATGCTCCATCAGCATACTAAAGAGCAGGAGAATCTCAAACCAGGCAGCCAAGAAAAACACATTCCTAGAGTCCTAGCAAGGGGCATCCACTGAGGAAGAAGAGCCGATTCACAGGCTCTCCTAGCAGTGTTAACACAAACAGAAATCTGCTACCATTGTAAGGTTTCACAAATTCTACACATTCAACACAAGAGAGAACATCTCTTTAGGATCTCTAGAATTCAGCCATCATTTTTAGTATTTTCTTCAAGCAGGCCCTGTGGCATGCCCTAAGGCCCAAAGAAGTAAATGAGGGGGCTTCTGCTTGCCACTACTGAAAGAATTGGGGTGTATTTGTTGTCAGTCATGAGTGAACACCCTAGTGACTATCACCATTGCCCCCACTCCCAATCCAACACATGTGCCTTAGGTGTCCTAATACTATTTCCTGGCTTAATATGTTCTCCTGAAACAGAAGCAGAGCAAAGGGGGGTCAGACCTAGATACCAGGTTTCTCACTTCTAGGATCTAACTCATCCAGGACCAAAATCTCAGATCTGCCCTTTACCTGCAGAACTTTGACTCAGACATTCAGCCCTCACCTCTAAGATGACCATGCCTCGGGCAGCAGATCTCTTGCCGTCAGAGCCTCCAACCACAGAACCAGTCTCCTCTTCAATGCTACCCACTGCTTCAGAAGACCTGGCAGGGCTGGATCCAGGGTGAGGTCCAGGGGCTGTTTCTGGCCAATTGTTTAAATTAGTATAACCATTTATGCCTCATAAATCCACCAACACTATGAATCAAGGTTTGAGTTATTGTTTTATTGATTTCTAGACTAGAGGTCAGCAAACTATGTTAAAGGTTAGGCCTAAAGTCTGCTTGTGGAAGGTCTAGCAAGGTAAAAATAAATGTTTTTACATTTGTAAATATTTATTGTAGTGAAAAAATGCAAAAACTAGTCTTTGCTCACACACTATATAAAAGCAGTCAAAGGAATAGATTTGGCCTAGAGGCCACAACATTCCCAAGCCTTGGTCTAGACTTAAAAAAATAATGGAGAAAATATTAATAATACATATTAAATTTAAAAGTCTGACATCAGCTTTGAAGGAGCTGATTGTTAAACATTTAAAGCATACCACTGGTAGAATATCCAGTCATATGAGAATCCTATCCTATAATAGTTACCAACCTCTTCATCTTCCAACCCCAGTGAATCAGCATAGTCAGTTGCTAGATTTAAAAAAATGAAATAATAAAACACCTTCAAGTAACACTCCCTAGTCTTCCATCCTTCTACAATCCCAATTTAATCATTAACACGGAATGGTTTTTGCCTTTCTTTGTACCCCCAGATTTTAGTCCAGTGCTTAGCCTACTGAATAACTGATAATTGATTGAACTCTCCAAAGCAATGCTTGTATAACCTGTAAGCTCCCCTCTCCCCCCACCCCTGCCCTGAAGGCAGGGATTTTGTTTTTGCATGTCCAATAGCCAGCACATATCAGGTGCTTAGGAAATGCTTTGGATTGGTTTCTTTCCTCTTTTGCAGAGCTTGGGCCATAAGCTTGAAATACTCTTCATCTGCCTCTAGAAATCCCTAGCATTCCTGCCTCCCAGGCTGACGTCCTGCAGAAGACTTTTCTCCTTAGGGCTCCCAGTTGTTACTGCCTTCTCTCTGCTAATAATACTTTATATTTATCTATATTCATTCTGCATCCCTCAGTAGAACATAAGTTTGTTGGGAGCAGGGAGTATTTCTTCTTTTTATCCTCCACCTAGCCCTTTATCAGTACTTAATAGCCTTTTGCCCAACTGAATCATATTTTTGCCCAGGAATACTCACTAAATTTCCAGAAATTGGTTCTTTCTGTTAATAGTATACCTCAGCTATGCTGTTGTTGTTCAGTCATTTTTAGTTGTCTAACTCTTTGTGACCCCAAGAAAACCCAGTTGGGATTTTCTTGGCAAAGATACTGGAGTGGTTTGCCACTTCCTTCTCCAGCTTATTTGACAGATGAGGAAACTGAGGCAAACAGGGTTAGGTAACTTGCCCAGGATCATACTGCTAGAAATGTTTTGAGGCTGGATTTGAACTCAGGAAGAGTTCAAAATCTAGACTCCAGCCCTAGCACGCTATCTACTGTGGCACCTAATTGCCCCTACCCTAGCTATGGCTTGTTTAATAACATGGTGGTACTATGGCCAGACACAGATCTAACTTAAATTGCATTAAATGACTGAAAGTCCTGATGACTCAGTGAGCCACTGTTCCCAGACCAGCCTGTCAATCACTTTTGGGGGGAGGTATCACCCAGTTCTGTGCTACCTATCCCATAGTCAAGACACCTCCTACCTGTATGGACCTGATAATTGTCACAAACTTGCACCCCAGGGGAAGACCTGAGATGCAAGGGCCCAACCTCTTCTGCTGACACTGGTCTAACTGTCCTTTTCTCATTATGAAAGTTATCAATAAAAGCTGGACCCACCTTGAAGTCATTGCTGATGTCAAGCAATTAGCCTGTTGACATGTTGCTACCTTGACATACTTATGATAAACTCCTTTTAATTCTCTTTGCCCTGAGTTCTGCCTTCTTAATCAGGGTAAAAAGTCCAAATGAAAGTTCTCCTTTTCAACAAAATGCATTCCTCTTCTTGGTTGACTTTGGGAAGGGGGAAAGAAAAGAAAGGGAAGGGAAGGGAACAGGCAAGAAGTGACATTTTCTGCCTTCTTTAGAGAAAAGAATGACAGAACAATTACTGAATACTATTTTCAGCTCCAGGGTCTCCAGTGTACCTATCTGCTCACTCACCAATACTACTTGCAGAAGTTTTGGCTTGCTAAGTATGATGCAATGCAATCACTTTAAGAAATAATGATCTGATTCCATTTACTAGTGCAACCTCAGAACTACAGGGTAACTTCAGGATTTAGCTAAAATGTATATTGTTCTTACGGAGCCTTCCACAATTATCTTTGGTTGAATTAGCAGCTCTGAGGGCACATTCTCCATTAGACTGCCTGCAGATCTGATGAAGAGGGTTTAGCTAAAATACCTACCTTGACTGCAAATGAATAAACCAACCTAGTTCAATAGTAATTTTCCATAGAATAGGCTCTGCCTCTTCCAACACAGATTATAATCCCTCTATAACTTAGGAAAGGGTCTTCATGAATTGCTGTAGCACAAACTCCATCCCCCTATGACCATCTTGTTGCAGAGTCCTCTTCACACATGGTAGACTGGCCATTAGACAACCAACCTGGTCTCTTCTCAGTCAGCTCTTTTGCAGACATCATAGTCATATCATAGATCTAAAGTTGGAAGCCATATTCCAATCTCCTTATTTTACAGATGAGGAAACTGAGGCCTAAGAAAATGCCTTATCTAAGGTCACATAGGGGAAGTATCAGAGGCTAGATTTGGATCCAGGTTCTCTGACTTCAAAGTCAGTATTCTTTCCATTATATCAAGATGGCATCTGAACTCCGGTAAAGGATGTGTAGGATTTCAACTGGCAGATATTGGCAGCAGGGGCAGAAGTGCATTCTAAGCATTGCTGCTATTTCAATTGTGTTCAACTCTTAGTGATCTCATTTGGAGTTTTCCTGGCAGAGATACTGGAGTGGTTTGCTATTTCCTTCTCCAGTTCATTCGACAGAAAAGGACACTGAGGCAAACAGAATTAAATGACTTGCCCAGGATCACAGTTAGTAAGTATTTGAGAATGGATTTGAACTCAGGAAGAGGAGTCTTCCTGACTCTAGGCCTGGCACTCTATCTACTGGGCCACTTCAGAAAGTGGAAAATTTGGTATATGTTTTGAGGAATGGTGAGCAGAGTTTCTGGTTCAATAGCTTTAAAAATAAGAGGTAGCTAGGTGGAGCACTGGACAGAGTATTGGACTCAGAATCATGTAGACCTAAGTTCAAATCCAGCCCCAGAAACTTCCCAGCTGTGTGACCTTGGACAAGTTGCTTAACCTATGTTTACCTATGGATGGTTCTTCACTGGAGAAGGAAATGGCAAACCATTTCTCTATCTTTGCCAAGATGAATTCATAGACAATGGAGTCACAAAGAGCTGAACATGACTGAATGACTGAACAGGCTTTAAAAATATATTGTTTTTGAGCTACAGTTCAGTTAGAACAAAAAACAAAAAGGAACTTTAAAGACAGGACCACAGAAATCATCTAGTCAGATCCTTATTGTTTAAACTAAAGAAGTTTAAACCAATGGATCAACAGGCCTTTCCAACACCTGTCACTTCAGAAGGCACTAAATTAGGATCTGCCCCTTTTAGAGAAAGGTGTGGAGCAGAATCTCACACCAAAGCCTAGCCTGACTCCTCCCTCCTGCTCCTTTTTCAGTCTCACAGGCTGTAAATTCAATTAGTCACAGCTATTAGAGGTGCCAGTTCACTTTTAGCCTCTGGGCAATATAACGCCCCTCAGGTCAACATGACCTTATTTTCAGTTGGTTTAGGGGTTTATATCAGATGAAAAGTTACAATCACAGTAGACTAAGCCCTCAGTTAGCAACACTCATGACATTCTGACGAAGTTGGCTTTCTGCTCTAATTTAAATCTGTTCATTTCTATGGCTCCTCCTTAGCTAGCCTCTCTTTAAGGCAAAATCAGAATATAGGAAACTTTTAGATAAAGGAAATGAATGAAGTATATTATAATGTTTATTACTGGATAGGCACAGGGAGGCGAATCTGGGGAAAGCACAGATCTTTTCAGGGAAATGCCCTCCATACTTGAAGAAGTGAACACAAGTTGTAGTTTCAGCTGGAATTCTTTGTCCTAAGAAGCCTGTAGGGTCAGTAGCAGTAGTTCACCCTTTCAGTTTCTCCTCTCACCCTCGGACATGGCATCCCACTGATCCTTTCCACTATGGCTCCTTCCATTCTGGATGGATCTGGGGGTGCCATCTCTTCCCTATCTCTTTTCAGCTCACTCTCTCACAGGCTGTTTCTTAGTCAACAAGGATTTATTAAAGACTCAATGGGTGTCCCTTCCTATGTAAGTGCTGGCAACTACAAAGAAAGGCAAAAAAACAAAAACAAAAAAACCAACCCAGGCCCTTCTCTGAACGAGTTCATAACCGAAGAGCAAAGACGAATGTTTCTCTCTTTTAAAAACTCACAGGTTGGGGTGGCTAGGTGGCGCAGTGAGTAGAGCGCCGGCCCTGGAGTCAGAAGGACCTGAGTTCGGATCCGGCCTCAGACACTTAATCCATACAAACAAAAACCTAGCCGTGTGACCTTGGGCAAGTTACTTAACCCCAACTGCCCTCCAAAAAAAAAAAACTCACAGGCATGATTCAAGCCCCATTTGCTTCAAAAATCATGACTGCTTCAAACTGCTCTCTAAGGGAAATGTTTCTTTGTCTGGACTATACAAATCTGAGAAGGAAAATTAATTTTCAAATCATTATTAGATACTTAATAAGTACCTACTATGTGTCAAGTACTATGCTGAGTATTGGTTCAAAGAAGATAGGTTGCTGGCCCAAGACTGACAGGGCTGGGATGCAAATCTAAGACTCTTCTCTCTCTCCCCTCCATCTTGCTGTATTTGACTTTTTCTTTCTCAATCCTTCTTAAATTCCTTCCTTCACTCCATGGTCTACTTCCTGTCCCGCTGCCTAACAGGAGGCCTTTCCTGCTCTGCCTAATTACTACTGTTCTCCCTCCCACTTAAAATTGCTACAGTAAATATGCTTTGCGATTACTAGGTAATAACAATAGTGACAACAATAGCTACCATTTACATAGTGACTTCTGAGTACCCTGTGCTAAAGGCCTTACAAGTATTATCTCAGGGTGGCTAGGTGGCACAGTGAATAGAGCACTGGCTCTGAAGTCAGAAGGGCAAGAGTTCAAATCCTGGTTCAGTGCAAAAGGATGAACTGTGGGTCCTACTTGAGAGGACAACTCATACTTTTTCTCTTTAGATATTCTGAATTAAAGATCAGGGCAGGGAGGTGGCCCTGGTTCTTGGGGCCCATGCCAATAAAGTACAAACTCTAGTAGGTACAGCCAACCTAGAAAGCTGTCTTGTGTGGTCCTGGTGATAGACAGTGCCTATTGACCAGTCTAGCTAAAGAGAGGTTCAACACTTGTGGCTTAGTCACTAAGAAATTTGTTGCCATGGTGATCCAACAAAATAAAGGCTGTCCCAAAAATCTTAGAGCAGGTTTTTAAATATTAGAGGAAAAGTCATAAGCCACCAAAAAAATTAGACTGACAAAAATTTATCTGTGCCGTGAATATGGCTGATGTCACTTTATATGAAGTTACAACTTTGGGAGGATAAAAATGTTAAATGAAACTTCTGGGGATAGGCCAATTTAAACAAGCTTGGTATAGGAGACATAGAACTGGGTTTAAGCAAAGCCAAGTTCAAATCCTGCCTCAGACATTTCTTCGGCTCTATCTATTACAGTCTTGGTTTCTTTATTTGGAAAAGGGGGCTGGAAATACTTATACTTTATTCCAGCAGTTGAGATATAAAAACATAGCAGATAGAGGGTCAGTCTTGGAGCTGGGAAGAGCTGGGTTTAGGACCTGCCTCTGACAAATACTATGTGACCGTGAAATATTCCAGTTTAAGTCTTAGCTGAAGTTAAAAGCTCTTGATCTGTGTTGGTGGAAGACGTTTCCACACTAGGAATTCCCTATGCCAAAGATCCCGTGCCTTTCCCTTCCCACTCTCCCCTCAAAAACCTTGCATCAGTACTCAAATAAGGTAATGTGAATGGTGCACGGTACAAACTGTTACACACTACATAAATATCAACTATTATTAGTATTAAGAATATAGATGTTTTCAATCCAGTGACTTGGCTAATTACAGTCAAGTCTTCCTTTGGGCTAAATCTGACAGTGACTCCTATTTCAGACATGTGCAAGTCTCCCATCTGGTCAGATTCCAGTAGCTCCCAGCTTATTCCTGACCCTACTCTAGGCCAGGATTTCGAAGCTACTTACTCACTTTCTCCCTTGTCTCAGGGTCCCAATCACACCCATACACACCCTTCTAGTTGTCACTCCCCACTTTGAAAGGATTCCAATACAGGGCTCAGGAAAAATCCCTGCCCACATTTTTATAGCCCTCAGGCAAAGCTTTCACCCCACCCCTCTCCAACTCAATATGCCCAATATAGGCATGGCCATTCATCATGAGCCCTAATGTTCCTTCTGTCAGAAACAGACCAGCTCTAAGCTGAGAATACACTGGAATGCCCGAGCCAGAGAAACATGAAGCAAGAGCCGTGCCAGCCACTAAGCCTACAGCAGAACAGCACAAGCCAAAGGTCAATGCATGGATTCTTGGCTCCCTTGGGAATCTGGTACTTGCTGACTCAGCTGACTCCGGAAGCTCTAGGCCATGTGCCAAGAAGGTGGCTTCCGCTCCAGAGGACTTGCCCCAGCATCTGAGCACTTCCTGCCACAAATGGTCCCAATCACTACTAACAGGGAGATGAACTGTCTCAGCTTCATCTGTTTCAGTGGGAAGAAAAATCGGACAGGTCAGGGTAAAACACTGAGATCTCACCCCTCAGACTGGCGTAGAAACCCTAAGATCCATTTCCTTTTGATACTGTAACTAATTCCTTTTTTTTAACTACACGCATCAGTGAGATCGTGAAACAAAGTATTTATTCCTTGCCACAGTGAGTCACTTTAGCCATCCCCGTTGCTATGCTGGGCACACGTTTTATTTGTATGCTTCATAACAGTCATGATAATAATAACTGACATTTACATAGTGCTTGAAAGTTTACATACATTATCCTGTAAGACACATCCTACATCCATACACTGAGTCAAATGAGAGCCCTTTGAGGTGGGTGCTATTATTGTGATAGGAAGTAGTTAGCTAGGTGGTCCAACAGAATGAACACAACGCCTGGAGTCAGGAAGACCAGAGTTCAAGTTCAGCCTCATACACTTACTAGCTCTATGACCTTGGCCAAGTCTCTTAAACAGCTGTTTGCCTCACTTTCCTTATCTGCAAAATGGGGGCAATAATTGCACTGGTCTCCCAGGGTTATGAGGATCAAACGAGATCATAATTGTAAAGAGCCTGGCACCATACAAACATTTTGCTGTTGCTGTTTAGTTGTTTCAGTAGTGTCCAACTCTTCATGACCACACCTGGGGTTTTCTTGGCAGAGACACTGGAGCGGTTTGCTATTTCCTTCTCCAGATCATTTTACAGATGAGGAAACTGAGGCAAAGAGGGTTCAGTGACTTATCCAGGGTCACACAAAGTTAGTGTCTGAGGTTAGATTTGAACTCATGAAGATGAGTCTTCCTGACTCTAAGTCCCAAACTCTGTCTACTGCTACCACCCAGCAGCTGAATTTATAAGTTTGTTATTATTACTGAGGCAAGCTAAGTGACAGAGTGGACAGAATGCCAGGCCTAAAATGTGGAAAAATCATCTCCCTGTGAGTTCTGTAACCCTGGGAAAGGCATTTAACCCTGCTGGCCTCAGTTTCCTCATCTGTAAAGTGACATGGAGAAGGAAATGGTATGCCATTCCCATATATCAGGAAAACCCCAAATGGGATAACAGAGTTGGACATAATTAAACAAGAACATTGTTATTGTTGTTAAGAAAATTTGTTAAGCTGGTTACTGAGCTAGGCTCTGGGATTACAAAGACAAAAGATAAAACAGTATCTGCACTCAAGGAACTGGTATCCTAAAAATCCTAAAATCATCTCTAGATAACCAAGTCCAAGGGACACCAGATCTTCCTTTCTTCTCGAAACTGTACAAAACTAAAGTTTCCCTTCCATTACAGAATGCCACAAAATGGCATTTCCAAGCTCACTGAGTCATAGATTCATTCCAAGGAGCTGCACTTGCCCTCCCATACAGGAGGAAGAAACTAAAAAACCCCTTTGAGGTACACAAAGTGCTCTGCGTACGATAGCTCATGTGAGCCTCCATGCAGTCTGGTGAAGTCAGTAAAGTAATTCCCATTTTACAGGTGGAGAAGCTAAGGCTGAGCTGACAATGAAGAACAAGCAATGACTCTGCAAGCAGAGATCCTGCTCCAGATCCTGGCTTTGCCTCTTATTACCCACGTGGCTGCTGGCAAATCACTCCAACACTCCAGGCTTCAATTTCATCCCCAGTAAAATGAGGGCATTGGACTCGATATCCACTGAGGCCCCTTCCAACCCTGATTCTGTGGGTGACTTGCACAAAGTGACTGGCATCAGGGGAGGCAGACACAAAATCTGAACCTAGATTTCTCCTATGTCCCCTACCATTGTACCACACTGCCTCCTCTTCCTCCCTCCTTTCTCCCCCCCTTTCCACTACTCTAAGCTTAGACCATTTAGAGTTTTTGCAATGCTGTCTTTTCTTTCACCCCAATCTCCTGCCCATCACTGCTGCTGTCTGAAGCATTCAGTTCTCCCTACTCTGTGACAGTTAAACAGCAATTACGAGATTTGAAGGCTGAACAAAAATCATTTCAGATGCCCCCCAACAAGGAAACCATCAACCAGACAAGCAAACCAGTGGTTTAGGAATAGAATCTTAACCAAGTACAACCTACTCACTTATTATTATTCAGAACACACACACACACACACACACACATATGCATGCACGCACACATGCACACACAAGTTTGTCGAGCATAAGATAAATGGTCTAGGGAGAGCCAGTGTTTGGGGACTGACAGCTGAGATATATTTAAGGACAGTAATAAACCTCTCTGTACACTGGAGTGTCTGGCCTTAAGTGTGCAAACCGCACCACGAGGGCTGATGGGAAGAACAAGTAAGGTAAGACACTTGATGGGTTATTCTCAGCTATGTGAGCCTAATGAATCATCATCTCTACTCCTTGTCCACACCCGTCCCTACCCCCACTGGCATACACCCAGCAGGCTGACCTGACACTTCCTTCAGCTGGTCAGGTCACCCTTTCCTCTAAGCAAGGGCCAGAAACACATAGACCAAGCTGGGATTCAAGTTCTATTTAAGGCAGCCCTATACCACAAGGAGTACGTTCCTCAACACAGTAATTTATACACCAGAAGGTTGGTCTGATTTCTTTAGAGTGCCTGAACAAGTTGATTTTCTTCTTTTATTTGGATCTAGACTAGGATTTGGAGGTGGGGGCGGGGGGGGGGGGGTGGGGGGGGGATTCTTGGTGTGTCAACTCATCTGGGACTTGTAGTCAGAGTCTCGTGGGGCAATGAGATGTTCAGTGACTCACCAGGAGGGTCACTGGGCAACAGCAGAAGTATGACCTGAGCCCAAACTTCCTAGACTTTGAGGCTGCATCTCTAGTCACCATGACCTGTTGCCTCTCCAAGAGTATCTCCTCCACTATGTCAGCCTTTCCATGAAGGCAACCCTGACCCCTTCTTTGTGTCCTTGCCTTGTTCCAATATATGTTTTTCAGAAGCCAAGAGGAAGGGGGTGTGGGGATGTGTGTGTGTGTGTGTGTGTGTGTGTGTGTGTGAGCACAGCAGGTACTTTCCCTTACACTCACTACTCTGCCACAGTACTCAATATGAAGCCCTTTTGCTGTCTCTTCCCAAATAATAATAATAATAATGTGATAAACATTTATTAAGCCCTACTTATGTGCCAGACACTATGCTAAATTAAAGATCAGAATCATGAAGGAAGGTCAAAGACTGAAGCTTTCAAAGACATTTATATGGTTTTGATGCTCAGAATAATTCAATCAAGTGCAGACTATCATCCCCATTTTGCAGATAAGGAAGAGGGCAGGTGCTTTGCCAGTGGGCACAAAAACACCAAGCATACACAGTGGGATCAGGATTCAAGTCTTTCTCAACTTCAGCTCCACTGGTCTTTTCTCGACCCTACACAGCTTTTCCCATCTGTGGGTATTACTTTGTTTTTCTGGTTTAGTTTTCTTTTTAAAAAATTGATATTTTTTAAAGGATATATGATTGCTCCTTCCACCCTTCACAGAAAGCCATGCCTCATAAAAGAGAAAAAATAAAACAATTTGCCAAAACTATGCAACATGTTATTGGGCAGCTGGGTGGTACAGCAGGTAGTGTGCTGGGTCTGGAATCAGGATAACCTGAGTTCAAATCTAAAGTCAAACTCTTACTGCTTAGCTGTGACTCTAGGCAAGTAACTTAACCCTGCTTGCCTCAGGTTCCTCATCTGTCAAAAAAGCTAGAGAAGGAAATGGTAAACCACTCCAGTATCTCTGCCAAGAAAACCCCAAATGGGGTCACAGAGAGTTGGACATGACCACACAACAAGCAGCATGTTAACTGGGTCAAAGAGTATATCCAATATCCCACACCAAGAGTTCCCCACTTGAGGCAAAAGAGGAGAAAAGTCCATTTCATCCTCTTTTCTTTGAGAACAAATTTATTCCTTTTAATTAATTGGTATCTAGAGTTTTTGTTGTTGTTCTTCTTCCCACTTATATTACTGTCAATGTATAAACTGTTTTCCTGGTTCTGCTTAATTCACTTTACATCTGTCTAACTCTTCCCACATTCTCTATATTTAGCATTTCCTATAGCTCTGTAATAGTACACAACATTCCTGTACCACAATTCACTTCGACATTCCCCAAATTATGGGTACCTACTTTGTTCCCAGTGAGGTCCTTCATTACATGGATATATAGTCATTTTTATTTTTTTTTATTAATTCCAAATTCTTTCCTTAAATATTTTTAATCTGTACAAATATCCTATACCCAATGCATTTAGAGGCTGGAGCAAAAGTAGAAAATAATCACTTAGCTAGAAAATCATCAAATTTAGTCTTTAAATTTAGTCAAATTATTTTGTCAAATGATCAAAGACTAAGGATATCCTTGGTAGAAAATGGTTTTCTCATCAACTGGTTATCTTCAACCAGATACCGGACAGCCATTGGTCAGGGAAACTCAAGATTATTCTTCACAACTGGGTTGGGATGCATGGGAAGTTAACCAGGCCACAAAAACAACAGGCCTATGCCAATAAAACATGTTTTTTCTGTCCCTTTAAGTCTCAAGAATCCTGCAATTATTGTTATGCTTCTATAGAAGAGTTCTTAATAAAATAGTTCTTAATTTGGAAGTCTTCCCTTCATGCTAAACAGATTCTTCTGGGGTTTGGTTTGTTTGTTTGTTTTTCATGTTATTCTTTTAGGATAAACGTATGTGGAAATAATCTATGTAGATACTTACATTTTTGGGGGGGGGAATAGGTTTCTTGTTTTATTTTTTTTTTGTTTTACATCATTTATTTCCACCAGAGATACTTACATTTTTAACCTTTCTTATTTCTACCACTGGAAAAAACAGCCATGAGCTACATCTTCCTCAATAAGACTGTCTCTTAGGAAATGTTTTCCACGACACACACACTCTTCTAAGACATGAAAGGACCTTAAAATCTATCTCCCCTAGATTAATGATTACTCCTAAAAGTACTACAAAGACAAGAAAAGTTAAGTTAGATTCTTCTCATTTTTTTCCTGGGGAATTACTCCGTTCCTGGCTTTTCTCTGCTATGGAAGTACAGTAGATTACAATGCTGAGAATGGGGACCCCGAAATGCATCAAGAGGGAGACTTACAAGTAGAAGTGCTGAACTCAGTGATTAGAAACAAGACAATCATTATTCAAAGGAATTATTGTTCAGTGTGAACAACTCTTCATGACTCCATTTGGGGTTTTCTTGGCAAAGAAACAGGAGTTGTTTACATTTCCTTCTCCAGCTCATTTTACAGATGAAGAAACTGAGGCAAACAGGGTTAAGTGACTTGTCTAGGGTCTCTAAGGAAGTGTCTGAGGTCACATTTGAACTCAGGTCTTTCTGACTCCAGGCCTGGTGCTCTATCCACTCAGCTACCAAACTTCCTGTTCAAATAGGTCAATCATAGAAATAACAGATCTGAACCTAGAAGGGATATCTGAATCTCTTCTATCTACTAGTCTAGCAGTTTCCAAACTTTTTGTTAACAGAGACCCTTTATACTCTTAAAAATTTACTAAGGACCCCAAAGAGTTCTTATTTGGGTTGTATCACTTAATTATTTACCATATTAGACATTAAAACATCATAGCATTCTCGATAGAATCTTGACCTCACAGACTGCCAATGGTCCCCAACCACACTTTGAGAACCACTAGATTCTAGTACAAACCCCTCTATTTTACAGTTAAGGGAACTCTTCACTAGAGAGGTCAAGTATCTAGCCCAAAGTGACACAGACAGCAATAAAAAACAGAAGTGAGATTTAAATGCAGATTTTCTTGACTTGGAACTCCAGCCTTTCCACCATACCATTCTGTCCCCTAAATGCTGCTCAGGGAACCCTGATACCCTTTACTAACTTATAGGAGTACTGATTAATCACCTAAATTGTTCTTCCATTTTAAGCAAAGTGAAATTGCTATTCAAGAGAAATCAGTCGTTTGTTCCGTTCTCCTGGTGGGAAAAAAAAAAGTTTTAACTCTTCCTTTCTACTTAGGGATAAAATATATAACAAGAAAACATACCTCCAAATGGGCTTTCCAGACTCATCTCAAGTGCTGACTGCTACAGGATATCTTTCCTGCTTCTCCTTAGCTACTGGTATTCTCTCCTTCCTCACAGTTTATTGATCTCTTTAAATGTTTTATTCTCCCAGGAGACAGATTTCTAACCACAAGGGTACAAGAAGTTTGTCACAGTAGTAATTTTTCTTTGTGAAAAATTGATCTTTATTTTATTTCCCACACTTACATGCATGGGGAACTCCAGGATTTAGCTCATATTCCTACTGAATAGGGGCACAATAAGATTTACTGAAAACCACAGAGTACAGAGACCAGGAAGAGTGGAAAACTCCTGGCCTACTGCTACTCAAGTATAGGAATGATTTCATTTTTGTCTCTGAACCCACAACAGCTACCACAATACCTCCGAACTTTCTGTTCCCAGCCCCTAGCACAGACATCCCCACATGGTGGGTGCTTTAAAAAAGCTCCCTGAATTGAACTAAAAATTAGAAAATTCCATTTTCAGCTATAAAGACAAAACAGACAAAAAGGGGAAAGTAGGCATGCTGGCAAATTCATTTGTTTTGTCTTCATTACATAAACATATATAGAATCTCTATCATCTATAGAGGATTAGACACCATTTATATGCCTAATCACCCAATTGCTTCAGAGACTTGGATTGGCAAAATATACAAATTGTAGCCCATGTGCACTTGGGGTAATTAAGAACGAGTAATAATAATTACAAACAGCAGACCAGCTGTGCAACAATTAATAAGAAGAATTTTCTAAGGACCACAACTCTTCCCTGGTATGCATGGTTTGGGGGACTAGAAAAAGCCCTTGACCTTCAAAAATCAAACACAAGGATTTCCAGCCTTACTCCCACAGATTCTGACAGACATATATAAGCACTTTTCTGCTAATCCTACTTCTAACTGGAGACACCCAATGGCTGCTATTAAGTAAACATGGTGTCGAATTTGTGTAAAAAACTTGACCACGAGATGCCTGCAAAGGCGGTTAAGTAGCCCAGACAATGGTGCTGTCATGCAATTAAGAATTTACTGACAAGCTACGTCTCCTTGTGATCTGATTCCTGGGCATCCCATCTCCCTAACACAACAGTAAGTTTCTGGAGGCAGACACTCTCAAGGTTGGTACAGTGTGCTATACAAGTCAAACAGGTGTCCAGTAAATGCTGAAGGAATGAATAAACAGCAATCACATAGTTAATTCCTATAGAAGATAAGACCTCTAAACCTAGCAATGACTCCCCTGCCTCCAACTCAAAGGAACAGGTAAAGAATACAGTGTCTCAATTTCCTGTGAATTTCTCACTCTGCTCTGTAATGGGATTGACAACATGGCAGATGTTAATGGACAGAACACAGGAAATCTGGGAATTTGCATCTCACCTCGAACACCTTCTCCCTGTGTGACCTTTGGAAAATTGTGTTAGCTGTCTAAGCTCTAGTTTTTACTCACCTGTGAAATTATGGCACTCATTCACATCGCCATGAGGACCAAGGAGACAACACATGGAAAAGAAACCACATCAACCTGCTCACATTTCCTCATGACTTTGAGCTAGTAAGGACAAATACACTGAGGCTCACAAGGTCATATAAGCTGTTAAGTGGCAGAGCTGAGATTTGGACCCAAATTCCGTGACACCAATCTCACATTCCACAGTAGGTTTTTATAAGGTGTTATCTCATCTATCTGACTGTGAGACAGAAATTAACAAAGTTCTGGTTGTGGAATTCTTGAAATAATACAACCTATTCAGGGCTCAGATGACTTTGGGGAAAAAACATTTTTACCCCAGAACACTGGTTGCACATGAGATTCATTTAGAAAGGGCCTTATTTTTGGTTGAGGTCCATTGATTTATGTATTAAATTAAGTTAGACTGTATTCCATGACTAAGCTATATAATTATGTGATGGCTGTCCTACCCCCTACATTGTCTCAAGCTGTCTCAACTTCAAACTTGAGGTTATCAGATTCTTCCTTCTTAAAGTCAACCAGTCGTCAACTTCTGTCAAATCTACATCTATGACAACCATGCCACCATCCTATTACAGGTTCTTACTAACACATGACTGGAATACTGCAATATCTCTTTCTTTAGAGGTCTTCCCAACTCCAGTCTCTCCTCTGGTGCATTAATCTTTCAGACTGCTGTTAAATTCATCTTTCTTGCTCCTAAGTAAAGGCTGGATACATTTGGTACCACCCAGCTTTTATAAGCTCACCTTGTATAGCCAACATGTGTGTGTGTGTGTGTGTGTGTGTGTGTGTGTGTGTGTATGTGTATGTAAATCTAAAGCATTTCAGTGGTCATCTGGTCCAATTTCTTCTTCTTACAGATGAGGACACTGGGCCTGGGATATACACTGTCATTTAAATAGTAACAATCAGAAGTGAGATTTGAATTCAAATCCCCTGATTCCAGAGCTGGTGTTCTTTCCACAGCAGCCCCATTACCTCCTAGGTTGGATGATCACTTGGATTTACTGTAGAGAAGATTCCTGCTCAGCATGGATTACCCTAAACTGTTTCTATGATGGTATGGGGCCCATTAAATAAATGTTTATTGAAGGACAGCTAGGTGGCACAGTGAACAGAGCACTGGCCCTGGAATTAGGAGGACCTGAGTTCAAATCTGGTCTCAGATGCTTGACACTTACTAGCTATGTGACCTTGAGCAAGTCATTTAACCCTAACTGCCTTGTCTTCCCCCCCAAAAAAATAAAATTTAATTTAAAAATAAATATTTATTGACTAACATGGGGGATATTTACCATTTATATCAAACAGTCAGCCAAGATTTATGCTGCCTTCTACCACAAAGCCATCTAAGTAGGAGACAGGAAGATGCCAAATGACAAGGTGAGGTCGGGTGTTATCTTAGTCAAATGTTTCCCCATTAAAAAGGAAGCTTCTAGAGGGCAGGGACTGTTTTTTCTGTTGGCCTGTGTTTGTATTCCCAGCACTTATCAAAGTACCTGGCACACAGTGAGTCCTTAAAACAATACACAACTGACTGAGCCATAAGGGCTGTGGGGAACAGGGTCAGGAGGAAAGAAGTGACAGAGAGGGCTGGACTGTGTGACCTTCCAGCGGGATGTCTGTGCCCTGGCAGCAGTCTTTGTTCTGTCACTCCATCGTATGTGTGGCAAATAATGCTGTGTATCATATATCTCTTTGGTATCTCATCAGTCTCTTAGATGATAAACCCCACATAACAGGAACCATACGTTATCTACAATTTGTTTTCCATAGCTTAATTCCATTATCTCTGGGCCTTCTGTCTCTAATCATCAAAAGAGAAACATTCCAAATAGAGTTGCAAGGAACCTTAACTATTGTGCTATTCAGCACGCTAAAGAGGAGAGAAGGAAGGCAAATTTCCAAAGGTTTTATAGGTAACTGAGAATTTGACCCCGGATCATGGGCCTCAGGATCCAGAGTTCTTTCTACTACACTAGACTGCCGCCTAGATACTTAACAATCAAATGACAGTTCTGGACAGCTTAGGTTTCTCTATGGGACTCCAGGAAGACCATAATACTTAATAGCTATAAATAGTAGCTAACATTTATATGGCCCTTTAAGGTTTGCCTAGCATTTTACATATATTATAATTTCATTTTATCCTCTCAACAAGCCCTAGGAGGGAGGTGCTATTATCATCTCCATCTTGCAAAGGAGGAAATTAAAGCAAAAAAGGTTAAGTGACTTGGCCAGGATATGAACTCAGGCATCATTTCTGACCCCAGATCCAAAACTCTGAGCTGCCTCAAATATAAAAAGCTAATTAACCTAACTGAGGAAAAAGATAGAAGTAAAAAAGAGAAGCAGGGGAAGAGCTATGGGACAAAAGGAAAAAGGAGAAAGACCAGTGAGAAGATGAGAGTGGGGAGAGACGCTTTGAGGTCTTTCATCTAGAAGAGGTGTTGGGTTCCAAAAAAGTTTCCATTTGGGTTTCATGTCCAAAGTGAACCATCTGAGGGAGAAACGTGAGCCGAAAAGAGCCCAAGGAAAGTGGTCATTTGAGACAATGAGCCTTGGAGGATTTCCCCTACCCTATTATTAGCCAGAGGATAGAAAAGGCATTTGATTATTTCTTCCCTTACACACTGAATACCAAGGGGCAGGCTCTTCCTCCTTAAAGGATGTCAGAATTTCTAAAAAAAAGGGGGGGGGGCGGAGAGGAAAAAAAGGAGGAAGAGAGAATTACAGTGAGCATTTCTATAGGCAATCCTACTTTTCTAGACAACCTATTGAGATGCACTGATTTTCATACAGGAGATCCAAATGTGATACTGATGCAGAGAAGCAAAGAGAAAGTGGAAGATGGCGCCACCAGCTGGGGAAAAGTCCTGAGGATGCTCTAGAGACAAGCAGCCCATTTCTCCATGCACCCACCCTTGAGGCTGCCCTTGTGAGTTATTCTGCCCTTCAAGGGTCCCCTTGAGATGATCCAAGGATGTAAAGAACAAATCAAAGGTGCAGAAGAGGAACAAATCCAAAGGAAATCTGTTCTCCAAAACTCTAATGACTAAAAGGGCTTCAAATATTTTTCAAAACATTTTTCTTTTTTACAAATTCTTCAAATATGTAGTTACCACAATGGTGATTTTTTAAAAATGATAATGGGAAAGAATGACTCCAAATTTGAGAAAATTGGAGCATCATTTCAAGGTTAACAGGATGACTGCCTCTGTTTGCTATACGGGATTTTATCCAGAGAAAAAGAACCCTTTGATTCAAGCTTCCTGGACCCCTGACCTTTGCATTTCTTTGCAGAGTTGCAGGCCTATGGGCATTAGACACTGCACACTGTAGACTTTTTCATATGTTAGCTGGTTTTGCTGATTTTTCTTTTTCCCTTTTTATTCTTTGTTATAAAAAATGGCTTTCTGGGACAAGGAGAAAGAAGGATATCTTATAAAATATGTGATGAAAAAACAAAGGGTATCAATAATTTTTTTCATGAAGAAAAGAGAGGTGCCATTCAAACCACATGAGAAAAAGAAGGCCTTCTATATTCTAAGAAGGGATGAAAAATTAATACTAAATAAATGTTCCCTAAGCACATAGTTTTCAAAAGGCCAAACATTGATAAATAAGTTGCAATCCATGGGACTATTCTTTATAGATTAATTGGACCCTCTGTAAAATATGTACAGTATATTTTAATTGATTTTACGGAAGTAGAGTAAACATTTCCAACTTTTAATTAAAAAGCTACATAGGTATACTTTTATTTTATGACTTGCTGATTTCCTGGTCTTAGGATTTATTTTATGAAGAATACTTGGCCAAAGAATTTGGAAGGCACTGCAGAGGTCACCTAACCCAAGTTCCCACACAAGGCAAGGCTCTGGTTCTGTAACCTCCCTGACTTATGGTCACCTTCACTCCACTTGGACACTTCTGGGAACAGGAAATCAGTCCAGCCAATTGTCAGAATGGCTATAAAGTTCTTTCTTACGCTGAGATGAAGTATTCCTCTCTATAAATTCCACATATTCGCTCTCATTCTACCCTCTGCAATAACAAAGAAGCCTACTCCCTCTCCAACATGGTAAAAATGCCACATGTTGTTTACCTATAGAAGGCTTTCCTTCTGAGGATTCAAATTCCCACTACAAGACAAGTTTACCCGTACGTGCTGCTGAAGGTAGGAGTCTACAGGAAGCTGCTGCATCATTTTACACATCAGAAAACTGAAGAATTTAATGGGGAACAGTGACTGGAAGGCACCTGGTCCTGCTGTACTGATGAACTATTTTCTGCAAAGATTTCAAAGCCTCGGTTGAACGGAGGATTCTGAACTCTGTCTCTCTTTGGTCTTCCCCAAGCTTCCTTAGGAGTACTGGAGCTTGGGTAATTTGTCTATCCAATTCAACCTGCAAACATTTATTAAGTGCCTACATATTAAAATCACAATTGAAGGGGCATCAAGATTGGAATAAGGTTTCAATAATGCTAACCACAAGGGAACTGACAGAAGCACAGAATGTTAGGG
This sequence comes from Gymnobelideus leadbeateri, assembly GCA_011680675.1. NCBI lineage: Eukaryota > Metazoa > Chordata > Mammalia > Diprotodontia > Petauridae > Gymnobelideus > Gymnobelideus leadbeateri. The sequence goes on from WOXC01000786.1 coordinate 131,310, forward strand.
TCAGCAGTTATCTTAGAAGGCCACCTAGTCTGACATCTGATGTATGGCAAGCATCCCTTCCACTGCACCCCAGAAAGACAGTCACCCAATCTCTGCTTAAATACCTCTAGCAACAGAAGCTCATTACCTAACAAAATAGACCACTTCATTACTATTCTAATTATTAGAAAGTATAACTTCCATTCATTGACCTAGTTCTGCTCTCTGAAAGAAAAGTACAGCTAGCATATATATTGCACTTTATAGTTTACAAAGTCTGTGCTATTGGCTCTCAAACAGTTGGGTGACTACAATTACAGTTTATTGAAAAATATGATGTTTACTGATATTTTTTCTTTTCTATCAATAAAACTTCTTTGCTACAGCTATCGCCATTATAAATGGAAGTCTGTGCCAGATGAATGGACTGTCCAAAGCTGAGACCTTCTCAGGTTTCTGGGTGGAGGCTTGAGCCAGAAGAAGTGCGACATCCCCATAAAGAAATATGAACCCTCCATGCCCCAGACATGTGTGACACAAGGGTCACATAGATGCCAAGCATCCAAATATACACGTCCTCCTCTCATTACAGAAGAATGCAAAAGGAAGTAAAGTGAGACAGGGATATACGTCTTCAAGTCCACGATAAGGATGATCATTGAGGCATAGAGTTTCAGGGCTTGTCGAGGGTGACCAATAGCAGAATAAGAATCCTTCCTACAGGAATTCTGGCTTAAACATCTTCCATGAAAATGAGAGGAAGTTAGATCTGATGATCTCTTAAGCTCTCTTCCCCCATGATCCTTTGGAGAACCCACTATTGCTTTTGAGGCACCTCGTTACGTTTTTTGATTGCTCTGCTACGGGACGGTCTCTTTTACAGACCATTCCACATGGAAGGGGGTGGGAGGAAGGATTCGATGTCTTCTGCTTTTCCCCAGAAGACAGAAGTATGATAAAATGAAATAATCAAGTATAAAATCTTAATATTCAAAAGGCTTCTTTCAGTAGGACCTTTGAAGGCAGGAACAGCAGCTTCATTTTTGTCTTTACATCTACCATCCTAGCATGTGGCCTTGAATATAGTGGGTACCCAGTAACTGTTTTATGTTTGTGGTTTTTGTTTTTTAACTGAGTCTCCCCATCTTGCCCAAGTTCTAACTGAAGCAGCCACTCACTGGCCAATCCCAACACTGATTTTTAAAACAATATTTTATTTTATTACCCAATTGCTTGTTAAAACAGGGTTTTTTTTACATTTTTTAAGGGTTGAGGTCCAAATTCTACCCCTCCTCCCCTCCCCCTCTCTGAGATGGTAAGCAATCTGATATAGGCTATACTTGTGCAATTATATAAAACATTTCCATATTAGTCATTTTGTATAAAGAAGGAAGGGAGGGAGGGAGGAAAAAAGGGATGGAGGAAGGGGAGGGAGGGACGAAAGGAGGGAGGAAGGGAGGGAGGAAAAAATAATATGCTTCAGTCTATATTCAGACATCAGTTCCTTCTCTGGAGATGGATGGCATTTTTCATCATGTGTTCTTTGGGACTGCCCTGGATAAATGTATTGCTAAAAATGGCTAAGTCACTGAAAATTCTTCATCTTATAACACTGGTGTTTCTATATACAAGATTCTCCTGCTTCTCCTGGCTTCACTCTGTATCAGTTCATGTAAGTCTTTCTGGGTTTTTCTGAAATCATTCTACTTGTCATTTCATATAGCACAATAATACTCCATCAAATCATATACCGTAACTTGTTCAGCCATTCCCCAATTGATGGGCATCCCTTCAAGTTCCAATTCTTTTCCACCACAAAAAGAGATGCTACAAATATTTTTGTACAAGTAGGTTCTTTTCCCTTTTAAAAAAATCTCTTTGGGATACAGAGCTGGCAGAGGGTATGCACAGTTTGATTTATACTTTTGAGCTTTGCTCCAAATTGCTCTCCAGAATGATTGGATCAGATCACAACTCTACCACAGATGCATTAGTGTCCTGATTTTCACACATCCTATCCAATATATGTCATTTTCTTTTTCTGTCATTTTAGCTAATCTGAAAGGCGTGAGGTGGTACTTCAAAGTTGTTTTAATTTGCATTTTTCTAATCAATAATGATAGCTTTGATTTCTTCATCTTAAAACTGCCTGTTCATATCTTTTGGCCAGTTATCAATTGGGTAATGACTTGTATTCTTTTAAATTTGAATAGGTTCTCTATATATTTTGAGAAATGGGGCCTTTATCAGAAACACTTGCTGTAAATATTTTTTTGGAATTTACTATATTTCTTCTAGTTTTGGTTGCACTGATTTTGTTTGTGCAAAAAAATTTTAATTTAATTTAAATTATCTATTTTACCTGTTGTAATGTTACATTTTGTGATTCACAACTACACCAGCATATTCATAGCTGCCATGGGCACTGTGAATATCATTATAGGTTCTTTTCACTATAATATGCTCCTTTATGAATATCCTTTATAAAATTCTTAACAAATAATCAAATAACCAACCTCTTCATGAAGAGCTCCAGCAACATTATCTAATCTCTACCACATCAAGGCAGTCTATTCCTAATAATAATAGTTAGCATTTATACACACACACACACACATATATGTTTGCAAAGCATTTACATAGTACATTTACATATATGTTTGCAAAACACTTTACAAAAATTATTTCATTTGACCGTCACAACTCTGGGAGGTAGATGCTACTATTACTCCCATATTACAGATGATGAAATTGAGGGAGTCAGGGGTTAACCAACTTGTCCAACTCACACAGCTAGTAAGAATCTGAGGCAGGCAAGATTTGAACTCAGAGATAACTGACTCCAGGTCCAGCGTTCCATCCACTGTACCACCTCAATGGCTCTAATTCCTCTATGGAACAGCTCTAAAATTTAAGAACTCTTCTTCATGTAGATTTTAAATGTGTTATCCTATACAGTGTATCCAACAGTCTTGGAAGATGGCCTGAATATCCCCCATGAAGATTTCTCTTTTCTAGGAGCACAACTCTTCATCTCTGAGAAAACAGGATTACTAATTGGTAAAAAGCAGAACTTACTTATATTTCAATGTAGAAATAAAGGAAATTATGCTGTTCATCGTTCTGCTTCTCTTTAAAGAGCATTCAGAATGCTTTTTTATTTCTAACTGCTCACATCCCCATTTTTCGAAGGCCCAGAAAACATAAGGGCTTACTCAGATGAACATGCCTGGAAAAGAAGATTACAGAGAGAGGCCAAAAGAGCCATCTTTCCTGCAAATTCTTGGGGCGGGGGGGGGAATAGCTGGGCATTTGTCGAAACCCCGGCTATGGGGCAGTGATTTCTATATTGAACACTCGCTCACTCCGGAGACATAAAGCTTCCTGAATTTTTTTTTAAAGAGATTTATTTTCCCACATCTGAAAATCGACAGCGTTGTTGCTTGGCAACCTAGTGCCTGCTTCATGGTATCAAGGAGAATTCAGGCTAGTCTATTTGACAATTCCTCTCTATTCTCTTCCTCTGTTTAAAAAAAAAAAAAAGATTTTTTTGAAAGCACTAAGTTGCTGATTCCTGATGGAAAGGAGCTTGCCTGAGAATTAAATCTTCTGTGCTCCATGTGAAAATGATAGTCCTGCTCCCGTCGGTGGGGCCCTGAGCCCTGGGATCTTCTATTGTTTGGAGTGATGGATTCTGACCGAACCCTTTGCACACTCTCACTCAGAATTCCTGGTGTTGCAATATCCCCCACACACATGGCCCCTCTTAGGACTATTGCACACTGCTGAAAAACAGGTATAAGCAATTTCTGACATGTTCTAGGAAGTCATATTTTCCCCCACGTTCATCATGGCTGGGCAGAGCACAGTTCTACCAAGCTTTCCAAAGGTTAATGAGTGTCAAGTCATTCCAAGCTGCTAAGCCCTCTGCAGGTGAGTGTGATTTAATATTCTCAGGCGTGTGTGGGAAAAACTTGAAAATGCTTGAAAACAGAGATCCCTTTCTCACCTTCCCTACTTCTATAATAGGAGGAGGCACAACTGTGTGCAAAGAAGCATCTGTTGGAAAAAAGAACTGTAAAATAAAGCTGGATGCCTGGGTTTCAGACAATCTTCCCTGCTAAGAAAGACCTTGATTAAGGTGCCAGGAAACTCTACCAGAAGAAGGTAAGCCCTTTGAGGGAGGGAGCTGTTTTTTCATTTTGTCTTTGTATCTCCAGGGCCTAGCACAAAGAAGGCTCCTAATTAATGTTTGTGGAATGGAATTACCTCATTTTTCCCATCACTAAGCAGAGAAAATGAAGTAAAACCAGGAGAACAACTCGCCTAATAACCACAGTAGTTTAAAGGAAAACACAATGGTAGACACCAGAACCGTGATCAGTGAAATGACCAATGGTGACCTCGGAGGCCTAACAGTGAAAGCATGCCTCTTGCCTCTTTTCAGAGGCAGCCAAGCACAGGTACAGGTGCAGAATTGGGCATACATCATCAGACAGAGCCAATGTGTTGATTTGGTTTGCTTAATGTGTCTGTCACAAAGGAGGGTTCTTAGTGGGTTGGTGATTTGGAGGGGGGAGTTACTGGGAAATGACAGCAATGTTTATTTTTAGTTTAATTTTTTTCAATTAAGAAAAATCTGTTCTCTCTCTCTCTCTCTCTCTCTCTCTCTCTCTCTCTCTCTCTCTCCTCCCCTCCTCATTAGAAAAAGAAAAAAAAAAACCAACCCTGATAACAAATATGCAAAGTCAAGAAAAACAAATTCACACACTGGCCATGTGCAAAAAAAAAAAAAAACCATCTATCTCCTCCTGCCCCCTGAGTCAGCAAGGATTTACTCCAGTACCAGCAGAAACCTCCTCCAGTTCTGCTCTCCTGGGGCTTTCACTCTGGGGCCTGCCATCTCCCAAGCAGGAGAGGAGAGTGCAGGGTCATGCTGTAAAGTCAATATTTTTAGGCTTAACTTTCTTTTCAAGCTAACAGCAATAGAGGAGGGGGGATGAAGGGAGGAGAGCAGTGAAGAGGAGAAGAGCTACAGTAAAATATTTTTTAAAAGAGGTTTGATTTGGAAAATCTCATCATTAGCATGATGTAATTTCTTGCCACCTCTGCATTCCTTATAAAGTATTTATTTTAGTAGAATGCTTTGAATCCCCGAAAAGAAATGGATGCCCTCCTTACGTCAGCACCTTTTAAAGCCTCTTGTTTCCTTCGATCAATGTACTGGTTCCTTCAGGAAGCCTTTCCTCTCTCCCCAGTATCAGGGCTCCTTCCTCATCATCTTCAAAAAGTCATGCATGTACTTATCTGTTTACAGGTCTCACCTCCCCAAATGAGAACTGAGTGTGTGTGCATGCCTGAATTCTGCAGCTTAACATAATATCTTGTACATGGTAGGTGCTAAATAAATGCTTGTCAGATTGGACTGGCTATGAAAATAATATGTGCTGCTTTCATTACCATCTCAGGATTGAAAGATGCACATAAGAGCTGTAACAACCAAAACTTCCAAAGCTGCTGACTATCACACAAAAAGACTGAAACTGCAGTGACAGATGGAGACAAGCAGCCTGGAACATTCATTACCCAAAGTTGAGGTCAATCTATAGCACCACATTTTGAATACTGTATCTAAAAATCCAATTAAAATATTTAAATACCTAACAATCTAACCATGAAAATAGCACCCAAAAAAGAGAGAAAGGGGGGGGGAGGGAGAGGGAGAGAGAGGACCCTCCCCCCCAAAAAGAGAACACTACTGTACTATAAGAAGTAATGAAATAATGAATATAAAGAAACAAAGTGAAATAAATATACCCAGGGGCAAAATATCCACAATGATGAGAACCATGGAAATGAACCCCAAAAAAGTATCCAAAAAAGATGGATTTTCTCCACAAGGAGAATGTAGTTCTCTTCCTTGCAAAGAGAAGGTGGTGAAATGAGGGATTATGGGTTCAAAATTCTGCATCTAACTTATGTCTATATTTCAAAGATATCTTGTGCTCCATTATTAGAAAGCAAGCTCTTTGGGGAAAAAAAGGACCCTCCCATTTACCCATAAATTCTGAGAATATGGTCTTCTGATTAACTGAAACCACATATGCATTATACAAAAAGCATCCATTTTAAACATTGTAGACCATAAGTAACAACGATAAGTTTAATTCTTATAGTACTTTAAGGTTTGCAAACTGCTTTATGTCCATCATTTCGTTTGATGTTCACAACAACCCTATGAGAAAGTATTACTTGGGGCGGCTAGGTGGTGCAGTGAATGGAGCACCGGCCCTGGAGTCAGGAGGACCTGAGTTCAAACGCGGCCTCACACACAACATAAAAACTAGCTGTCTGACCTTGGGCAAGTCACTTAATCCCAACTGCCCTCCAAAAAGCAAAATAAAAAAAAAAGAAAAAGTGTTACTATAGATCAAGGGATCACAGATTAAGAGACAGAAAGAATTTCAGAGACAAGTTAGTGCTTCTTAAACCGGGAGTTCTGACTCTCAGTTTAAGAAGCACTGAAGGGGTCACAAGTAGAAAAAGCTTAAGAAGCCCTTTATAGCCCTCATTTTACAAATAAGGAGGTTTAGACCCAAGGTGGCTAAATAACCCGTCCCAGCTCACACCAGGAGTAAGATCTATCCTTTGACTGCCAATTTAGCATTCTTCCCAGTGGGTAAAAACTAGAGGAGATGGCAGGACAAGGAGACTGATTTGCCCTTGAACTCATTCCTAGTAAGTATCAGAATATGGGGCAGCTAGGTGGCACAGTGAGTAGAGCGCCGGTGTGGAGTCAGAAGGACCTGAGTTTGGATCCAGCCTCAGACACTTAACACACACAAACAAAAAAAAAAAAAACCTAGCCGTGTGACCTTGGGCAAGTTACTTAACCCCAACTGCCCTCCAAAAAGTAAGTATCAGAATATGAATCCAGATCCTCCTCGTGACAAGTCCAACACTTCAGCAACAAGACCATACTGACACTGTGCTTTCCATAAACTACAATGGCCACAGTATCGCCTCTCTTTCATTATTCAGGAGGCAGTTTTGGGATCATCACGTGTGAACAGTGATAATGAACTTCAATTCTCACTGAAGATTTAAAAAGGAGAGGAAGGGGCTAATGCATCAACTCAGGGAAAGAGTGCTGGATATTAAATCAGATGCCCTAAGTTTAGATCACGTTTCTATTGTACCACCTGGTTGACTATTGGAAAGTTGCTTAGGCCCTTCTCTGGTGCTTAGTTTCCCCATCTATAAAATGTGGGATTGGAATAGATGATCTCCAAGACCCCGCCCAAATGTAAATCTGACATTATATTCTCCAAAAGGTCTCAACAGAACCAGGAGAACAATAATACAATGACTATAATAAGGTAAACAAAAACAATACTCAAGGGGGACAACTCAAAGTAACCTTCAGGCACAGAACAGACAATGAAACATGCTCCCTCCTCTCAGTAAAAAGGCAGGGCACTATGGAAGTGGAGGGTCCTATGCATGGTCATTCTGTTGATTTGTTTGAATCTCCTTTGGTTATTAGTAAATGGGGCAGGAGCAGGGTATACTAGGAAATAACCACAGCATAAAACACAAAAGAAATCAACTGATATTTTTTATTGCTGTTCAGTCATTTCAGTGAGTCCAACTCTTTGGGACCCTGGATTTTTTGGGAAAAGATACTAGAGTGGTTCACCATTTCCTTCTCCAGCTCATTTTACAGATGAGGAAACTAAGGAAAACAGGGTTAAATTGACCAGGGTCACACAGGTAGTACATGTCTGAGTTTGAATTTGAATTCAAGTTTTCCTGACTCCAGGCCCAGTGCTAAACATACTGTGACACCTAAGTACCCTTAATCAACATAACTCAAAATAAATGGAAAAAATTAAGTCCCCCATAATAACTTACCTTTGTAATTTGTCTTATGGGGTATAGGGAGAAATCCAGCTATGATAAAAAATAACAATAATTGGCATTTACACAGCATTTTGAGGTATTTGAAAGACTTGACCTGCCCTATCTCACTTATCTTCACAAAAACTTTGTACAGTAGGTCTCATAGGTATTAACATTCCTATTTTACAGAGATAACCTTATAAAGGTTAAATCATGTGCCTATGGTCACACAGCCAGTAAATGTTGGTGACAAGATTTGAATTCGGGTCTTCCTGATTCTAAGCCTAGCATTCCGGTCATTGAATTCTGGATAAATATATTCTCAATTCATCAGACACTTGATTATGCTGCACTGTCAGGGTGTGCAAGATGTACTCTGCCAAGAAAAGAACTCATGTAAACTTCATGTATTCTGAGTTTCTGGCCAAATTCACAATCCCTAGGGGTTCAAGGTATTGTTTTCTCCGGGGACACACATAATTTCCTGGTTTGCAAAGGAAAGAAAGACCTCGAAAATGTTTTTGGCCCTCTGATAGTTCTTGTAAAACAAGATCTTAATGTGTTATGTATAAATGAAACCAAAACATATGGATTAAGTTTCTTCCAAAGCACATGTGGATTTAATAAAAATGGGAAAGGAGTTAGGGTAAATTGTGTTTTGGATTTTACCAAACCTTAAAATATTTGCAAAATAGTTTGAGATCTTTTTCAAGCTCAATATTCATCTAGAGTTGCTAGTTTTAATTACATTTTTTTTTCAATTACCATCTCTTTCTTTAGTGATTTTCCTAGCTAGAGCTCACATTTTCCAGAATTGTTGGGAGGAACAAAAACAAAAGGAAAGAAAAACTTCTTCCTTTTTTCTGTGTTTATGCGTGTTTGCTCACACACACACACACACACACACACACACACACACTCTCTATCTCTCTCTCTCTCTCTCTCTCTCTCCCTCTCTCTCTCTTCTTCGTCCCTGCATGGACTCTGGCTTCTTTTCCTCCTCTTGGGTTTCTATGTTATTATGTTATTTTTTTCAGGGACAGGGGCAGGAATGGGGGGAGAGTCCTCTCTCTCCATTTTATGTTTTACCATTTTTCCTTGATATATTTTTCCTCTGTTACAAATACCATTTTTTTCATTTTCTTTGAACAGTTAATACAGAAAACTCCATTGTTCTCATCCCCCCCCCCCTCCCGCTCTCTTTCTCTCTCTCCCCCAAAGTCTAAGGCACCTATAACGCTGATTATAAATCACAGTACAAGGAAGCCTATATCTCCTGTCACCAAGGTCATGAGAAATTTTCTACAATGCCCACAACTTACCATTGTCAGAGTAAACCATCTTCTCTCAAAAGAATCCAGAGTTAAGACTTTGTTGAGAAAAGAACAAGAAGAGCAGGATGTGGGAGAAGGGAAGAAAGAAAGAATAAATGAAAGAAGGAAGGGAAAGAATTAAGGCCTTTGAAACACTACTTCCTTTTCCCTAAGGGGGAAAAATGCTAAGATAATTGAAACTAGAAAGTGATGACTATGACCTTTCAGGTGAGTATGTTACCCTTTCTCCATTCTGAGTCCCAAACACACATTGGTTCTGATTAATTTTATTTAAAGTATTATTTATACCTTTTCATTTTTATGCCAAAGTCATTTTCCTATATGTTTACCACCTCCCATAAAAAAAAGTTCCTACTCTTATACCTTCCCTTCTAAGACAGAATATTAAGTAAAACCTATAGAGTTGACCATAACTCAGGATCACAGAAATTTATTAGTAAAATGAGTTTTTAAAACCAGCTAAGGCAACCCAAAGCCACAAAAGAATGCCCTCTACAACACAATCAGTCAAATAGTCACCTAGTTCTACTCAAAGTTCTGCTCTCCCTAATGGGGAGGATAAGAAAGGAAGGGAGAGCCACCACTGCCCAACGGTAATCCATTCCATTTCTAATAGCCCCTCTAACTGTTAGCAAGTTCTTGCTTACCTAAAACAGCAATCAGCCTCTCCAATCACTGTTCTACTCTACAGTGCACAACTGATTAAGCCAAGCCCCTCTTCCATACAGCAACTTTTGAAGACATCAGCATATGGAATATTTCCAAACCTACTACCATCCACAGCACCTCTCTGTCTAATGAATTTAACATTCTTTTGAGTCTTTAAATTTACAACCCTCTGCTCCACTTGGGATTTTTCCCTACCACCCATAGTTCTTTAATATCAATTTTCTAGTAATAAACAGCTACAGCACTTAAGAGATGAGGAAATTTCTCTGCTTAGCTTCTGGACTATATGAGCTAGCCTACTGGAATATATACTATGCTTACTTAATTAGCTCCTCACTGCCATTTGGAAACACTTGTAAGATCTGTCAATAAGGCAAAGGTGCTATTTACTTCCTAGTTGAAAAACATGAATTTCTCTGCCAAGCTTCAAATTAGGAAAAGAGAAAAGGAGGGAGGGAGGGAGGGAGGGAGGGAAGGAAGGAAGGAAGGAAGGAAGGAAGGAAGGAAGGAAGGAAGGAAGGAAGGAAAGAAGGGAAGGAAAGGAGGGAGGGGGGAAGGGTGTCGAATTAAGTTGTGATCCAAGGGCAAGCCCCAGAGCCAGTATTTTTCACAAATATATTGCATTAAAGTTCCTTAATTGGGATTTAATCGAATGATGGCTGAGCTACTGTACCAGCATCTCAAAACCTGTAGGCTAATTATTTCTCTTTCTACAAATGAATAGCAGCTATCGTCCACCAGAGCTGTCTCAACAGCTTCGTGCGCACTAATGAGGTTTAATGACAGTTTGACAGCACCATAAAGGGAGGCAGAGATTCATGACTGGTTGTGGAGTAAAATCTCCTAGGCTGATCACCAAGCTATTTTTACAACTGGGCTAAAGAAAATAACCAAAGCCCTTCTTTAGATGCTAAAACTTCACAGTACAGATTTTCATCTCCATTTTTTCCTAGGAGAATTCAGAATTCACATAATGAAGTGCTGCTCTGGAAAATGGTGCAAATGGTCAGCATTCAGGCAGTGACTAAGAAGACCACAGGACACAACAGAACCTATCAGAACTGTTCCATTACTTATGTAATGGTTTCTTATGAGAAAGAATCCAGAGATATTAGCAAGGGCTCTGTGATGCAGTGAATATAATAAGATCAATTTGTGTTCTAATTTTAGGCTGCCTTAACTTTATTGTTTATATTTCTTTATATTTTCCCTTGCTTTTGAAATGCTATTCTGAAAATAAAGATTAAGTAAGCTCTTAGAATGGTGAGCCATGGTAGAAAGAATGGAGGTGCTAAGAGGTAGGAAGACATGTGTTTAAATCCTACCTTCGGCACCTATTAGTGGGTGACCCTAAGCACCTCACTAAACCATGTTCTTCATGCAACTTCTCATGATCTGTTGGCAAAATCATGGACAGGTTGAGCCCCACATCACTGGAGAGTTCCCTACATTCGAAATCACATATCTGTTGGGTACTTATGCATAAATTGCATAAGCAGAAGTAGTAAAAAGGTAGGTCTACAGAAAAGTGCATTCAACATATGTAAAGAAAAATTTCTAAAACCAAAAAAACACATTGTCTTACTTAAGAATAAATTGCTTTCCTTTAGCCATGTGCTTTCTCCTTCATGGGATATATGAATAGATGCAAAATTTATTTTGAAAATGAAAGTAAAGGCAGGGGAGGGAAGAGAGAATACAGAGTCACCTTTTAGGGAGGGGTGTGGGAAAAATCTACAATGACCATCACAGCCACACACTGACATGTCACTGCTCCCCATTTTATACTGACAGTCATCCAATTCAAACAAGGACACTAGCCACTGAAATTCCTGAGTCAGAAAGCAAACTTGTATGGATATCTCAAAAAAAAAAAAAAAAGAAATCCTCGAAAAAGATGAGTTGGCTAACATCTGGTCTAGTTGTAGTAAGGCCATCCACCATGCCAATACTGCACATTCCATAATGGTGTAATTACGGAATCATAACATCTTTAGATCACAAGGGATGCTGGGGGTCACCTAGTCTATGCCCTGACTTTAGGCAGAACCATAGTAAAATAATAATAGATACATTCAATTTTTGAGGTCAACACAAAAGCAACTTTTATAATCTCCCCCAGTGTCTCAGTTTAACATTTAAAATGATGATAATAATAACAGTTCTCTTTCAAATAGCACTTTCAGGTCTGTAAAACATTTTCTTCAAAACTACCTACAAATTAGAGCAAGTATCAATACCCCCACAAGGGTATTGATGAGGAAATGATGAGGAAACTAAGGCAAAGTGACTAGCCCCTAGTCACAAGCCAATAAATAGTACGTGACATGTAAGAACAAGGGTGTGCCAGTAAATATTTCACAATCCAATCTCCATACACACAACACTATTAGGTTTCACCTGCATTATTAATGTTCTCTCCATCACGTTTTTTAAGTCTAGAAATCATCAAAACAATAAATTAAGCCTTGATTTGCAGTATTTGTCCATTTCTGAGTGTGTCAGCGCTCTCACTGAAAATTTAACAAATGGCTCGTTGGGGAAGACTCCAGCTCAGCCCTGCTTGTGTCACCAGGAGATAATGACTGACAAGTATGCCTTCAAACACCAATCCCTCTGCATATGCAGGGCTGGTAACTCTAGATGGAGAACAAATCCAAGTACCCCAGTGAAAAGTATTATCTATGCTGTAAAATGATTCATTGTAAATCTTTTAACCAAAGAACTCCCAGAGTACAGTTAACAGCAACTCAGGTTCAGGAAAAAAAAATACTGATTTAAGTCTGTTACCTTTTCATGGTTTTCTATAAGGATTTCAACTACAATGTTCTGAAACTTCAGGTCCATGATGGCAGCGACTGTTTCTTCCTGTGGCCTCATCAGTGTTGGTCCAAACACCACTCCCAGATTTGCAACTGTCATGAGATTTTGCTTGGCATGGTTTGAAACACTTATTGTGATAAAAGAAGGGGAAAGAAAAGAGAAAAAATATTTTTTAAGCTGCCACCACCTTGAAATGCAGAATGTGTTTTCATGTTTAACACCAACATTTGTGGAACTCTGGAAAAGGGGCTTGGACACGGGTTAAAATCCCAGCTATGAGCTTTGCAACTTCTGTGACCTACCCCTTAACCTCCCTGGAACTCAGATTCCACCTCAATGAAATGTAAGACCAGAAGATCTCTCAGGTCCTTTCTAGAAACATATCTATTAATTGAGTCAAAACTCAAGTTTTAGAGGGTATTATCTAAAAGTCTGAACTCTGAACTAAGTGGCTGTAGAAATTGGGGCAAAAGTACTTCAATGCTTTGGGCCTCAGTTTCCCAGGAAAATGAGGGGGCTGGGCTAGATCAGAGGTTCTTAATCTGGGATCCATGAACTTGGTGTGTTTGTAATAAAATAATAATACATACATACATACATATAAATACACACACATAAATACATATATGCATCTCTATATAAACATAGATACCTATATGTATTTATTTTGATAATTATAATTTCAGTATAATAAACAGATACATATAATATTACTATGTTTGTGATAACTACAATTTCAGTACAACAAACATGTATACACATATGTATCTCTCTCTCTCTATATATATATATGTTGATAACTATAATTTCAGTATAATTGGTTTCCTTTGTAATTTTCCTTTGTAATCTTATTATTTTATTCATACATTTTTAAAAGTTTTCAAGAAAGGGTCCAGAGGCTTCAACAAACTCTCAAAGGGGACCCACAAAAAAGACTAAGAATCCCTAGATAAGATCATTTCTAAGGTCCCTTCCAGTTCTAAAAGTTTATGTTTCTAAGTCACTCACATTAACATCTCCATGAAATTCCATATTATTTAAAGATGATAAATAAAACTGGGGTGAAAAGATTATGGGATAATAATAGTAGGAGATATTCGTGTGTAATGAAAAAGGGCAAATGTGAAGAACAAAAAGACTTAAAAAAAAACAACTTAGGACAAGGTCAGCAAAATGAGAATATATAGAGTGACCAGAGACATATTTAAAAAAAAAATAAGGAAGAAAAGTGCTAAGACGGCAGAAAGATTTAGAAGGGGACAGAGAACAGGCAAAGTGTTATTTCTCTCATAGATTTATAACTGGAAGGGACCTAAGAAATGATCTGGTCCAACTCTAAAAGCCCACAGAAGTAGATCGAGTGACTTACCCAAGGTCACACAGGTGGGTAAGGTGCCACGTCAGGAATTGAGTTCACATCTCTGACCACAAAATTTACTGGTCTTAGTAGACACTAGGCTACTTTCTAATATTACTCTTCTAATGTTAAATTTCATATTGTCATCATTTTAATCAGACTGTGAAGGGTCTGGATTTAAGGGTTTTGTTTGTTGATTTACACCATATTTAGCTTATTTCTTCAGAGGATTATGCTGCTATTAAGAGTAGTGGTAACAGTAGGAGTAGTAATCATGATAATAGAATAAGACATAGAAAAACTGGAATCCCTTGGAAAAAATGCTCCTAACTAGAGTGGAAAAATTCAGTGCCATGTCCTTCAGTCTATACTTATGCAGGTGTGAAACTAACCTAAACTGCTAAGAAGTTTTAGGCCTCAGTCAGTCTGAATTAGTCAAGGAGGAAAAGAATATCCTATTCCCTTTCTTCCCTTCAGACCAAACCCTATGTTGCTGGCAATGTCCTTAAGTAAATAATTATACAAATTCATGAAATATTAGATTTCAGCACTCTTCTCCAAAACACACACTGTGAGTCAAACTTCCAGCCTGCTTTTACAGGTTTGGTTCCTGGTACTGTGTACACGAGCCCCAACTCAACTTGTTACAAACACAGCTCACCAGGACCATGATCCATCTCCTGCAACACATGGAGAAAAGGAATTTCAAAATTAAAAAAGAAGAAGGGGCTTACTTGGTCAAGTGTTTCACCAAAATGTCCAACATTTCTTTATTTTTCTCTGGGAGTCTGTGGACCAGGAAATGAATAGCATTGACTCGAGATTCTGGGCTGCCACACTCTTGAAAAATAAATAAGATAGTCAGTAAAAATATACCAGACCAAAAATACCCCTAAAATCAACATCTCATGCACCAGTTTTGTTTTCCACATTTGGTTATTTCCAAATGGGGAAGATATGAAGTTGTTTCTCCTCAATTGTTCAAACTGATCCTGCTCTCTCTGCCATGGCTGAAATCACCCCCCTGTGCAGTGAGTGGGGGGGTGATAGAGGAAGAGGAGGAGGAGGGGAGAGCTGAAAACCAATGCCTTCCCCCTCCAGGTTATATTTAAAAAGACAGCTGTTGCCATTTTTTCCTTTTGCTGCATGCACTTAGTTTCAGCTCAGAAGTAGGCTGAAATCTCATGCCTGGATCATTGGCCCAAGATATGAAAGACAAAGGCAGCTCCTAAAGCCTTCTGCATCAATCAGCCTCTACCAAGACTTAGGACCTGCTGACTGCATAGCACATAAACTCCCTTCCAAAAGATCCTAGGATATCACACTGGATCTCAGAAAGGTTAAAGTCAATAATAATAACATGATATTTCTATAGCTCCAGAGGGTTTGCAAAGCACTTTTGTCCAAAACATTTCATTACAGCCTTATAGCAACCCTAGAAGATGGGAGCTATTATTATACATGGATAAAGCACGAGATTCAGGGGATCAGAGACTGAGAGTCAGAAGGGACCTGAGGAGTTTATCGGTGCTTTGATGTGCTATTTCCCCAGAGTAAAATAAAAGTTTCCTGAGGGCAGAAGTGGTTTCATTTCTTCCTTTATAGCCCAAGCATAGTATGTGGTAAAAAACCTTTAAAATGCTAGTTAAATAGAAATTAATCTGATCCAATCCTTCATTTTACAGGTGAGGAAATTAGGGCAGAGAAAGGTGAAATGATTTCTCTAGATCACATGGCTGGTAACTGGCTAGGAATGTGCAGGGAAGGGATTTCGAACCCAAGCTTTTTCCACACCATCTATCACTTAAGGCTATCACGAATAAAGACGTCTTAGAAATAAAGTAAATCTATCACTGGCTACAACAGTAAAATTAACAGAGCAGTTGGGTCATTAAAGAGAGAAATAACAACAAATAAATTCTCAATCTGGAGTGAAAACCAGACACTCTGTCCACAAGAGTGTCACATGTTAAATAAATGTTGAGAAATCTGAGGGGATTGAGGCATAAGCAACTGCTGTACTACTGTTGTTCTTCAGAGTGGTGACTTTTTTTAAAGAGAACTCAGAGGATGGACTGAAAAAAAATCACAAAATAATTTTATAGGAATATGAAATTCCTTGTACTATAATCACCAACAAATCTGAAAACTTGGACATAGAAAATACATTTCATCTATATACATTTCCAATCAATTATTAATTTATACATATACATATATGCAAATTTCAAAGTACTTATTCACTAAGTAACGTAAGATGGGTTAATAACCACACATATACTTATACACACTATGAATATGATTCATTGAAAAATAATTAAAAATTAACTTTTTATAAGAGTCACTTCCTCCTCCCCCCAAAATACTTTCCCATAGTAGTTTTTATCACCTTTTGGGGAAACCAATTTAGAGTTAAGGTTGGTATTTTAATTATCCTTAACCTTCTGTTTCTAGGCCCTCCCATTACAATATTATAGATTCTCACAAGGATACCTGAGTTACTAAAATGTCCTCCTTCTTAACCAAAAACATATTGAATTATGTTTTGTCTACCCCTCCACTCAAATTGCTTATCACTGATATAACCTTAAGAAAGTCATAACCTCTCTGAGACACAGTTTCTTCATCTGTAAAATGACTAATTGGCATCTGAGGTTTCTTTCAGACTGATTTTACGTCATCATGGCTTACAGGTGTCATGCAGAGAACAGGCTCTCAAAGGTACTCATATCAAGTATGGACCTGGTGGTGAATATGACTCCTCTTAGAAAGCAAAGCCGAAAACCAGAATTATTTTGACTGGGGTTAAAAAAAAAGATGGGGAAAGGTGGCAATTGCTTAAGAAGACCACCTTGGCCCACCCTAGGCTAGTTAGAGGCCTCAGAGAGAGGCTCATCACAAAATGCTGACTCCATCAAAGACTATCCAATAAGCATAGAAGAGTTATTAATCTGCTTCCCTGGACCAACAAACTAAAGCAATGAAATTGTGCCTCTCCTGAAATACTGAAGAGGGCTAGTGTTAAACATTGTATCTGTCAATTTTTCGCAGGTGTACGATACACATATGGTACCTATACTAATGAAGTATCAAAACTCTGTGTCTCCTGAAATACTCTGGTATATAGGTTTGGTGTTAAATATATTTTGTCAATTTGTTGAAGGTGTACAATGCACATATGGCATCTATACTAACACTAATCCAGAAGACTCCATTCCTGGAGTTTCCTAGATTTACTGTGCCAGTAATTTTTAAAAATTATTTTAACAGTAAAATATAAAATCACCCAAAGCATTATTGGCATTTCTACCTGTGCAAGAGGAGGAGGAAACAGAAGAGAGAAGAAGGAAGAGAAGAGAGGAAGGAAGGGGAGGAGGACAAGGAGGAGGAAGAAAAAAGGAAGAGGAGGAGGAAGAAAAAAGGAAGAGGAGGAGGAAGAGGGTGGAGGAAGGTGGGGCAGGAGGAGGAGGAGGAGAAAAAGAACTTGCAGCAGGGTACCAATGTTCCCCAACAATAAGACAGATATGGTCTCCACCTTCCTCATTTAAATGAGATTCAAATGAGATAATATTTTAAAGCACTTAGCACAGTTCCTAGCATATAGCAGGCACTTATTAAATGTTTCTTTTCTTTCTTCCTTCAAAGGAAATTTGAACACAGCTAACCAAGAAATACAGCATCAGAAAGGACCTCAGCAGATTAACTAATCCAAACCCTATTTGAGACACTCCTTCTGAGAAGTAAGTTTTTGGTTACTTAGCTTCCCTTTGAACATCTCCAGTGACAGGGAACTCACTCCTTTTCAAGAAAGGGAAATTCATTTGAATAAGTCATTAGGAAGTTTCTTCTACTGAGTTAATGTACCTCCTTGTAACTTCAATCCATTGGTTCTAATTCTGGGCCTCTCTCCTTACTCTCCCCCAACTCCATGGAATTCCACATGACCAACCTTTCAATCACAGGGTGTCCCAGAAGTCTTAGTGAGGTTTTGTGATTAATGTTTAACACTGCATTAATACTTTTGGGACAACCTACATAGGCTTCCTTTAACCAATATTCACAGAACAGGATTTAAAGTTCCCATACCATCCAAGATCCACCCTCCTAAAAAATAAAAACAAAAAAGTTACTCCCCACCCCCACCAATTAGCACTAGGTTCCGGTACTTTATAAAACAAATAAGTAGATAATTTATTTTCTTTTTTATTGTGTCAGAAAAAAAGAAAAGAAATGGTGATCATACCGAGACCAAGAACTCCACAAATTAATTTACAGATTCTCATCCAAAGTACCAGACCTCTGAGGGTGTGTGTGTGTGTGTGTGTGTGTGTGTGTGTGTGTGTGTGCATGAGTGCGTTGAGAAGAGAGGAGAGAGAAGGTTTGGGGAGAGATCCAAGAGAATCCTTCACACCTCTGAGGGCAGACGACCTCAATACCAACAGAACCAATTGAAAGTAGCTACAAATGGCTGAGAAGGTATACAGACTCATTGGAGGCTGTGGAGACATCAGACAGTGTCTATTTCCTTGGCTGAGCTAACAGAACCTTCAGCACAATCAGATGGCCTCCACAACTAAGTGAAAAAGACTGGTCAACGCTAACTCCAAATTTCCTAAAACTCTATAAAAGGTGATGACACTCTTTCCAATTTCGCCCAGCCAATGGCAGCCACTGTTTCATTCACTGCCTTAACACTGTCTGAATTCATGTTTTCATATATATATATATATATATGAAAGAGCCTTTTTAAAAAGTGTACAGGGATAAGGGGGAAGAAGACACAAGACAAAAAATAATTCAAATAGAAGAACACTGACATTTAAAATTAGAGGCTGCTTTCTAAATTTCGCCCCTTAAACTATGCTGTTAACATGCGTGGTTTTTCTTATTAAAAAGTTTATGAGAGATATAATTCCAACCATAACTCTCTTAGTTATAAATCCATGCCAAATGCTACACTAGGCAGAGTGCTTCTTTGAGACTGGAAATGAGATTTCATTTCCTGGTCTTACTGCTCTTCCAATCAGCCTGCAGACTCCTTTAGAATGTCACCATAAAATAGCTGGGGGAAGCTTTTCTCACAATCACAGAAGCTCAGGAGGTGAAAAGAATCTCCCAAGAAATGAAAATGATATTTCAAAAGCCCAAATCAGCTCAGGTCAGGCCACTACCCAATACAAGAGCCCCTGGGAACTCCGGTCGCTTTTAAGACAAAAATATAATCTCCTCTTCAGCTTGGTCTTTGCAGGCCACCCAGATCTAAATCTTCCCTCACATTACTCTCTCCTTCACATGTTTCAGCCAAACTGGTCTGTTTGCTGTTCTGTGAACTTGGCTTCCCATCTCTCAGTTTGCACAGGAAATTGAAACACTAGAAATATACTCCTTCCTCTGTACCCCTTAGAAGACTTAGCTCCTTTTAAGATTCAATGAAAGGTCAAAAGATATCAATTTTTAAAAAATTTCTAAGTTTCAAATAAGGGGCCACACTCAAGCAGGGAAGCTCTTAACCTGGGAACTGTAAACTTATATTTTGGTTTCCTTGTCATTTTGTGTATTTTATTTTATGCATTAAAAATCATTCTGAGAAGGGTTCCATAGTCTTTCCTAGAATGCCAAGGTGGGAGCCATGACACAGTTAAAAAACCCTCTCATGCAGGAAATTATTTTTCCTAGTTAATCTAGATCTCTCCTAGTTAAGCGATCTCTTCAAATTATCTCGTACTTGTTCATCCAAGTAAATGTTTTATCCCCCAAGAGAAAGTAAGCTCCATAAAGGGCAAAGGCTGTTCCTCTTCTGATCTTTACATTGCCAGGACCCAGCCCAAGGCCGTACACATGGTAAGTATTTCACAAGGACTTGTTCAACTGAAACAGGTCCTATGAGGTCAATGCACTTATATAATGTCTCTCCGTGAGTATGCCAAAGACTCCTACAGGAGAAATTTTGTAAATCCGTCATTTATACTGCCATCCTCACCTATTACCTCTCATGGGATCTAACCTTTGGCTATGCTTTATCTATATAAAGTACAGTAAATTAAGTGTTTTGATGCCGCCCAAAACAAGAAAGTAGGCAAACCTCGCTCACAGTTAACATATAGAGTCCCTGGTAACTCCAAGCTTTGCCCTGTGACCATTCATTCTTCAACTCCCAAAGCATGATGGACCAGACCTGGCGCCCTTCTGCTCTTTCCAGTCTCTAAGGCAAACAAGACAGAACCACTCTCCTCCAAGTCAAGTTGAATTTTCTCTTCGCCTGGTTTGCCAAAAGTGCCACAGGGTAGAAAATCAAAACGACCAACCATGTGTTGGAATTTCTTCCAACAGAACTCTCCCCTATCCCTCCCTCCTACACCTTCTCTCTCAAAACCCTCAATTCCCATGTGGAAACATATGACCAAACAGAACTATATTCCTACAGCTTTCAAACATCTATTTTAAGTGGTTCATTCTAATAAGGCTGGTGAATTCCTTTCCTACTGTAACATACCAGGAACCTCCAGGCTAACCTGTATGCAAACCTCACAAGGAGAACTTTAAGAAGCTCTTTTGAAGTGAGGTTTAGGCAACAGTAAGACTTAGTCAAAGGGCTTAGCTCAGGAGGATATTTCTCCCCTGAAGATTATGCTAGGAAACAAAAATAGCACCAAAGCAACAGTCTGCAGACTTAGTTCTCGATCCCTAGTGTTTCATATACTGTGAGCGGGGGCGGGAAGGGGGGGGAGGGGCTGGCAGGAAAATATCCATACTGTTGGTATTTTTCACACTAAATGGAATTACAGACAAAAAATTTTTGGTATGAGAACAGATTCAACTTACTCTTTTCTTCCAAAATTTCTCATAACCCCCTTTCATCACGAGGGTATTCCCACATCCCTGGACAATCACTTATGAGTTTTATCAGTACATTTTAAACCTCAAAGCTTTCTTCTCAAGGGGAACTTGAAGAGCTGGGGTCTTGAATTCTACAGCTAGTGCTAAGCCATCTGGCCTGTTACTTGTCTATGCTAGGCCTCAGTTTCCTTAATCTATTAAGCTGTTAACACTGATCTACCTCCAGAGGCCAGGGTGACTGTTAGGCACTTGTCCAATGTCCACAGGAGGAATGCAAAGTAATAAAAGAAAACTAATCCAAGAATTCCCAAGATGGAGATAGGATATAGAGTAATGGAACCCTGCAAATTCAGCTGTCCCCTTCTATATTACTCTCCCTTCGGGATGCTTTTACACATGGAACTGTTTTTTAAAAATAAAATTAATCTTCACAAAATAATATAAGATTCCCATGCTGATTTTTAGTATACTATGACAGGCTAATTTCTTCTACACAAGTATCAACTATTTTTCTTAAACCATGAACACTCTTCCCTAAATATACTAAGCAGGGCAATTATTAAATTTCAACCAAGGTTCTTCTTTCTTTTTAAATTTTCATACAGCATAATCCATGGTGAAAAAAGATTTGTGTAAAACTCTACCTCCTACATGGAGTCTTTCTTCCTGATTCAAGCAAGACTTTCCCCTAACCAATAAAATTATTTTGTACTGATTTTCATCTATGTCAATGCTTTTTCTAATTTAGCTTTTCTTTTTTTTTCTTTTTTCTTTTAGGAAGGCAATTAGGGCTAAGTGACTTGCCCAAGGTCATACAGCTAGTTTTTGTGTTGAGTGTTTGAGGTCAGATTTGAACTCAGGACCTCCTGACTCCAGCACCAGTGCTCTATTCATTGTGCCACCTAGCTGCCCCTTTAATGATTTTTTTTTTTTTTTTGCTTTTTGGAGGGCAGTTGGGGTTAAACAACTTGCCCAAGGTCACAAGACTAGTAAGTGTTAAGTGTCTGAGGCAGGATTTGAACTCAGATCCTCCTGACTTCAGGGCTGGTGCTCTATTCACTGAACCACCTAGCTGCCCCTATGTCAATGCTTCCTCCCCCCCACCCCCGAGCCCCCGGCAATAAATGATAAGCTTATTGAAGGCAGTAACTGGTCTGCTACTTTGGTCTTTGTCTCTGATGTGAAGGCCCTCAGTAAGTACTTAACAAAGAAATGCTTACAAATACTTACTGGCAGGAATGATGAACTCTCCATGTAAATCATATGTCATAAGGGGCTCTGGAAGACTTCTGTTAAAAACAAATAAAAGGACATCAAATTACCAAAAGCAAATTCATGTGCATCAGATCTGTCTATATTTGTCACAAAAAAGGTTTTCAATGTGCTGGGATGTGACCCCCTTCCTGAAGAGGAGCCTTTTAAAGTCACAAAGCTACATTTCCAAGGATGACCAATGCAAAAGGCTCACCTTATTAAGAGCTATTTGCATAAAGTGTCATGCAAAAGCTAACAGCTGGCAAATCACTGCCTAAATTAAACCAATGATACCACACAATCAATTTTAGGAAAGATAATTTAGAATAATGGATCATTTTTTTAAAACAAATTGATAAATAGGATGGATTACCAATACAAAACTGTTTTTAGAAAGGTTAGGAATTAGGAAGATATGGACATTGTGTATAATTATAGTAGAAATGTCATTTCAAATCTGTCTACAGATAATTAAACAAAGATACTGGAAAAAAAAAGCAGTATTTTCTTCCTTTGCCCAAATTGCTTTGAAGAAACACACAAAACCCTTGATTTGGGTGCATTGAAATAATAAGAGGAAACAAAATATATTAGTAACGACAAAAATTCAAAAACATTCACTCCCTGCATTCCTAACCCAAAAATACAAAATGGCCAACTAAAAATGGTTTTCCCTCTGCTGGAGTACGTGGTTCAAACCACCCTACTTCCTCCTTCTCTTTCAAACTGGTAAAACCCCAGTGAAACTCTTATCATTAACGAATATTAGGAACACCTTCTAAAGCTTAAAAACGCTATTAAAGGAAAGCCACTAATCTCTTATCTCCTTCTCACCTGTTTCCCTTCTATCTGCCCATCATCCTAATACACATATTATAGAGGCCACAGGATCATTAGTTTAAAGCTATATAGGACCTTAGAGGTCATCTAATCCAACCCCCTCGTTTTTACAAATAAAGAAACTGAGACTGAAATAGGTCAGTGAAGTCCAGGTTCTCCCAGTTAGCACCTATGAGGGGCAGGATTTGAACCCAGCACTATAAAGACTCTAGGTGGCCCAGTGTACCTGAAGTCATGAAGACCTGAGTTTGAATCCTGACTCAGTCATTTACTGTGTGATACTGGGCAAGTCATGTAATTTTTCTGTGCCTCAGTTTCTCCACTTGTAAAATGGTAATGATAAGAACAACAATAATTACCCTATGCCTCACAGGGATGTTGTGAGGATCAAATATGACAGAAGGTGGTTGGTGGTGGTTCTTCACTCTCAAAGAGGACCAAAATGACATCACCATGTTGGGGTCAAGACACAGTGTGTCCCACTGTGGCTGATCAGACTAATATGAGCTAGGAAGGCTCTATCACAGGGTGGGCACAAATGGTCCATACGAACATTTGAAATTGAGATGTCTCTAAATCTACACATTTCATGTTTCTTTTGAGTTACTGAAATTCTGCTTTGCTCATAAAGCACAGCTCCTTCTTTGATGTGGGCACATGCACACGTGCATGTGCATACACACAAATCCATGAACCCTGGGATTCAAATCAGCAAACACTTATCTTTGCTGTTCTTTAGTCATTTTTCTGTCATGTCCAACACCTCATGAGCCCATCTGAAGTTTTCTTGTCAAAGATACTGGAGTGGTTTGCCAGCCCTTTTTACAGATAAGGAAACTGAGGCAAATAGGGTTAAGTGACTTGCCCAGGGTCACACAGCTAATAAGTGTGTGAAGGTGGATTTGAATGTAGGAACAAAAGTCTTCCTGACTCCTGGCCTGGCACTTTATCAACTACACCACCAAGCTGCCCTTAAACATTTGTTAAGCACATATATCTGCAAGAAACAGTGTGGTACATAAGACCTGAGGTCAAGTACACACACACACACACACACACACACACAATATGTAACCCTACAGACAAGTTTTTAGCTTCAAAATGCCCTAAGCAAATTAGGAAGACTAGAGCTTGCAGAGAGAGTGCCAAAAGAAAGTAATAGGAGTTTCCTCTCCTGGAAACCGGGGGTCCCTCATGCCAAAAAAATTACAGGTCCATTTCCCATCCCTATCTCTACTACATGCAATGTATGATGCTACCTAAAGCAAATTAAATAATCCCGGTCCTCCAAGCGCTTATGTTACATGTAGACACACAGCACAGAAGACAGAGTACTGGGACTGGACTCAGGAAGACCAGAGTTCAAATCAGGCTATGTGACCCTGAAAAGTCACTGAACCTGTGTCTCCCTCAGTTTCCTCAGCTGTAAAATGGGGATAATAAAGCATCTACCTCCGAAGGACATTATGGGGATCAAATGAGATAATATCTGTAAAGCACACTGGAGACCTGAAAGTGCTATATAAATGCTAGCCGTTATTATTAGTATTAGTGTTATTATCACATTCTACTAAGTCCTGTCAGAAGAAGCAAACAAGAAATAGTCATGAAAAGGGACATTCTTGTAGAAGAGAAAACTAGAAAATGCTAAGAAGAAAAAAATGAGCAGGCTTGAGGGACACAGGGAGTCAGGGTGGGGGGGCGGGGGAGGGAGCAACATGAAGATTTTAATTCCAGGGCTGCTGAAACATATTCACAACTTTTTCCAATGAGTGTGCAACCTAGGATATAAGGCCACCACAACCACTTTACATCATGCATAATAAATACCTCTAATGCTGGGGCAGCTCAAATCAAATGCCAACTGTTATAAATAGACTCTCTGCATGCTGTTTGACGGCATCCCCTGACTTCCCTCCCCATATGCTTCTGGGTCCCATCGTCCTATTACAACAAGCCGCATAATGAGACTGAGAATCTACCTTCTTAGCTGTAGGACAATTAGCACCTCCTATCGGCTACAATGTGGGGATGAGGGAGGTAGAGTCTAACCACAAGCAAAATTCCATTGTAAGCAATTAAAAAGAACAGGCATAATGAGAAAGAAGAGTTTGGAGAGGATGCTCCCAGTAAGTCCTTGAGGAGATGATAGGCCATTAAGCGTCCCACAGTGCACCTCTGGGGATTTTTCCAATGTAATGTTAGGTTTGTGCTGATTTTTTTTCCCATCTTTAAGAAATAGTATTTGTTATATGGGACAGCTCTCTGGAAGATAGGGAAGGGAAGGGAAACTATGGTGATGTAAAAAACAAAAGACATTCATAACAACTTATCAAAAAATACATTATAACAAAAGGCAAAAAGGAGGCATTATAGGACTGTGGAAAGAATACATCACAGTCCTACACCTGGGCTCACACCCTTCACAATCAGGATGGACCTCAAGAATCTGGTCCCCCAGCACCTGGGGAAGTTAACCCACTTATTTGGGGAGCTCCAACCTTAAACACAACCAAGATGACTGGTGAGAGTAACTACAAATTAGCCTTTTGTCATTAAATGGCCCAGCAAAAAACTTCACATCCTATCCAGACATCCACCCAAACCACCTTGCCATTCACCTGCCAGCATGCATACCCTCTGCCACACACCCCTCGCCTCTCTTTCCCTGGCCACCACTGTCCTCCCATATGTGTTGTTTTTCACTATTAAAACTCCCTCTACTAAGCTCCTGGAGGGCAAGAGCTATCACTCCTATTCTATTTGTATCATCACCACTTAGTCTAATGCCTGTCACTTAATCTTTTTTCATTCACTCATTCCTCCAAACTCCCATTTCCCCTACAGTGGAAATCTAGCATAATGTATACATTGCTGAAAATGGAATTTATAGTCTAATAAGAAGTGAAACAGTTGGCACCTGATGACTGTAACCAAGTAGAAGGGAAAAAAGGGGATTCTGAACCCAGGAGGGGAAAGAGGAAAAATGCCATGCACAAGATAAACCACATCCTTTTCCTTCTCAGAGCTCTTGGATTCTCTTTTATTTTGGTAGGTGGTTTTGAAGGTAAGGTGGGCTTTTTCTGGCTGAGGTGCTTGGGGCATCAGAGGAGGGAGAGGTGACATGAACTGAGCAGGAACCGCTTTCCAAACAGAATCCACATTCATTCCCTTGAATAGCTATGCAGACATTTTTATCGGCTGAATTCGTTTTCTTAGGCAAAAACTCCACAGGCAAAATGAAAGTGGACAAGAAAACTCAACTGTGTTCTCCTTGGGGTCTCACCAGGAAACTCGTCAGCAATGGCTAATTCTAACTACAGTTATCTCAGCTATAAATAACGCCAGGAAGAGAGAGCTGACACTAAGCAGAGTATTTTGAAAGTAGATTTTTCAATGCAACCAAGACATAGGCAATATTCTCAAGGAGAGACAACGTATCTAGATTGAACACTTCACTATATCTAGATATCTATAATCTATATAAATTATATAAATCATATAAATTATATAAATATATAAATAAATATGAATCAACTATACAAATGCTCTCTTTACACTAATTATTCAAAATAACATGAAACCCAACAGGTCAAAGGAAGATAATGGGAATAACATGGAAGGAGAAACAATGGCCAGAGCCCAAGCTGTAGAGATTATATTACAGATTACCTTGAGCCAGATAGCAAATACTCTGCCACAACTAAAAAGATCCTTTGGTTCCAACACTAACCTTCTTTAATAAGAAGCACGGGAGAAAAACAAAAAAGCAAAGAATTTCATTTAATACCAGAGGAGTAAGGTAACTAATTATGACTGAAAACATTCACCCAGTAAACTTGGAAAATCATAATTGCTAGTTTTCTTTTATTTCTTTACATCTTAGGCCACGTATGCATATGTGTGTTTATACACACACATAGACCCTGGTAGCAGAAAGAGTACTTAACTGGCAGTCAGAGTATTGGGTTCAAGTCTTGAATCTAACACTTACTGTAGAATCATAAATATGGTTTAAGATCCTTGGGCCTTAATTTTATCACCTACAAAATGGAGCTGATAATATCTGTCCTAGCTGCTCCACAGGGTCAGTGGGAACCAAGTCTTATGCAAAATCATATGGCAATACAGAAATATTTGTTATTCTTATTTTTTAATGAATCCTTTTACTTGCCTTGGGACAGGAGACTCCAAGCAAGCTGGCTCCCTCTACCAACACAGACCAGCTCCTGCTTTACATGACCAGGAACCTCTTTTTCCTATCATAGGCATAGGCATAGGTATAGGCACAAGAATTATGATATCATTGACATAGGACAGTGGAACTCAAGTATTTTGGTTTCAAGAATCCTTTAGGCTCTTGGATGACTTCAAGGAATTTTGATAAGAATTATACTTATTGATATTTACAGTACTAGGAATTAAAACAGCCTAATATTATTATAAAAATAATTTTGATGTTATGAACCCCATTAAAGGATCTTGGGGTCTTCGGGAGGGTTCTCAGAGAGGATGCTCCCAATAAGCCCTTTGAGGAGACGACACATATTGTTAAGTTGGTACTGATTTTTTTCCTCCTTTTTTTTTTTTCATCTCTAAGAAATAGTATCTTATTCCACGGGATGGCTCTCTGGGAGGTCGGAAAAGGATACTAGGAGGAACTATGATAATGTAAAAAAACAAAAGATATCAATAAAAGCTTATTTTAAAAAAATTACATTGTAACAAACAGCAAAAGGAGGCATCATAGGGTTGTGGAAAGAATACTTTCAGGACTGCTGGTATAGTGGATTTCCAGGTGAAGAAACTCCCTCTACTAAAGCAGACTGACACGTTCTCTTCAATTTATAGTCTTATAAGAGAGTTGCCCAGAAAAGGTTAAGTGATTTATATCTCAGAATTAGAACCTGAGCCAAGGTATTTATGACTGAAGCTAGATCTCTATCAACTACCCCAGGGTGTCTCACATTTATTATTACTACTGGTACCTCTAATACTAGTAATATTACTACTACCACCACCACTATCACTACTACTATTTGGATATATCTATATTAGCATATTATTAATATTGTTGATTATTCTGTTTTATTATATTAATTATTAATATCTATTAATATATTATTTGGATATTGGTCCAGAATAATTATAATCATTTTTATCATTTAATTGAAGCATTTACAAGATGGTATAACAGAAGCCTGAAAGTACTGGGTGTATTGGCATAGCCCAAGGTCAACTGTCTACAACTTAATAATAATAATGATAACTTATGTCACAAGTTACTGCAATACAAATATCACTGCTTGTGTTAGTCTGAGAAATTCCCAGTATGGGAATTCCCTCCACTAATGAAGATTACAACCTATGTTTAGGATGTAGGTTTCTAAAGTGTTACCAGACCTATATCAAGGTCAAATGATGTGTCTCTGGTCATTCAGCTACCAAACGTACATATGAAGATGGATTTGTACCCACAACTTCCTGATGCTTTCATGCTCAAGCTTTTATCTAGTATGCCAAGTAGCCTCTCACTTACACATAATTTATAAAAAAAAAATCATCAAAAAATAGTTATGATCAGTACCCCTTTAAACTATCAATTCAGAGCATTTGAATTAAATAGTTGTGTCTTCTGAAAAAACTATGCCTCGGAAAATCAAATATTCTATCTACTTTACATAAACATAAAGCCTATTTTTTTTAAAGCAATTGGGATTAAGTAACTTGCTCAAGGTTACACAAACAGTGATTATTTATGTGTGGGTGCTCATTTTCTGAGACCGGACCAATCCCGGGTCATCCCAACTCCAGGCCAGCACTCTTACTCACTGCGCCACCTAGCCACCCCAAGCCTATTTTAAAATAACAATATTGTCTTTTACAAAATCAGGAGGCCCTATCCTAAACACAAGGTGTGGATCCTGATCATAATTCTCAGCACTTAATTCTATTCTTATTTCTCCTTCTACCTCAGGCTGCATATGTATAGGCTAATTCCAGAATCATAAACCTAATCCTATTGAATTACATTTCTCTTTTTTAAAGCAACTCAGCTCATAAAAAATTTATATACTTTTTCCCATAATTTTATCTCCAATTAGAAAAATTAGTTAATAAAATAGTTTTTCCCCTTTAAATCCCACATTTCTACTCTCCTTTTTTTCTTCCCATTCTTTTGACATTTTCACATAGACTATGAAACTTAACTGTGCTGAAAAAGCTTATCAAATCAAAGCTCCTCCTCAGTTTTGTGTGGAAAAGTTCTAGAGGCTTTACACACCCATGGTGTTTACGTGGTTCTCTTCTCCATGATTTAAGTCAGTAAAAACCCTGAGCTTTGATGTTTAATTTACAAACATAATTCGGGCGTTCCCAAGTTCTAAAAGCAACATTTGAAAAATCTCATGAGGTCCCACCTTCCTTTCTGAACTCTTGTTGTTGGCAGTAACTCAAGTCACATGACAGATGCTCTGATTTTTGACATGAAGAATGATTTAAAAGCCAATTATGTGCTGAAAAACCTGTTTAATTATCAGGCAAAATCAATACTTTCTTTCCCCCCATGAGGACACACTTAAGGGCTGAGGCTTGGCATACACTCCAATGCCTAGCAGTCTATGAGCTAGGAAGAGATGGACAATTTAGATAAACAAAGGGAAAATAGAAAACTCTTCCTAACTCTCCATAAGCCCATCCTAGATTCAGTGAAATGCACTGACCCATCTTTGTATCTCCATCTGTCCTTAGCAAAATAAATAAGTGTCAGAGCTCTGACAAACTAGACATGGTCTTTCCCAGAATGAGTTCTCCATCAACTTGCTGACCACTTGAAGCCTGACCAAAACTTAACTTCAAATGAGGAAAGTTCCATGAAACATTACATGTGCAGGATCTTTTCTTAAATTTCATCTTGAAGGCTGCATAGTGAAAGCACTGGCTTCCACACAGTTAATATTCCATTTCCTGAACAATCCATCTACTCCAACTGAAGTTCAAATCTCCAACTTACCTCAAATACTGTTTTAGAGCACTTGTTATAGTCTTCACTTCCCAATCTAAGGAATTTTCAAGGTCCACTTCATTGCATGTTTTGGCATCTAATGAGCAAAAACAGAAATGAAAAAGTTAAACCTCATAGAACCAGAGAAACTCTTTACCAACCCACAAATCATCAATTCTTATCAGACCAAAATCAAAATAGTTAACTCCATACTCATCTAACAAATGCACCAAATATCAATTATTAACCACGTATAATATACGTATTATTAAAAACCTGTCAGTAATAGCACCATAGGTATAATTTAGGCTAGTGTTACCAAGTTATCTAGAGGAAGAGGGTAGTCACTGACACCAGCAACAAAATGGAAGAGGAAAATGGGAACGAGTCAGCCACTGTATTACAGTGAAAAGAACAATGGATAAAGAAGTCTTAAGACCCAAGTTCAAATCCCAGCTCTGGCATATATTATCCAATGATCCTAGAGAAGTAAATTAACCTCTCTGGATCCCAGAGATGTTATCTGTAAAATGAGGGA
Organism: Gymnobelideus leadbeateri; assembly: GCA_011680675.1. Classification (NCBI taxonomy): domain Eukaryota; kingdom Metazoa; phylum Chordata; class Mammalia; order Diprotodontia; family Petauridae; genus Gymnobelideus; species Gymnobelideus leadbeateri. The sequence continues at coordinate 161,846 of WOXC01000786.1, forward strand.
GCTGACTGGATGGATTCTCTTTTTAAATTTATTTTTTTTTAATTTTCAACATTTATTTCCACAAGATCTTGAGTTACACATTCCCCCCTTCTCTCCCCTACCCCCACCCCAAGATAGCTAGCATACTGAATACCCCTTCCTTTGATCTACTCTCTCATATCTTCCCCCATCCCCCCATTACTTTCTTGTAGGGCAAGATGGATTTCTATAATCCATTGCCTGTATATCTTATTTCCTAGTTACATGTAAAAAACAATTTTTAATACTTATTTTTAAAACTTTGAGTTTCTGACTGGATGGATTCTGAAGTCCTTTCCAAGTCTAAACCTATGACCTAATGGTCTTTCATAGATTGACAACTGCCAACTAAGGCAACCTTCCTTTTATGAGAAATGTACCAATAATGGGTGTGGTCAAAAGAATATAGTATGTCCTTTGTAACCTGATGGGAAACTACAGTTAATAGAACAATGGCTTCCTATATGTCATCAAATCAACAGCAAATACATCAGGAGAACTTGATTCTGTAGTTTAGAGCATAACACATTCCATGGGCCACTGATCTCTCTTGAAGACTTAAGGAAAACCGGATCATAGATGAGGCAATGTTTCCATCTATATATAAGCCAATAAAGTCACTGTAGCAAGGTACAACATAGGCCAACCTTAGAATCTGGAAGACCAGTGTTCAAAAACCCAACTCTGACATTTACTGGTTGGGTGACCTTCCTATGGCAAGTCACCTCATCTCCACATTTATCCAGGCAACTCTCTATGACCAGCCATAATGGCAATTTGCCAATATGTACTGTGAGAAGGAGTTTCCACATGAGACAGCACAAGAAGCACTGGATTTGATATCAGAAAACCTGGTTTACTCCATAGGTTTGCTCTATCATTTACTGTCTACGTGACCCTTAGCCTTTCTGGGGCTTGCTTAGTTTCCTCATCAGTAAAATGAGAGGGTTATCTTGATAAAATGAGGTGAATAGACATTTGCGGTCCTTTCCAGAACTATCCTATGATGAAATCAGAGATCTGGACATCACCCAAAAGAAGTTCTTATAAGTGTTGCTATTTCCAATTTTTTTTCTTTTGAGAATGGTTTTACCTACCTCACCCAGCATTCAAGGACTCTATCACAGGCTGGTACAGAAGTTATGACTGGCTCCATTTCTGACCTGGATCCATTTATCTCTCCTTATGGCACCTGATGGCCCCCTCCTCCTAAGTGCTCACCATATTTGGTGCTGGACTTAATGATGACACCTGCTTTGCTTTAGCCCCTACCGTGGCTCTGAACTCCTGAAGTGACTCACTAGGCTCAGCTTCCCCTGGTAGCAGCAATTACAGGCATGCATCACCATACCTGCTATTTCCATATTAATGTTACTGCTACTCATTCATGAAATAAACATTTTTGAGCACCTATCACATTGGAAATCAAATTTGTATTCTTCCCCACCCTACATCACATTTTGTCATCATTCATTATCTAATTTGTTTTATGAGTGGCGTGATTAAACTGGCTCTTCCTTTAATGAGCTTTAATGAAGTATGTGCTCACCCCATCACCACTCCCCCCGCCAAAAAATAAATGTTCTTTTATATAAAACTTTTGAGTTTTGAATTAAAAAACACCCATGGAAATAAAACACACAAGCAAATTAAGTATGGGGGAAAATAACAGCCCAACAGCATATGAAAATAAAGGTAGAAATGAAGGAGAGAACATCCCAACTCCATGGCAGTAATTTTTTTCATTAAAATGTGTAAGTACAAATTATACCAGGCTCTCTTTGGTGTGTAGACAAAGCTGAAAGTGAATATTAAGTGAGCACAGGGAAAGATGACAAGTAGCCCATAGAGAATCAACACACTTGTTTCCTACACTGTTGTCTCATCAAGGGAAACAGAACTCCATGAAAGAAATGAATGTGTTTTTCCCTAAAGACTGCTGGACTTGTATGTAGGAAGACCAAGGTTCAGATCCTATCTCTGACATTTATTAACTGCATGGCTATAGAAAACTCATTAACCTCAGTTAGACTTAGGTTCCCCATCTGTAAAAAAGGAGTAATAATTCTTTATAGTATCCACCTCAAAAAGTTGTTGTGAGGATAAAATGAGAGAAGATATAAAATTTGATGAGCTAACAAAAATATTAAGTTACATTTTTGACAACATTTTTGGTCTCAAAAAAACCAAATCATTTTTTTTGCTTTTTGGAGGGCAGTTGGAGTTAAGTAACTTGCCCAAGGTCACACGACTAGTTTTTGTGTTAAGTGTCCGAGGCCAAATTTGAACTCAGGTTCTCCTGACTCCAGGGCCAGTGCTCTATTCACTGCACCACCTAGATGCCCCCAAATCATTTTTTAAACTGATAGAATATAAGCAAAATAAGACTTCTGTGGGGCAAAGAAAGAACAATACTGAAACAGGAGAGAGTTTGGGTCTTGGGGGGAAGCTGAAAGGATACCCACTCAATGTCACACCTTGGCATTTTGAAAGTGAAACGAAACAGGAAGTGATGGTTGTTTTACAATCAAAAATATCATACATAAAAGGTCAATTGCTCATGACACCAGTGACTGTTTAAAGCACTTCAACATTTCTGGATTCCAGCAACTGACAAGCAATATGCAATAAAATACAACAATGGTAATTGACACTGATTACATTTTTGATCAGTTCATACAATTCAGAACTCATTTGTTACTGAGCTTGTCAGACACACCAGAGATACATTTAAAAAATCAAATTAAGCCCCCTGATTGAAGGTGCAGTCCTTTATAACTAGGACTAAATAATTCTGTTCTAAAGGCTTTGCCAACCAATTACTTCTGTAACTGAATATTCTCTCTCTCATTAAATCAATTATTTAAATCTCATTTTAACATACAAGTCAGATAACACTTTCAATCAGCTAGCTACCAGCAAATCACCACCTTAAGGTCCAAAAAGTTTCTAAAAAGGAATCTTTTATATGATGTTCAGCTAACAAGTTATCTTTCTGTTTGCTTTTGAGAACCATGGTATTTCTATGGAAAAATAAGCCTTCTTCTTGACTTCCTGGAATAAAGAGCAGCTGTCACATCAGCAGCTAATGACTACATGGTATCTATGCTACTAATCCGCTATTAAATTTTCACTGTTTTCAAATAACTCAATCATTACCATCTCTCCTTTACAATAAGAGGCTGCATTTGGCTAGGTGGAATTTGTTGATAACATATTTGGAAGCTTTGAAATATATTCTAAGCAGTCATTCAGAAAGTATGTTTTGCTTTAAAAAAAAAAAGAAGAGAAAAATGATCTCATTCCATTTCTTGCAAAGAACCCCAACTTAAAAGAAGTAGGAGGAAACTACAATAACATGCATGGCAAATCATTTTGCAGGTCCTCAAATTGAGCATATTTGGGGGTTAGTTCCATGCTTGTAATCAATGTGATCATTCCAAGGGACTTGGACAAGAGATTGTACGATTATACTGCCTGTGAAGCCACCTCCAATAATGGCCACCATTGACATTTATCCCATCCTGAAGAACTCAAGAAGCCCACTGACTTGAGGTATTAGAAAAACAAGCTTTATAATCCACAACCTCAGATGTGAGGCAGCTAGGGTAATGTATAAGAAGCAATGGGGTTTCTTTCCTTCCAAACCCCACTCCCATATTCCACCTCTGCTATATTCTGGCACTGGGGCTTTAAAATGTTCCATGGCTAAAGTAAGCAGGGTAATTCTCTTTAAATAAAGAACCTCTTCCAAATTACTTCTGCTTTTCTTCATAGCACCCTTTCTATTCTCCCCCTTCAAAAAAAATCCATCTGAACTTTCTGCCCTCTCAGTTTTAGAAACACAGAACTCACCAAGATGCAAGTTACTATTTTTTCCAGTCACATAATTTTTCACCTTCTCACCAAACCTATTTATTCCCTGACTTTTTTTTTTGCTTTTTGGAAGGCAATTAGGGTTAAGTGACTTACCCAAGGTCACACAGCTAGTTTTTGTGTTAAGTGTCTGAGGCCAGATTTGAACTCAGCTACTCCTGAGTCCAGGGCCAGTGCTCTATTCACTGTGCCACCTAGCCACCCTCAATTCCCACTTTTTCACACCAAAGGGAGAAGGAAGGAGGAACAGAAGCAGAGAAATGAAGAGAAAGAAATGTATGTATTACTCAAGCATCTTATTCTTAATTCACCTTATCATTCTTCTTACCTTCACATTTACCAAAGAATAGTGACTCACTCAGAGCTACAAAGAGCTAATATTTCTTTTCTCAGCAAATGGTTCAGTATTTAGAATAAACATGGGTTTCAAGTGAGGATGTAGGAGAAGCAGGTGTGAGGGCAAAGAGAAAAAGGGATGATGTGAAAGCAAACAGAAGGGGATGTTCATCTCTAGGGCTCAGTTGTCTTCACTGAGAGAGAAGAAGGACCAGGCAGATGCTGCTACCCCCAATCTTACTGACAGCAACAGAATGTTTGTGGTGGTAACAAAGGGAAGAGAATAACCTTGTTTCAGGAGGAGGGGAAAGAACAGAGACAAACTGGGAGAGAGTACTGAGAGAGCTGGGCAGAAGTTGAGGAATGAATGATGACCAGATACTCCTCCTTACCCTCCCCTCACTTTTCCCCTCTCCCCAATTACTGGCAAGCAGTTTAACAACTTCATATTTACAGAAGGTTACCAGGAACAGCAATTGCTGTTTTAAGTAGAGGGGGAAGGGGTAGATAAGAAATAAAGTAGAGATGGAAGAAACAGATATTTCTCCTGATTTTATTCTAAAAATGTAAATGAAGAAACGTATACAAGGGCCATCAGGGACATATAAGTAAACTCAGCATTCTTCTCCATCTATAAATTACTCTAAGTATTTATATATGGTACCCAAGGCACCTAAAACATTTAAACTAAGCTACATACAAATATGTTAACTTATGCTGAAAGTTAGGAGTCAGACACAAGTAAAACAGTAAAGAGTCTCAATAGGTATAAGCAGGTTATTAGGAATAAATAGGGAACTAAATAAAATACTTCACTTATAGGGGATGCATATAGCCATGTGGCTTATCTATGTCCTGTTAAATAACTGGTGAAAACTGTATGCCTCTTCAGAAAAAAAAAAATGTCTTCATAACAAACAAAAAACATCCCTGGTGAAAATGATAACTTGAAATTATTATTTTAATGGAAGAAATGTCCAAAAATATAGTGTCGTAAAGATCACAGACAAATTCATAAAGATTAATTTGGTCGATGTAGAATTCTTTACTTAGCTTATGGTTAGAAGACAATAATCATAATCTGATAGCTACTACTCTACATAGCTTTTTACTGAAGATCAAATATATTCAAAAAGAGGCACATGATGAAGGGGATGGGAGTTAGGAAGGAAATAAATCCACTAATATCTACTAGAGAAAATTAAAATTAGACAGGAGATATTAATACATGAGTTTATTTTGAGAAGGTGACTGTTTCTCAGTGAAGAGAGACCTGTGCCTGCTAGCTGTGTGACCTTGGGCAAGTCACTTAACCCTGTTTGTCTCAGTTTTCTCATATGTAAAATGAATTGGAGAAGGAAATGGCCAAACCACTCCAGTATCTTTGCCAAGAAAACCCCAAATGGGATTCAAGAAGAGTTGGACATAATTGAAAAACAATTGAACAACAAGAGTTTTAGTCAACATGATGGTAAGTATTTTGGTTAAACCTGAAAACAAACTCTTCTAATGTTGATGCTTCTCAAATACTAAGGATCCTACATTTTCCCCACAGTCCTAAATGAAGGCAGAATAGTATAGTGGAAAGTACGCTGGACTTGGAAGTAAAGCCCTTGTTTAAGTCCTATTTTTGACACCTGCTAGCTATGTGAAAATAAACAAGACATTTAACCCTTTGGTTCTAATTTCCTTATCTGTAAAATGGGATAATAGTAGCAAATGTCTCACAGGGTTGTTATAAAGATTAAATAAGGCATGGAAAGCACTTTCCAAACCTTAAAGAATTATGAAAATATTTAATGTAACTGAGAACCTGCATAGCCCAGTGAATCTGGATTTAGGAAGTCCTACTTACAAGTCCCTGGAGGCAACAAGGTGGCACAGTGGACAGAGCACGGAGCCTCGAGTGTGGACAGACCTGAGTTCAAATCTAATCTCACACACTAGCTGTGTGACCCTGGGCAAAGTCATTTAACTTTAATCCACTAGAGAATGAAACAGCAAACCAATCATGTACCTTTGATAAGAAATCTCCAGAGACAGCACTGACATGCTACGGTCCATATTGTCACAAAGTCAGACAACACTGAACAGGAACAGTTTTTAGGTCCTGGCTCAGATACTCACTAGCTGTGTGACCCTGAGCAAGTTGGTTAACTTATATTAGCCTTGGTTTCCTCATCTGGAAAATCAAACAGCAACTATCTCACAACGTCACTGTGAGGTTCAATTAAAATTTAAAGTGTCCACTAAAAGCAACCTAATCTAGCCTACTTCCTATTACCACAATGACTCCCCATCATCTCTGCCATCTGAAAAATGAGGTTACTGAAAATGTTCTCCCGTGGCCTGATGGAGTCTGTCACCCCTTTGTTTTCAGCCTTCACAACTCCATAGCTCAAGGAAAATAAGAAGTTACTTTGCTTATCCAATGTGTGGAGGATTATTAGAGGCGGGGAAGGCATACATGCCAACACCACTCACTACCCACACCAAAACACCTGACGAGGCACACACCTGCTCTTAAGGGTGCTTCAAATGAGGCCATGGGAGGTCAGGGACACAGAGAAATTAATCACAGATTTTGTAACAGCCTGGCACTCCTGGGAAACTGAGAAGAAATCTTTGTTTAGACAATACTCAAACATGGTGCACTAAGTAATAAAACCTGCTGAGGTTATAGTAACAGTTTTAATCCACTACCTAGGCAGGGAGCGACTTGCACATAGATGGCGCTTAATAAATGTTGACTGAACTGAAAACAGCGGGAGACTAGGAACCTCTGGGTCCCAGTGGCATGTTTTCCGTCCAACATTTCTTTCTGTTTTGATACCAGTATAATCTTCCACTTTGAATCCTTAGAACACAAATCTTAGAAACGAGGAAAAAGTGTTTCTAATTTTAAAATTAAGCAAAAGCAGATGCTGAAATCCCCATTAAACTCTTCCAGCTGCTACTGAACCACTGGCAACCTGAGTTCTATTTAATTTGGAGACCGCTGATGGTAAACGGGGAACACCGGCCTGCCAAAACTGTATGCCCAAGTCAAACCGGAGAGTCCAAAAATGAAAGCGGCCCCCGAAAGCAGACAGAGCATTATTATAACACAACTGTCCAGCTGGAGGACAACTAAGTCTACCTTGTGTTGAAAGCCTCAGGAAAAGGGAAAAAAGAAAGATTGCTGCTTTTGAAATTTTTCATGCAACACAACCAACATTATCTATAAGGTGCTGGGTGCTTTTTTATTCCTCTTGGGTGAAGCATCCTCCCACAGAATCTCTGCTACAAGTCTGTACAATGCAGGCAGATTTAAATGCACTGACAGAATACCTGAGGGCGTTGTTAATATTGATTAATTAAAGTGAGATATCATATAAATTAATATTTAGCAAGGTCATTATGATAGATTGATGTGACACATAGGCCCTCAAGCCTGATGCCTTATCATCACTCCAGAAGAGACAGCCTGTTTAAGGAGGTGGGGAAAAGGGGGGGAGGAGGGTGGTCGTACAGGTGGCATTGAATTGACAGTGGCATCTAATATAAAAAGCGCTTTGTCATTCACATAATGTCTTGGGTAATAAAATGAATTCACTTTCTGGTTTCCTCTAGCCTGCCGTGCCAAAGAACACTGTGTTATCAGCACAGATGGAGCGTGCCTGGATCTGGAGAAGAGCCTGGTGCAAACTGCATACAAGCCACTCTGAATACCAATGAAGCCCCAAGAATCAGCCCCTTGCTGTCGGAGTGACAGGTTTGGAAGCTCCATAAAAATGAACTAATCCCAGTGGTCTTGTCGAACTTCATGTACTGTCAGGACTCTGGCCAGGCAATCTGGAAGCCAGGCAGATATGAAATGCCGGGATGCTGGGCAGTAAAGGATTTGCATATGGAGGGTCGGGGTCCTAGGTTCAGATTCCACCTCTACTACTTTGTGACCTTGAGTATGTTGTTTAACCCATTTGGTCTTCATTTTCTTCATGTGTGAAATGGGAAGGTTGGACCTTTTGGACCTAAATCTGTGAACCCAGAGAAAGAGCAGGGTACCCTGCAGAGCAACAGATTTAGAGTCAAGGCAATGAGTTCAAATGTCATTCCTGTGTATTCCCTAGAGACCTTGGAGAAGCATTTGGGCCTTTAGCTCTTCCTCTATAAAATGAAGAATTAGATTACATGGGTCCCTAATATTGCTGAAAGCTCAAAATCTAGAATCCTAAGATCGTGGTGTTTTGGTAGAAGTTAGGAGAGGGGAAGAAGGCACCTAACCCATGAACCCAAATTAGTCTTCTAACCTAAAAGGTAAAGGAACAGGGGAGAGGTTTCATTGATGCAAACATTAATGTTTCTGTCTAGTAACCACTACATCACTGCTCAGGAGTAAATGTGCCTAGACTCCAGGAGTAATGAATGACTTTGCAAATACAATTCTATGACCATAGAAGATGTTACAAAATTAAGTCAATAGAAACAAAATAATACATGGTAAAAAAAAAAAAAAGATTATAAAAGAGGCATACCCATCAACACACTCAGAAGTCTCTGGACCTTTGAACTCACCCCCACAACTCTGTATAGTCCTTGATCATTTATACCTATGTGGGAGACAAAAAAAAAATTAGCAAGAATATTATATAATCTCTCTACATTTTTAAAAGACCAAAACACTTTCATCACTAAATAATTAATTCCAGAACATCAAACACTAGCAAAACTTTGTCGTCTCTGAAAATAAGGCATGTGACAAAAACAGCTGTCTAGCAATAGCACTGGACCATAAACTGTGATTGGAAAATCAGCTCCTATTTTTAAAAAATGATTCGCCCTTTCTCCTCATCTTCCCCCTTGATATCATTCCACACCATTTCCTTTTTGTTTCTAATGAGTACATGGCCCTCATTGCTAGGGTGAATGCGCTCTCCTGATGATAGCATAATCAATAGTCATCCTATATTCTTCAACAGATTGTCCCTACTATCAGACCTTCACTGGAACTGTCGACCTCTCCCTATCTATTGGTTCCACTCTGCTCCATACAAACACTCCCAAAGTCTCCCCTACCTTTAAAAATTCTCACTATATGCCACCATTCTTAATACTTATGCTCCCTTCCTTAGACAAATTATTTGAAAAATCTATCATCACTACCTTCATTTCCTCTCCTCTCACTCTCTTCTGACCACCAATAGTCTAACTTACATCCCCATCACTTAAATGAAACCGCTCTCTTTAAAGTTATCAATGATTTCTTACCTGATCAATCTAATGGCCTCTTCTAAATACTTATCCTTCTTGACCTCTCTGCATCACTTAATCCTTCCCTCCAAGATACTCTCCTCTCTGGGTTTTGGGGACACTCTCCCTTTCTTGGTTCTCCTCTCTGTCTCACCACTCACTCTTTTAATCTTCTTCACGAGTTCATTACTAAGATCATTCCCACTAAACTGGGGAATACCCCAAGGTTCGGCTCTGTGCCTTAGGACTAGTTGTCCTTTATTCCTGAAATGCTCTTCCTCCTCTTCTTGTCACAGGATCCCCATTTTCCATCGAGACTCAATTCAAGTGCTACCTTGGACATGAAGCCTTCACTAACTCCACTCCTCAGCGTCAGTGCATAATCACCAAAAATCTTGCACATGTTGTCTTCCCCATTTGAAAGAAAGCTCCTAGAAGACTGGGACTATTTTTACTTTTTCTTTGTATCTCCAACACTTCACAAACTGCCGGGCTTAGTTAGAACCTGGAAAAACTTGTTGATTGATCAAATGATTGATTTGGAAATAGTGTAGTGTGTCCACTTCCTGGACTGATGGAAATAATTTGTATTCAAAGGACCCAGGTTCAAATCCCAGCTCTAATATTTAATGTGAATTCTTTATCACCTTGGATAAATCACTTAATATCTCTAAACCTCAGTTTCCATATCTGTTAAAAAAAAAAGAGGGGAAGTAGAGGAGATTACCTATAAAGTATCTTTCCAACTAAATCTATGCCACTAGGACGCCTGTAATCTCATCAAGGTAGGGAACTCCCGGTACAGAAATGCTTCTACTCTAGGGAATGGCAGCTCATCTCTAGTTTACAGCCTTGAAGAGTGCCCTGGGGCCCTTCAAAGGTAAACTGATGTGCCCATGATCACAAATTCAATGTAAGGGGTAAGACTTTGGTCTGGGTCTTCCCGACTATGAAGCCAGCCCTCTATCCAATGGGTAACATCATAATATGTCTGCTATTTTGGGAAGCGGACCAGACCTACAATTTCTTCGGGATGTAGAATTCCTGATGCAGTCACTCGAAAATCATTTACTTAGTGCCTGCTATGTATGTACTAAGCTCTGCATGTGAAAACTACTTCTACCACTACAGGTCAGATATTGCTCTTCAAGTTGCCTGGGAAGACTGAACGGGAAAGTTATTTGCTTACAGTCACATATGCCAAAGAAGGAAGTAATCCCATTCATCCCGATTCTGAGGCCAGCCCTCTCTGTCCTCTATAACATCCCACTTTTCCCATGTCATGCCACATATGTTACATCAAAACCCAAGCCAAGGCCTATAAGGCAAGAATTATGAATATCTGCAATCACATACAAACTACAGACAAAACAATTTTCAGCCTTGTTACTATGCTGTCTTGTAAGTAAAATCTGACTTTGAGAAAGTTTTAAGGGGGTTGGGATTTATAAACTAATGGACTAGATAGAAGTCATTGTACAGAATAGAATCATAGTCACCTCCCAAGAACACCCAAGCACAAATTCATTCAAGTCCAAAAAGGAGCCATAATGCTTCTTCAAGAATATTTACATAACATTCCCAGTAAGAAATGCTAATACTTCAAAGATACCTCAAATTTTAAATTAAATTGAACCACATTATGGAAGCCACCCCCTTCTCTAATCAGAAAGCAAGCAACTCAAAGTACAACAGGAAAAAAAAGGCAACTGAAAAAAATTAAAGTAAAAAATAAATTCCTATTTTTATTTTTTTGAAGATTGGCAGCTTTTAGGCAGTACATCTATTTGCTGAGAGGCTGATGTCATCTCTAACCAAAACATAAAGGCAGTCTGGCAAGGTAGGTGATGGTACATTTAACCCCTAACCTTTCCAAGATAAGAATGGAATTGAAATTATGATGTAGGGAATTGGTTTAGGTAATTTCTCCTCCCTTTTGTTTCTTCCTTACAAACATAACTGTCTTCTTCTCTCCTTATCCTTTACTGAGCATGCCCAAGTCACACAAACTCCCATTTCTCCAGGATCACAACTCTTTTCTCTCTCTCTCTTTCAATTATTTCAGTAAACCTCACAGAACCAGGACAAAGGAGACTAATGTATTTCTCTACTTATATCTCAAGAAAAAAAATCAGTTAGAGACAGTCTCTGAGATGGTATGGAGACCAACTGCAAACCAGGACAAACTAAGAGTTTTTTGTTTTTAAATGCAAACAGATGGTCGATGGGCAAGAGATTAAGCAGCTTTCTGAAATTGGGTTAAGAATGGAGAATACAACAAAATATGTGTGGCATCATATCCTGTTGTTAAAAAAAAACTGGAAACCAAATGAGTGTAAAATAACTGAATTATGGAATACGAATGCAAATATATATAGGAAGACAAAACAAGCATGAGGAATTCAGAGAACCATGGGAAGATTTATTCAAATAGATGCAAGGTGAAGAAAGCAAGTACCAGAAGAAAAAAATACACAATAGCTACACTAATATATAGGAAAAGAACACAGAAAGGTAGAAAAACTCAGATTATCTGCAATCATCTTGGTTCTAAGAGAACAAAGATGAAAACCTCTCATGAGAAAAGGAGGAGGGATTAGAATATGATACCTACACTGTCTGATATAGCTGCTTTATTAATCAGTTTACTGAACTTTTTCTTAATTACAAGGGAGTATTCAATGAAGGACAGGAGCATATCACAGAATGCCAGGGATTTTTTTTAAGACATCAATTTTGCAAATAGAAGAGAAATAAAGGGACCTAATTTCTTCCTCCAGATAAGATTTGTTCAGAGAGTTTAAAATTTAAAAGAAGATCTTAAAATGTTTTTGAAAAAGAATTTAGAGAAAGGGACCCCCAATATGAGGAACTTAAAATAACTTGATCATAATGAAAGAAGTTAAATATCTAAGTCATGTTTCACAGTCAAACAAATGGGCTGCTGTGAAAAACGTCTAAAATACCTGTAGTATTGAAACAAGGATGTTACTTTTGCAATAATAATCACTGTGCTGGTAATTACTATCAGATAATTGATCAAGTTCAAATTCATCAGGCTGAGAGAAGCAAAGTTAATTGCTAATGCATAATGAGAGGTGCAGGGGGGAATTAATGCAGCTCAACATGGTTTTTACTTTTTAATGAAATTTAAATAAACCACTTACAAAAGCAATCTGGAAATGTTATTTAAAAGGCATCGGATCATAGAACTGGAAACTACTTTGGAGGTCATGTAGTCCAACTCAATCATTTTACAGAGAATGAAACTGAGGCACAGAGATGTTAAAGTGATATGCTCAAGATCATAGGATCATTAAGCATTTAAACTGTGCTCCTTGTACCTCCTTCCCAACCCAAAGCCCTTCCACTGAACCACACTGCCCCCCAGACTATATCTGAGTGTTATACAACTCTCCAATCTCCCTGTGTTATCTGAGTTTCAGACCAAGAAACTATAGAGGAAGCATATTCTCTGTAGGTATGAATGTACAGATGCAGAACCAGGACAGAAGGAACTATAGGTCCACAGACTTTTGCTACTGAAAGCCTGACAACATCCTCCAATCCCAACCTATTTCTCTCAGCTCTTCCAGACCTGTACAACACTACCAAAATAACCATCCTAAAATACTGCTTCACTATGGGATACCCCTGAACAGGATCCTACAATCATTCTTTATGACCCATTGATAAAAATCTAAAACCCCAGGGCTACTGATTAATCAGCAGTCATTTATTAAGCATCTATTACTTGCAAAGCACTTAAGATACAAAATTTTTTTTTAAATGAAAGGATCTCTGCCCTCAAGGAGTTTATGTTCTTTCAGGGGAAAATATATGCATATACAATATACATGCATATATTATACAACTACAATACACATGCATATATTACACAAAATAAAGATAACGTAAATTTTGGAGAGGAAAAACACTAGCAGTTTGGAAGGAAGGGGCCCTGAAAAGTTGAAGTTTAGGAAAGTTTTCATATAGATGCTAGCATTTGATCAGTTTTAAAGGGAAGGGAGAAGAGAAAGAAATTAACAATTATATGGGGCCTAAGTTCCAGGCACTGTGCTAAGAACTGTACAAATACCTTCAATTCAATTCAATTAAATATAGACTAGCTGTAATCACTGGGTATGCAAAAAGAGGCAAAAGATAGTCCCCATGCTCAAGGAGCTTACAATCTAATGGGGCAGAAAACATGTAAACAAATATATACAAAGAAAGCTATATACAGGATAAATAGGAAATAATTAACAGAGGAAACACACAGAATTCAAGTGAGATTGGATTAGAGAGACAGAGTTTTAGTTGACACTTAAAGAAAGCCAAAGAAGTCAAGAGATCCTCACAACAAGTTTTTAAGATAAACAACTGCTATTATCCTATTTTACAGATAAGGAAATTGAGATGGACAGAAGTAAAATTACTTGCCCAGGGTCATTTGTTGTTTTGTTGAGTTGTTTCAATAGTGTCTAGTTTTTTGTGACCCCATCTGGGGTTTTCTTGGCAAAGATACTAGAGTGGTTTGTCATTTCCTCCTCCAGCTCACTTTACAGATGAGGAAACTGAGGCAAGCAGACTTAAGGGGCTTGCCCAGCCTCACATAGCTAGTTAAGTACACAAGGTCAGATTTGAACCCCAGATCTTACTGACTCCTGGTCCAGTGCTCTATCCACTGAGCCACCTAGATGCCTCTAAGGTAGGAAAACAAAGGATTCTAAGAAACAGGTAAAGAGGCAGGCCTAGGTGACAAACTGTGTAAAGGTGCTCAGGTAGAAGATGCAGTGTCCTATTTGATAAACAACAAGGAATTCCGTTTGGCTAGACAGTAGCATTCAGGAAAAGGAGTAATATATAAAGGAGACTGTGGCCAAGTAGGCAAGAGTTTTAAAAGCCAAATAGCATAGCTTATCTCTGATCCCAGAGGCAACAGACAACTACTGGAGTTTATGGAGTAGGAGAGTGACATGGGCAGGTGTAAACTTTAGAAAACTCATCTTGACAGATGTGTGCAGGATAGCTTGGGGCAAAGCACAAGCTTGAGACAAAGGGACCATTTTTGAACTTGATGGAAATCATCAGGTGAGAGGTGATAAATACCTGAATGGGGGTTGTGGGCAGGTGAGTAAACAGGGGGTCCAAAAGATGCTACCGAAGGTAAAAAAAAAAGGCAAGAGTTGGCAACAAATTGGATAGGTAGGATGAGAAAGATGAGAGAAGGGAAGGATAATGTCAAGGTTGAAAAACCAGGTGACTAGATGGTTAGGGAACATTTAAAGAGGATGTAAACAGAATGAATTCAGTATGGGACATAATGGGTTGGATATACCTATGGGATATCCAATTTGAAATATTTAATAGGCAGTTTGAGACATGTGGCTGGAGCTCAGGAGAGCACAGGCTTGGATTCATAGATGTGAGAGTCATCTTCATAGAAATAATTAAACCCTTGGGAGCTGATTTAGTCACCAAGTGAAAGAATGTAGAGAGATTAGAAGGCCCAGAACTGAGCCTTGGGACACACTCAGAGTCAGGGGTCATGATATGAATGATGAATCAACAAAGACTGGTCATTAAGTAGTAGGAGAATCAAGAAAGATCAGTGTCACAAAAACCCAGAAAGCAAAGAGGAAAGGTCAACAGTTTCAAACACTGCAGAGAG
Organism: Gymnobelideus leadbeateri; assembly: GCA_011680675.1. Lineage (NCBI taxonomy): Eukaryota > Metazoa > Chordata > Mammalia > Diprotodontia > Petauridae > Gymnobelideus > Gymnobelideus leadbeateri. The sequence goes on from WOXC01000786.1 coordinate 176,982, forward strand.
GTTGAGAAGAATGAGAGCTGAAAGTGGGCCATCAGATTTGGTAATTAGAGATCATTGGTAACTTTGGTAACTGGAGAGAGCAGCTGATCATTTAGGACCCCTGTCAGCCACAGGCTCCATCTTGCCTAGCTAACACTATTCCCTAACACAAACCCCCTACCCAGTCAGGCCTTCCATACTCCCTCTTCCCCACCCCTGCCCCAGATTAAAAAAAAAAAAAAATGCTCCAGTCTAAGCCTATGTTCCTGTTACATTTCCTCCCACAAACATCCACCAACCCAAGTGGACTTCATTCAAGTCCTTTTTTGTTTTTGTTATTAATTGTTTCAGTTGTGTTCAACTCTTCATGACTTCATTTGGGGTTTTCTTGGAAGAGATACTGGAGTGATTTGCCATTTCCTCCTTCAGTTCATTTTTGTAGATGAGGAAACTGAGGAAAACAAGTGACTTGCCCAGGGTCACACAGTTAATAAGTGTCTGAGTTCAGATTTTAACTCAAAGAATTTCTGACTCCAGGCCCAGAGCTCTCTCTACACACTGTACCACCTAGCTTCCCATTCATTCAAATCCTACCCCCCATCAAAAAAAAGCCTTCCCTGAGTGTCCCTGATCTTCTCCTTCTCTGAATTCCTATGGAACTTATCATCTACAATATACCACATAACAAGAACTGATACATATACAACGTTTGCAAGTTTACAAAGTAGTTTGCATACATTATCTCCCTTGCCACTTGCAATAGTCCTTTGGGGAGAGATATTAGAGCTATTAATCCTAATTTAGAACATAAGTTAACAGAAGCTTGGAGAGTAACTTGTCCATGCACAGAGTTAGTAAATGTTACAGATGGGATATTAACCTGGATTCTTCCTGACATCAAGTCCTATATTTTTATCCACTATCCCAAACTGTTGTTTCTAATTCTCATTGTATCTTTCCAGTAACAGTGAACACTATGTTAAGGACATATGCTTTAAGACTTGAGTCTTGAAGACTATAGTATTCAACTTTTTTTTTTTTTGGCATACCACAGAGTGCTGAGCACACAGTGATAAAATTAATTTCAAACCAAATCAAATTAACAAGGATTTAGTAGTTTAGGACTACAAGAACAAGGTCTGAAGAAACTGGTTTGGATTTCAGGCAGGAGATTCCAGATAAATCTCCCATGCAACTCTTCTTCAATAATATATCAATGGTCAGTGTTATTACTAAAACACTAGAAATATGCAAGATGGAAAAAATACTTAAAGGGTAATGGATTGAAACTGACTAGAGAGTTGGGTACATGATGCAAGGTGACCAGAAGGACTTTGCTGCTTTTTGAAAAAGAGATAAGCAGGTAAGTATATCAGGCTTGGGAGTAGGAAGAGGGTGGCATGGAGAATTTGTGTGCAGTCAATAAACATGAAGAGTTGGAAAAGTCAAAAGCCCTTCACCTCACTAACTCCTTAGCTCCTACCCTGCTTGCCTATGCCCCCCAATCTTTACAACTGCTGTGGTCTATATTGTCTGCCTCCAAACAGGTCCCAAACAGAGACAGCTGTGTACCAAATCTGAACAGACTGATATCATGATGCTCTATGATGAGCACTGGACTTGGCAATCAGAGGAACCAAGCTACTGAGCCCCAAAAATGTTGCTAGAGTGATAACTATTGCATTAGTCCCTTATCTGCCTCAGATGTAAAAATAATTTCACTATGGAGACTGGGTAGGGGGTGGGGGCACAGCCTGGAGTGGGGAAATCCACAAACCCAAAGAAAAAAAAAAACTGGTGAATATTTAGATAGAAATTATGAGTAGGATTCCCTGGCCAGGAGGGAAAGTTGACTAAAGAAGGATGAGGAGTCACTCAGAAAAGACATCATCAGAATGATATATGCACAATTAATTCCAACAAGGAATAAAGGGGATGAGTAATAAAGAAAATGAGGAAATGAAGTTGGTCTAAAGGTCATAATTTTGTTTGTTTGTGACACCAATAAAGTTATGATAAAGGATATTTGCAGCACTGTACTTTATGGTAGGATAGAAATAAAGCATTAGATTCTATGACTTCATAAAACTGAAACTCACACAAGTTTTACATTCACTTTAGGTCAGTCTTTTATCTTTCAAATCCACATCAACATTTTAAGAGCACTAATATTCATATTAATTAAAGAAATACTCATGTTGAGAAAAATGACATTTCAAATAAGTACCTAAATGTGTGCATATGCATATATCCACTGCATATTTAGGTCACAGATAAATGACTGGTGTGTATAGACATGTATATGTATACATACATGCATATATATACATACGTATATATACACATACAGACACTCAAATATATATATGTAGTGTTATACATCTCAGAGGCACTGCAAAGACAACCCCTCCCCTGCAGCATATGTAATGTACAAACACACAAATATGCATGCATATATAAATATTAATCAGCATTTAAAGTGTCTGTTTGTAATTATAAATATTAACTGATTTAATCACTGGAAAGATTTTTGAAAGTAAGATAAAACGGAAATGGATGATAAGTAATCACTGTAGGAAAAGAGTTGAGAAACACCTATAAAAGAGAAACCAAGAAGAAAGGAATTTTAATTATTCTGATCAGGTCATAGATTGAACTAATACAATGATAGTGAAGACTAATTATGAATAAATACAACACCAACTGCAGTATATCTGTGGTTTTGAATGTACATGTTACAGATTTCACAGGTGATTTGGAGTCTCTGGGATATAGAAAAATAAATATAATACAGGTACATAAAGCACACATGCCCTTCCATTTTTATTAACACTTTACAGGTTTTCACATTTTTGGTTAAAAAAAAAAGTACAATGAGATTGAATCAGCAGTAAAGGTAAGGCACTGAAACCAAGCATGATTAACTTTTAACAGATCAAAAGAGCTATCATTCATGCTTATGAACACTGTATTTTATTACACCATCACTGTAGTGAGGAAAGAGAACCGATTCTTTTTATTTAGCACTGATAGCATATTAAACACTGTTTTTTAAAAAGAGGTGGAAGAGGAGAAGTGGGAGAAAGAGAAAAAGAAAAAGAAGAGGAGGAAGAGGAAGAAAAAGAAGAAGGAAGGAAGGAGAAGAAAGGAAGGAGGGAGGAAGGGAGGAAGGAGGGAGGAAGGAAGGAAGGAAAGAAGGAAGGAAGGAAGGAGGTGCAGAGGGGAGGGAGGAAGGAAGGAAAGAAGGGAGGGAGGGAGGAAGGAAGGAAGGAAGGAAAGGAGGGAGGGAGGGGAGGGAGGAAGGAGGGAAGGAGGGACGGAGGGGAAGGAAGGGAAGGAGGGAGAAGAGGGAGGAAGGAAGGAGAAGAAAGGAAGGAGAAGAAAGGAAGGGGGAGGAAGGGAGGAAGGAAGGAGGGGTGGAGGGGGGGAGGAAGGAAGGGAAGGAGGAAGAGAGAGGAGGAAGGAAGGAAGGGAAGGAGGGAGGGAGGAAGGAGGGAAGGAAGGAAGGAAGGAAGGAAGGAAGGAAGGAAGGAAGGAAGGAAGGAAGGAAGGGCAGCAGCAGCAAAAACATTACAAAGTAGTAGGAGTGTGTAAATAGTTCTAAGTAGGGTGGGGTGATCAAAGCTTTTACCAAAGATGCCAATTTAGGCAAGTTCTAATAACACTTGTAGTTCTTAAGGAAGAGGTAAAAACAATTGAGTCTAGTACCTACTTAGCAAAAATTAGTTAAAATCTATCAGATGGCTCCAGGTGATGACTTCCTCTATTACCTCAGACCCTGGAGACAGGAAACCCTAGTGAACTTATTCCAGGGCTGACTTTGGCCCTGGTATCTACCCAGGGAGTAGCCACCCCCAAAATAGCCATGATATGTTCCAGGGTCTCTGCCACTCCTCCCCCCCACAAAAAAAAAAAAGGAACTGGGGACACAATTTAAGCTTTTTATCTCAGACATAAGAACTGCTAGTCACTGCCCTCAAAACCATATCAATCTCAAATCCCTTTATGATCTGTGTGACCTTGGGAAATTTGCATAATTTCTTTTAGGCCTCAGTTTCCTCATCTGTAAAGTTACATGGTTGTCCTTACTGATCAGACCTGTTCCAGCTCTAAAGAGTTTATCATCTTACTGCTAGCCCAAGTGATCTCTATATTTTTAATATCTCAGCTTGTTCATTTCTTTTTTAAAAGGATACACCTGAATAATAACCTTTTTTTCTAAGTGATAAGATTCTAAACATATTACTATAGTTGAGGTTGGTTTGTTGTTGTTTGGGAGGAAGGTGCTTCAGGAACTATAATTTCATGATTGAGAGGAATTCCAGAATGAAAACTCCCTCTCCAGATGTAGATCTGCTACCCCATTTGTACTTTATAACCTGAGAGAGCTGCCAGGGGTCAGGGCATTACAATAGGCAAAACTTGAACCCAGTTCTTTCTGACACCAAAGCCACCTATACTTACTATATCATGCTGTTCCTCTAACAGAAAAATGCTTAATATTATTGTGAAATTCCTGTGTACAAGCAGACTGCAGAGGCAATTGACTCACAGTCTCTGGCCCCCTTACAGCACCCAGCACTCCTTTCCGTTATCACATTTTGTTGGGAAGGGAAAAAAGTTGCCAACAAATTCACTCCACTCCCAAAGCCTTCACCCTCCTATGGCTACAATAATATTACACAGATGAGAGATTTCAAACTTGTTTAAGCTTAAACAAGTATATCTGGAGGGCAACATGAACAGAATTTGGCACATGGAAGATGCATTAGAAGGAGTCAAGATGTTCCCAAGGTTTACAGTGAGATGGCTTAGGCAGGGGTAGTGAACGTGTGGTGCACTAAGCCCACCCCTGACTTAGTGGATAGAGTGATGAGGCTAACTATATGCATGACCTAGGGCGAGTCATTTAAATGGTCTGCCTCAGTTTCCCCAGATGTAAAATGAGGATAATAATAGCATCCATCTCTCATGATGCTCAATTAAGATGTTTGTAGAGAGCTTAGCACAATTTTTGAAACGTAGTAGTTGCTTAATAAATTCTTGTTTCCTTCCTTTCTTCCTTCCATGTAAGCCTTTGGCAATCTAGGGAAGCCTATAGACCTTTCATCAAATAATATTTACAAATAGTTGAAGAAAATGTTCAATTTCAGCTAAAGTTTAGTAAAATAAGCAAACAGATAAATAAATGGCATAAAGAAATAAATGAATGACTGAGTGAATGAATGAATAAGTAAATAAAGTCAAACCTCTTTTCCAGCTAGGCTGACAACTCAAAATTTGTCCACAGACCTAGTTGGGGTTTGTGGACTCCCGGTTAAGCATCCTCACTTTAGAGGGTCAAAGGGAAAGACTAAGTCCTTTAACTACAGAAATATGATCCTACAATCTTTACGTCACACTTTTTTATTGGCTGCTGCTTCCATCTACAGAAATCAAGACAGGAATGAGGAAGGAACAGAGACTAGATGCTGCTCTGTAAGCCAAGTGCCTTGAGGCTGGCTTCACATGGTTTAAGGAACGTGAGAGTGAACGAGTAGGCAGCTGTCTCAGGAACGGTGCCGTCAAGAAATGCTTGCATACAACAAATGAGAGGAGAAAAAGAAGGGATCAATCGTCAAATCAGATCATCTGGGGGAAAAGAGGAGGATTTCCATCACTAAGGTCAATCTTCTGAATGTGTTTGTAAAGCAGCCAAAAAAACTTGACAAATATACTTTGCCAGAAAACAAAGCTAAGGGAAGCCAAGGTGAGTCTGCCCAGCCTCAGAGTAAACCCAAACGGCTGCTCCTCTTAGGATTTCTTTCTCTTAAGACCATACCAGTTACAGATGAGGAAATCTAGAACCATGTCTCACTGCTGCCACCTGTCTCCACATATGTCTAAAGCCAGCTACAGCAGCATCAGTCAAGAACTGAAAAAATAATTCTGTACCATGGATGCACTTCACGTTGAGTGAGAAAAGCACAGGTTATACACACTGGGATTATATATATCACTTACTACTGCTCTTCTTTGGGCTCCCCCTTTTGTTAATTGCCTTTTGACTATTTCAGTGCTCGAGAACACTTCAACTAGAAGCTGAGAAAGGGAATTCTGAGATTCAAACAAACCACCTAATGTTACTGTTTGTTTAGTATCTCAGGTTGGGGAAATGATCAAGGTAATGGGTAAGGAAGAATGTTGGTTGGACTTTGGCTTTGAAAATACATTACTGCATTGATGCCCTGGGAGCTGGCCCAGATATTTTAGAAAGAGGTTTGAAATGAACAAGAAAAGTTGCTCAATTTTCCATAATCTTTGACCTGGTAATTTCAATCCTAGGCATATATCTCAAAGAAGCTGGGGGCAGAAACGTCCCATGCAAGTTAAAATATTCTCTGTAGTAGCAAAAAAGTGGTGGAGAGAGCAAATGTCTATCAATTAAGGAATGACTGAACAAATGTAATACATTGAAACATTATATAGTAATCAGCTCTAAAGTTAGACAAATCTCTAAATATGAAGAACTGAGAGAAACATTGTCAATTGTATAGGAACTGATATAGTGAAGAAATCAGAACCCGGAGAATAACATACAACATGAATATAATATAATTAAAACCACATCGAAGTACATCAGATCACAGATCATACATAAAGTCTATTCTGTATTCCAGAAAACTGATAGTTAAATACATTTCCTTCATTAGGGAGGTGATAAAGGATAGGTGAAGACAATTGTTGATGTTCTTATAGGATCATAAATTTAAAGGTGGAAGGTAACTTAGAGACCACTAAGTCAGATGACTAACTGAGGCCCAGGAAAGTTAAGGAAATTTTCCAAGGTCAAAGCTGGGATTTGGACTAAAATACTCTTCTTGAAAATCCAGTACTCTTTTCCATTACAGAGTTATGTTGAGTTGTTTTGCTTCACTGGGTTCCTGTTTTTCAGAAAGTAACGAGAGAAGATTCCATTTGGGATGGCAGGAGGAGGAAGATGTATTGATGATGAAACAGCAAAGTAAGAAAGAAAAAGACAAAGCTTCAAGAAAACTTTTAAGCAACGGGTAAATGAGAGACTTGAGTTATTTCCTTACACAATTCCAGCACTACGACTAATGTAAACAATTGTGAAAGAAGAATTTAGCTATGCTCAGGTTAGTAACCAATACTGGCATTTTAAAAATAACACTGATTTTTGATCAAGGTTTACCTCCTTTGGCATTTCAATCCCAGAGTTTTAAAGCACCTTTTTCTGGTTCCACACCCAGTTTCTAAAACCTAGCATTCAGTGGCATACTAAATCGTCACTTTTTTTCCTTTCTAAATACAGAACCAGAGCTTTCTGAAATCATACAATTGCCATCCTCCTCCCACTTCAATCACACCAAGTAACAAGATAGTTTCATGTAATGACTACATGCAGCCCTATTATCTTTCCCTCTCCCTATTCACCTTCTAAAGAGCTCAAGAGGTAGAAAAAATGGAAAGCAGGAAGAGACAGAAAAGGGACTTAGGATAGAGTCTAGAAAACGCACACCCAAGGAAAACCAATCCCCACAAATCAGAGTTGACTGCAATCACAAAGCAGACCCCAAACCACAATCTCAAGGCCTGTCAGAGAAATACAAGAGAGAAGGTTTCTTTGCTGTCAATTTGCCAAAGGAACCTATTTGGAAGCTAAAGGCTTTTCAGACTTTTTTTTTAAATAGAAAGCAAAACTACCTAAGAAAATGAATATTCACTTCATGACTTGCCAGGATTGGTTATCTCTCTGTTTTACATTTGCATTTTGCAGACACTATAAGACTCTTCTCGGCTTCCACCCACATAAGACTGTCCTCTATTTCCACCCACACTCACCTCACACCTAGTCTGATGATTTTTAAAAAAGACTTACAGGGGGGGAATGGACTCGAGAGATAGTAAATCTCAGGAGACAGCTGTCCTTTATTTTCCTGATTTTGCATGTAATTTACCCTTGGGCAATTTAAGATTAATGTGCAATCATAGTAAAATATGTTACAAGTTCAGTTTAAATGTCTTTTTTTTAAAAAACTCAATGATAAATATTGAGACTAAGAGATAATTCTCCATCAGGGTTCACCTTGAGCTTCTACCCAGGACAAAAGTACAGAGTAGAGAGACAATTGTGTAAGCAAATTCTAAGACTTTTTTTAAATTACTGAAGGCTCTCCTTTTGAAAAAAGAAGGAAGCCTAGCTCTGGAGAGTTAGGATAACCAAAGATCGTCCTAACTTATACTTTATAGTGTTTTCTAGTTTTATCTCATCAATTCATTTGAATTTAATTTAAATTCTGCATTTGATAGATGACAGCTTGCCCAGACAAACATTTTAATTCCATACCCTAGAAATGAAAGTGGATATTCAAATTCTTTATATATGGAAGATTTTCTAAAAGAGATAAGCTTCATAAACAAAAGAGGCAAAACAAATTTAATTCCTGTGAAGATGTGCATTTGTTTGTTTTAACAGCCATAAAGAGATGTGTTTTTGCATACTTCCCAATGAATGCACATGAAATTAACCAGGTGAATGGATTTCCACAGGACCACAACTTCCTGGTCTTGGAGATGGTACAGGAGGGAAACAACTAGAAATAACGGGAATGCCCTCCAAATGCTGAAACTAAAAAATTTTGCAGTTATCACCATACTTCCCCAGAGACGTTTCATTTTATCAGTATTAAAGGAAGGTGATAAAATAAGGATGTAAAAAATTCAAACCCAGTTCCAGAAACACTTTTTATAAAGCCTGGTCATTGCTAGGTCTGAAAGTTGAGAGAGATCATCAATTTCACTATCTGATGGGTTTCAGTTTTGGTATAACTGAAAGGCCTCATGAAGGTATGAATTTTAGCCCTGTTACTAATAAGTGACCCCAAGTAATAAAGTCAATCTCCTCATCTCTATAATGAGGATAATAATACTGACGTTCCCCTGCCTCACCCAATTGCTGTGAATATTAAATAATTGAAGACTGAATAACTGAATAAACAATTCAATATAATTAACCATTAATTATTCAATATGGATACTGAATTTACAGTGTCTCAACCCTCAAGTGCTATATGAATATAATATCAAAAGTATAACTATTATATATATCATATTTACATTAATTGCATTGTGATTTATATATTTCATAACAAAATTTATATATCATAAGGGAATATATTTATATACCAATTTCTTCTGGTTTGTACTGGAATTATGATCTGGAAATCATTACATATTATATTGTAAGTGCTACATATTATCATATAATAATCTCTGAATGATCACTCAAAAAACAAGTCCTTTACTGAACAAGATTTTGAAAGCACTACTTGCTGAAGAAGGAATTACAAGACTGGATTCCTGGCTAATAGGATGGTCTAAAACTTAGGAGTAAATATAAGGGGTGACTAGGTGGCACAGTAGATACAGTTCTGGGCTTAGAGACAGGAAGACTGATCTTTTTAAGTTCAAATTCAGTCTCAGATACTTACTGTGTGACTCTGGGCAAGTCACTTAACCTTGCCTACCTCAGTTCCTCATCTGTAAAATGAGCAAGAGAAGGAAATGGCAAACCACTCTACACAATTAAACAATAACAAAAAGTAAAAATAAGGCAGGCCTATGAAAAATGGGAAGCCTAAATTACTAAGACATCTGTTCTGTATTTAAAAATGAGGATTAATGCTATAACTGTGTCCTTGGTCTAATGTAATTGGACCCCACTTGAATCTCAGACCAAATCTTAGTTTTATAGTTGTCAAAATTCAGAGAGTTATCTTTTGTTCACAGTCTGACCATAGTAAGAAACATAGTATCCTTAGTTTTTGAGAAGACAAATTTTCCTCAAGGGCATACCCACATTACCATCATTCACCTGGCTAGAGAATTCAAAAATCTTTACTGAAAGCTGTATTTGGGAGGAGTGGTGTTTGCTGTAGAATTTCTACCTCTTTTGTTCTATGATCGCTTTTGTATCTGTTAAAATAAAAATGCCTTGAGGTTAAGGAATTGCTTCACATTTTATTTTTGTATCTCTAGGGCTTAACACATAGGAGGTGCTAAATATGTTTATTGATAGATTGTCAAACTAAGACTACAACATATGACCTGGATATGGCTTAAGTAGGAGGGTTTTTCTGGTTAGGAGGAGAAACTGTTGGTCAGATCTCTCTTTCCAAACAAACTGCTGGTATATTAATAAACTGTGTCTCACAGACTCTAGCTAAATACATAGTTTGTTTTTCTTTCATAATATGACTAATTAATACCAAGAAAGGGAAACATGAGTATCGAAGGAGCGATATGGACAATAAATGTTTCCCTAGAAGAGGAGGACGTGAGCTGCATCTTGGAACATGGGTAGGACCTGAAGAGAAGATGAGACTGGAGATAATGGATGACCCACAGAGCCATAAGGCACCTCCTTTCACTCTACAGTAGGGAATTAACCAAAGACGTTAAACAATTTGTCCAAGGTCACACTGGCAATTAAATGGTGAAGCCAGAAGTTGAACGTGGGTCTTATAATTCCAAATCCTACACACTGAGAGGCATGGCTGGGAAGAAATGCAGACATCAGGAAACTTCTGATAGGTCACAGACGTAAAGAGAACTGGGAGGTGAGAACAGGATGGGATTGGGATGGGCCTTGAATGCTAGGTCATTTTAACCTTACCTAGTAGGCCTGAGAAGGAAGGGACGTACTTGGAAAAGCACCTGGCATACAGTAGGTGCTTAACAAATACCTGACAGAAGGTTGTCATTCTTTTCTACATGGTAACTTTTTTTAAAAATAGTTAAAGTAGCAGCAGAGTAATATGAATTGGAAGGAGAGTGAATGCAGAAAGACCAACTGGAAGGCCTCTGCAATCCATACATACATATGCACATATACACCTATATGTGTATATGTACCATAGATATTTAATATTTTCTATATTATATAATATATTCCTCTAATATTACCTTGTAACATATAAAATATATAAGTATGATATAAAATATCTATTATACAAATATACAGTATATTTGTTTCCATGCATCACCTTATGCCTAGGCTATATACATTTATGGAATATAGCAGATACTTCTGTCCCTTAATATGTTATTATATGATGGATATTTCTATAATATATTGTTACTTAATTTATATATTATATACATTTTTAAATATTATATAAGACATATTGATATGTATCACCTCATGCCTGGGCTACTGAAGTAGCCAAGTGGTCTTTCTGCATACATGCATACACATAAATACACATACATACATACACACACACACACACACACACACACACACTCACACCTTCAATGGCTCCCTGTTGCCTCTAGACTAAAATACAAACCTTTGTGTTTGCCACATAAAGCTCTGTATGCTCTGACTACAGACAGCTTTTGCAGGTTTATTAAACATTACTTCCCTTTATATATTTCAGAGTCCAGCCAAAGTGGCCTACTTAATATTATTTATATATGACATTCCATTTCCCACCTCCAAACTGGTGCCAAGCTATTCCATTTGCCTGAAGTATACTTTCTCCCCACCTTAGAATCTGTAGCTCTATTTAAGGCTGAGTCACATTTCTTCCCTGGCCTGCCTCTTAGTATGTAGGATCTGAAATTATAAGACCCAGGTTCAACTACTGGCTCCGCCATTTAACTGTCTCTGTGACTTTGAGCAAATCATTTAATATCTCTGGTTCTTTAATTCCCTACTGTGAAATGAAAGAAGTTAGATCCCATGACCTTGTTTCTTCTTTCATGTATTTAGGGATATCCCTGTTCATCTCCTTAATTACTAGATGTTCTCTTTTTCCACAAGACAGACAGACAGACACACACACACACACACACACACACACACACACACACACACTCTCTCTCTCTCTCTCTCTCTCTCTCTCTCTCTCTCTCTCTCTCTCTCTTTCTCTCTCTCTTAGATGTTTCCATGTTGCATCTCCCAAGGACAATGTAAACTACTGGATGGAGGCAGTATCTTATATGTCTGATTTCTAGTTTAGTCTTTGTATTCCTACCACTTAGCACAATGCTTTCCACATATCAAACGCTTGGTCAGCATTTACTGGATTCTATTGGACACAGGCAAATGAAGCAATAGGAAGGAGTCTAATATGACTTTCCAAAAGAAATAGGGAAGATAGGGAGGTAAGAGATGGTAAGTTCAGTTTGGGATATGCTCAATTTAATGAAAAAGCAAACTAATCATGCAATAATTTAAGAGTTAGACATAGAGGACAAAAAAAATCATGAAATATCTAAGGCTGGAGGAAGAGAAGTGGACACCAACTATCTATATCAGGTCATTGGAATAGCCAAGACACCTGAAAGGGATGAACAAGGAACAGTGAACTAAACCTTGGGAGAAGCTCATGTGTAGAGAGTGAGAGGGAAAAAAGGAACCCAAAGAAGATAGGATTGGTCAGAGAAACAGGGGAAAGCAGAAATGTAAAGGAAGAAAGAGTTTCAAAGAAGGAAAGGGGTGAATAATAGTTTTATATGCTGAGAGATCAAGGAGAGAGAAGACCAAGAAAAAACTAGGTTTGTCAATTAACCTGTAAAATAGAATGTAAAAAAAAAAAAACTGAATGGGGAAGAAGGCAGAGTATAAGAAGTTAACTGTGAGGAAGAAATGAAAACCTCATTCAAAAATCTTGACCAAAAAAGAGAAAACAGAAATTGGACAATATCTGGAGAGTGCTACGGGGACATATTTTTTTCCAAAGACAGGGAACCTTGTAACATCCTTAAAAAAACAACAGCAAATAAGCAGGTGATGAACCTTTGGAGAAGAGTATGAAGATGAAAAGAGAGAAATAATTCTTTGATTTTCCAATAGAAATAGGAGAGAGAATAGGATCAAAGCACAAATTTATGGGCTTTGGAAAGGAGAAGAAAAAATGATTTCCTTTGCGAAAGAGGAAGAAAGAAGAGAAGGCTTGAAGATCTATATTTAGGGAAATAGAGGAAGGACAACAGGGAAGGGAAACTCATGCCTAATGAAATATAGAGGAAGGAAAGTGGCAAAGGCAGGCATGAGGGTGATTCACACTCTTAACCCAGCAGGGCAGATGCAGCTAAAGGTTACAAGGACAAGGGATCTTGGCTAGTAGTACAAATAACAATGAAGTATCTAAGCAGTTGAGGCTGGGGAAGAAGGATGTTTTGAAGGTCAAGTAGGAACAATCAAGAACTAGGAGAAGGCTGACACCACTCACCTCTCCCACTGAGTCTGAAGGAACAACACATGCATGGCTTAGAAGGAAAAAGAAGGCTGAAGACGATTGGGTGTCTTTAGAACAAAGTAAAATCCAATTATATAAAAGAGGAAAATAAAACACCACAGGAAAAACCACTTAGAACAAAGCAGACTTTAAGTACTAAAGGGCACATTTTTAAAAAGGAGTTGATGAGAAACAAGGGAGTAAACAAGTATGGATAAGGTGGGTAAGAGCAAGAATAACCACCAAAGAGCGGCTTGAAATTTGCCTCATGAACTCCAACATGAAACAAGATATCTTAATATTTGT